>CAJQZP010000196.1:247500-687500 GCA_907164705.1 Parnassius apollo
GTAACAAACTCATTTGCATTTTGTTAATAATATATAAAAGGACACAAATTACACAGTTAGTACATAGAATTGGCAGCACACAGATAAGTCTTGTGACAGAATATTTGGTAGTAAAATCTACCAAATATTACTTATTGTATACATAATCAATTAGTCTTTTAACAAAAATAATATTTGGCAATCATTAATCAGTTCAGAAATTTCAAAAGTCTCTAAATAAACGATGACTTATTTTTAGTCTATTATCTACTCTGCTATCTTAACTTTGGCGACGTACATTTAAATATTGATATGATTATTTTAAAAAGTTTTACAATAAAATAAACTTTAAAAACATATCGCACAATTAAATTATGTTTCTCTGTTCTATAATGGTTACTGTGGCTTTTGAAGTGCCATCACTATCTTCGGATTCTGTGTAATTTTGGAAACTTGTTTCTAGAAAAGAAATATATTTTAGTTTTTACTTCAATACAAAGTAAAATTCATTTATATATTACAGCCTATCTAAATTTCACTGCTAAACATAGGCATGTCCAATAAATTGCTTAAGGAGATAGTTTCAATAGATGCCACGCTTAGAAGGCGAATTGGCAATTACTGTTTTTTTTTGAGCTGTTGCCAGTAAGACTCTGCTGGCGATCTCCGTTGTTAGTTTACCTCCGCCGTCATTTACTATTTACATTGGTACGTTTGATAAGCTGTAATGAATTTATTATTCGCAAGTGAGCATGCTGTGGACATTTACATAGGAAAAATAGAAACAACAACTTATTTACTTTTGCCATATATTTTTATTTAAATCTTAGTTCTTAAAGTGATAAAATTAAAACGTGCCTTTAATAACTAATTATATATAACCAATATTGAATAAATGATTCTATTCTTATTGCCACATAGTATTGACACATACAATCTGTAACGGTTCCCCCCCCTCACAACAATAAATATATTAGATATAATTAATTTACCCCTTTTCGATAAAAATTATATATATGTGACCAAGATAATTAAGATATGTTTTGATCTTTCTAAATGATCTTTCTAAAAAGGTTTATTAATAGGCCGTTTTTAATATTTTGGCGTGATCGTCGTAGTTAGGACCCTTATTTACGTTGTGTTTGTTTAGTAACTTAGTTCTTTTAGGTGTCTTTTGGAAGAATGAATATTCACTAGAGCAATTGAAAGCTGTTGGTAGTGCCTTATAAGCTAAGTGAACCCCGTTCACGAAGACAGGGCTCGAAAAAGGTTAAGAACATAAAACGTCTTTATTCCACTTGTATCAGCACAGAACACTTAATATAACGGAATAGAAATGCCTTTGTTTCAATTTACTTGCGATACCACTGCCGCCGCTAGTCTCCCCACTCCTTTCAGGTAGTTAACACACTCAACTCATATACGCTAGTGCTTGACAAAAAACTATCGATAAAATATCGACACGGAATAATGTAGGTAATAAATATGTGATAAAATAAAACAATATAATGATATAATATGAAACGTAAATTTAATGAAATAAACTTAATGCTATAAAAAAACGTAAAGTAGAAAATTAATTAATTACAAGGAGTAAAACTTACACAGTAAAATGGAAAAAAAATTAAGACATTTTCATCATTTCAAAAACAAGATATTCATTGAAATATTTATTTATTTATTGTCCTGTAAAATGCAAATATTTATTTAAAAGTTGTCTTTTTGATACTTTTTGTGCTGAGGTTTTCATTAAATGGTGAAGGCGAATATCTGTATACCTTTCTATAATACATTTTGTTAACAATATTACATGGTTTTCCATTGGTCCCTGATCAAATTGATGAAAATCGATTTCTCTGAATACTTCAACGCCAATGAAATGACGTAAGGCTCTGGATGTTATCTGCTTTTTTAAACTTTTCAAAATTTTTGACTGATTGAGCATCTACAGTAAAAGTTTTAAGAATTGATTCAATTTTTTTACAAATCAAAATTACGTAAGCGCTAGGAAAAATAAGACCACCGTTGTCTTTCAACCGTATCAATTTAAAATTGTCTTTAATAGCACTGGAATTTAAAAGAGCCGAAATGCAAGTTTCGCATTTAATTTTGTTAAGTAAAAAATGTACCACATTTCCTGCTATGTAGCTTACTACTTCAAAACTAAATTCTGTCATGATATTTTCCGTTTTCAAAACTTCATCAAATTCTTTAATATATTCTTCATTTTCCATTTCTTCTTCAATCATTGGTGATAAAGTAGATTTATTCATTTTTTCCACTGATGAAGAACAAGTCAAAATTGAAATATTTTCAAGTGCCATGCAATTACCACTTTCAAAATTATTCAATTCTAGTTTGACTATTAGTTTTTTATAAATAGCCATGAAATGTCGCGCTGTCGGGTTGTTGTTACACCCACCATGAGCTCTTATATTACCGAATAACAACTCCAGATGATCTTGAGACAACTTATAGGTGGGCAAATATTTTAATTTTTTTTCTTCTTCGACAAGCCTTAGGTATAAACTTTTGACACTATTGATGCATACCACAAGACCTAAAAACCCGGTTTTTTTAGGTGATTTAATTATTTCCGTTTCGTTATACATTTTTAGGTTTTTTATATATGCTTCCATTTTGTTTAAAAAAATGAACACCTTATCCTTGTTTTTGAAATTTATGGGTTCCTTATAGTGTAACTGATTAATATTTCGTGAATTTAAAATATCAAACAAGTCATTAAAATTTTGCAAAAAATCTACTGTGCCTTGGACATCGGTGAACCCCGGTTGGTTAGTTTTGGAACAAAAAATTAAAGCTCTAGCTACACTACTGCTCATCAGTTGTGTCGCCAGCTTAACTTTCATTTTTTGGTTGTAGAAATAAATATGGCGGCGTCTTAACTTATTTGCAAGATGCAAATGTTCTTTTTCCTGTAGATGGTTAAGATGGACCAGGTACGACCACTTTATTAATCTACCAAAATTGTCTTTTAATGTTGCGCTTGATTCGAATGCATTTCTTACTAGTTTTAACATGTGGCAAGCATCCAACAAAACGTAAACTGGTTTTTGTGAAACGGGATGGCTAAAACAAGTTTTTATATTATTAATGTCAAAAGAGCATCCGAGAATTTTTGCCATTGTAAGATTAGCAGGACAACCATCAAACGTCAGAGAAACAACTTCAACGCCAGTTGTGCTTAAAAGTTCAAGACACTGTTTCACTAGGTTTGACTTTTGTTCACCTGTTACACCGTCTGTCAGAAAGTATCCGACAGGTATTTTCCATGCCCCATTAATTGCAGTAACAAGGAATACTAAAGCCTCTTTAGCTTCACACAAATTATCCCCACCATCGTTTAAATTGTTTCCGAAATTAACATAACCATGCATACGTTTCCCATCCCATTCGATGCGCTGACGAATCGCCATCTCATCCAACACCAAATTACATAATATTGGATATTGTGTAGATTGAATTTTAGATTTTATAGCATCAAGGGACTCTGTAGTAAAACCAGGTTCTGCGTCAAAAGATTGATACCATTTTTTAATGGTCCTGGGATGAGGCAAGCAGGTCTCAAACTTGCGCCTTACATAAAGGTATGCCTTCGGCGAATAAAAATGTAGCGTCATCGCAAAACTCCGAAGGCTCGGTGAGTATTTTTCACGTGTTAATTTTTTAGATTTTAATTTTTTCTCACATCTTTTAAATAACTCTTTTGTGTTCACGTTGGTGTTTTCTAAAAAAAAGGCTTGGTCGCTATTAATTAATCTGTTTGATTGTAATTCCTTTATTATTTCTTGCAACTCTATAATTTTTTTTCTATATCTCCGGTTTTTACCTTGTAAACATTTTATTTTCGATCGTTGAGTTTTTATAACATTTTCCTTTTCGTTTATAATACGTTGCATTTTTCGTTTTCTGGGAGTTTCCATTATGTCCGGATCTAACTGTATCGCTCGCTTAATAGATTTGGATGACATAGAAGGTGACGGAGATTTTGATGGTGTTACGTTAACTTGGATATCTGATACCTGAAATAACATGTTTGTTAACCTAATAGTTACCTTGCAAAAAGTAACTATTAAGTTACTAATAGCTCTACATCTATCCTCTATTACAGATCAAAATGTAGATGCGTTGTCACCCGTGAGAACTAAGATGGAATGCCTCATTTCCAGTAAAAAGGGCGTCCGGCCACCTGCACTCACCAAGCGAAACGCAGAGGTAAACCGCTACTTCACGCTGGTTTTCTGTGAGGTCGTGGTACCACCCCGGTTCAAGCCGGCCCATCCGTGCGACAGCAAGACTGACTTAATTTCAGTATAATTACACAAAATGTGGTAAAGCATTTCGTTTCCGAATTATATAGTATCAAAAATGCACTAGTGGCGCCACATAATTTCTTTACTGTTTTGCATAATAGAGCCACGGGATGGTTTGTATTTTACTAAAATACTTTATTTATTTAAAAAGATACTTACATTTTCAGAAGTTGTCCAAACGTGAATAGTCGGATAAGCATGATCCAAAAGAACACGGCGTTTTCTTGTAGGATTAAAATCCTGTTCTTGAAAATGTGCTGAACATATTTTGCTATGTTTAGAAGGAAACCAATTTTTTTTCCCTGTTGCCAAAATCCATTTTTCCTTAACTTCTGGGTTTATCGGAAAACTAAAAAAAATATAAGAATATTGAATAAGAACAAATATTTATTGTTAAATAAAACTTACACTTTTTATTTAACAGCAAAATTTATTTCTAAAAATAATCCACTAGAATTGATTATACAAGGCATAGAATATCGATAGCGTCGATAAACTAAAATCTAAGCACATCCTTAATTGGCGTCTGGGATCAGCGGCCATACTACGACGCGTTGAAGGGCAAAGTATCGTTCAATAAAATCGATTTAAAAATGTATTATTTTACTCACCAATGATAAGAAATTCCTTTAGAAGAACAATAACCCTTTCCTGAACAGTTTGAACAGTTCGAAACACTGCAATAGACCATTTTTAACCACGTGCACCACGACTAACACTTGACGACTGCTTGTTTCGAACTGAGTCACGAAATTCTAGTAGTTGGCTTTTAAGCCATATACACGGCGCGCGTTCCCGGCTCGTATAACATTTCTACTAGCTATATTAAGTGTTCTGTGTGTATCAGGTTTACATTATTAATTTATTATTACTTATCCCTTCCCGCTTGGAAAAGGCTCACAATATATTTATACAAAAATACCCGATACAAGGGCTTCGCTCTCCTACATTTATTTAAAAAAAATGTAGGGGAGGTACACGGCCCCACACACGCCGTGCACGGTGAGTGCCAACCATTTTGATGCACTCCCCCCGAAGGGAAAGCTAATTCGGGAACTGGACCGTAGTCCACAGCAAAATAACTGGCGAACCAGTAAAAGAGGCTTGGCCCCTTGCTAGTGCGTAAGCACAAACATCGACCGAAGTCGCGCATGTCAATGCGTGTAAACGCCAAACAGAATACGAACGAATCCAGCCAGAGTGAATGTACGTCACACGGTTTAGGCAAATAGGCACACTGGCCGTAAACCCTCCGTGAGCGCCACCACCTGCCAGACCGCCGCTCCTGCAGACGTGATGTAAGTGTATGGCATCACCACCAGTTGCATGATCAGCACGGCTACTAGCCGCAGAGCGTGTCATGAGTCTACCGCTCACCTCAAGGGAATGGGGTCCCACGTTGTGCGGCTTTCGGCCGCAGCCTTGAGAGTCTCCTCAGATCCTCCCGCCAGCTACCACCCGCATGAGGTCGACACATATGCTCCACCAACCAATACAACGGCAGATATAGCCAAAAGGCAGTTATAAGATAAGAGTAATAATTCGCCATCAGAAAGGGTTTGTGTCACTGACGTTGAGTAAATGCATTTTCGATCATGTTTGTCTCACCCACCGACAAGTTGCCTTCAATCATTCAAAGGTGGGAAAGTTACAGAGATATAATATTATGTTGTTATATAAAACATCGTGGAGGGCAGACAGTCTGCAGCCCCGTAATGAAGGGACCCGACTTGGGCAAAGCTACTTAGGTGTGAGTCAAACCAAGACGCAGAGAGCGCCATTGAGAATAGCGTCCCACCAAACAACCATCGCAGAGACGCAATGCTGCAGAACGCAACAAGCATCATTACGACTATCGTCGGGCTTACACCATCCCAAGGTCCCCCATACATCCCAGCAGACATCACCACCCGCATACCTCCATCGACCAGAACCACAAGAGAGCGTCGAATCAGGCGCATCAAACCCGCAGATCCATCACAGGACGCAATACCGCAAGTAGCAGTAAGCATCAAAGCAACTATCATACGGGTGGCACCCCCTCACAACACACCCACATGACTCTTATCGACTTTGGTAACAAAGTTGGTATTGTTGTTATATAAAAAATATCACCAACGTATCATAGTAGCACGCTACTAAGACGCCAATGAACAAAACTCCACGTACCATAGCGCTAATGCACTAAGACATGTAGTTGAGTCTGCCTGTTACACTTAAAAGTACTACCAAACACACTCATCATCCCAATCCGAAAGATAGACGACACATCGCTATGCGCAACGACGTCGCCCACAAACGGTATGGGTGTGCGATGTCCACGGGAAAGCCGTATTGCTACAACAAACCCGCTTACCACCAGCACTAAGATGTTAATTGTATACCTCCATCGACCAGAACCACAAGAATGCGTCGAATCAGGCGCAGCACACCCGCAGATCCATCACAAGACGCAATACCGCAAGTAGCAGTAAGCATCAACGCAACTATCATACGGGTGGCGACCCCTCACAACACACCCACATGACTCCTATCGATTTCGGTAACAAAGTTTTTATTGTTGTTATATAAAAAATATCACCAACGTATCATAGTAGCACGCTACTAAGACGCCAATGAACAAAACTCCACGTATCATAGCGCTAATGCACTAAGACATGTAGTTGAGTCTGCCTGTTACACTTAAAAGTACTACCAAACACACTCATCATCCCAATCCGAAAGATAGACGACACATCGCTATGCGCAACGACGTCGCCCACAAACGGTATGGGTGTGCGATGTCCACGGGAAAGCCGTATTGCTACAACAAACCCGCTTACCACCAGCACTAAGATGTTAATTGTATACCTCCATCGACCAGAACCACAAGAATGCGTCGAATCAGGCGCAGCACACCCGCAGATCCATCACAAGACGCAATACCGCAAGTAGCAGTAAGCATCAACGCAACTATCATACGGGTGGCGCCCCCTCACAACACACCCACATGACTCCTATCGATTTCGGTAACAAAGTTTTTATTGTTGTTATATAAAAAATATCACCAACGTATCATAGTAGCATACTACTAAGACGCCAGTGGACAAAACTCCAAGTATCATAGCGCTAATGCACTAAGACATGAAGTTGAGTATGCCTGTTACACTTAAAAGTGCTACCAAACACACTCATCATCCCAATCCAAAAGATAGACGACACATCGCTATGCGCAACGACGTCGCCCACAAACGGTATGGGTGTGCGATGTCCACGGGAAAGCCGTATTGCTACAACAAACCCGCTTACCACCGGCACTAAGATGATATGTCTAGGACACATCGGTTAGCGAGTCCAAGTTTACCTCGGACCAATTGCTCGTGAAGCAGCACACACGTCACCATAATATTCCTTTTCAAGTCCCTAATAAGGACTAGTCATTTTGCTACAGTACTAGGAGCAGTCGGTCACCCGACCACCCCATACAATGCTTATGCATCAAGGAGACCTTCAATAATAATGCTTTTGTATCATAGACCTCACTTTCATAAGTCATTCATATATAGGGTTCGAACCCACAACCCTACTATTGTAATGCATATTAATCATAGAGACCTTCTATAGTATTTCTTTTGTATCATAGACCACACTTTCATAAGTAATTAATATATAGGGTTCGAACCCACGACCCTACTATTGTAATACAAATTCATCATGGAGACCTTCTATAGTATTGCTTTTGTATCATTGAGTTTAATATCATAAGTCCCTAATATAGGACTAGTCATTGTGCTACAGTACTTCAGGCAGTCGGGCTCCCGACCACCCCATATATATGTACAACTGCAGGTATGTACCTCCGACAGCTTCCTCCATACAAGACATCTATACGTGAACACCTTCCATAACTTAGGAAAATTTTCTTTAATACATGAACTCCTTCAACAACTTAGGAAATTTCATCTATACGTGAACTCCTTCCACAACTTAGAAAAATTTTCTTTTATACACGAACACCTCCCATGACTTAAACAATTTTTAACAAATTTTCTAATTATCTTATAAACGTTATTTAACTTAATTTTATAATATTTTTTGACTTGTATTTCTATTATTTATCTTATTTTAAATATTTTTCAAGTTTTTTTAAATAAATTTATTTATTACGAAAAACAATAATTTTGCCTTTAATTTACTATGTTATTGGGATAATGTCTGAAATATATTAACTTTATGTTTATTAATTTAACTTACTTGCTTAATATATATCTTTTAAGACTATTTTTGACGCCCCTTTATATTTAATTTAATTATTAATAATAATATTGGGCCGTCACAAATCGAAGAAAATGTTCGCTTCATATGTCATTAAACACAACTTTAGCTTAGATCACTTGTGAAAGTCACACACAGACAGGCTACTTCAGGAGATCATAATAAATTATATTAAATAACTTGCCAGTGTCAATCCTTATTCTTCCCGGTAGTCGATTAGGCAGGTCTTGATTCTCGACATGTTCAAATGTCGGAAAACCAAGTGCAAATTCCGCACAGAGATTTATTTTGAACATTTCTCAAAATATTTCAAAAAATGCATGCAAATGTTTAAAACATTTTATAATATATGTATTGTATAACAACAATTTACGTATGTTATTTCTAAACAACTTCAAACAGCAAATACAGTTGCATCCAAAGATAACTTATTGTATATGTCATTGTCACGGTTAAAAGCTGAAGTGCGGACACTTGGGTTCAGCTGGATACAACTGGTGCTGCCGATTGTAAATAATTAAACGGCGCCCAGCGAAGTGAGAGGGCATCAGCTAGTTTGTCATAAATACGAAAGCAAGTATCGAATAATATCAGTGACAGAAGGTTAAGGCACAGCTTTAATTTAATTTTTAAATTCAATTAAAGCTTATAAGGATACATCTAAGTTTAACCAACCACAAATGCCTAAACCTAGCTATAGCTAGCTGTGTGTTTGGCCACATTCACACTTCGGCTTTTATCCGTGATATTTAGAAAAAAGGATTTCCAAAAAAATTTTTCAAGGCTTTTAGCTGTGATTTTGATTTGAAATATTTAAATGGCATCTTATCATTTTAGTACGTTTTCTAGGATGTAACGGTGACGTATATATTCGAAGCGTGTGAGCATAACGTTTCTTTTTCTCTGTGTGGACAGCTATAGGTTCATTCCGCTATTTAACCTCATCGGCGATGGAACGGCGGTACTGGGAAGAGTAACCTTGCCTAGAAGATATGTAAATATTTTTGTATTAGGCATCAGAGTAGTTAACAATTAAATTTGACTGTCTCGTTGGCCTAGTGGTTGGCTCGCATCCCGGATCGGGTCAAAATCAATTTTCGAAATTTTCTAGCAGTTATCTGACTTTTATAGCAGTTATTGGATCTTTTTAGTAGAAGCAAGGACTCAAGAAGTTGACGATGTTTATCCGCGTATCTTAGAAAGTACGTTAAGCTGTTATTAATGGTATATCTCTCCTTAATGTCCGATTGCTGTCACATCGAGCTATAATTATGAGGGAATAGAGAGTACACCTGTGTATGCGTGCACTATAATCTCCGTTCAATATGGCAGCCGTGATTGAACTTTGCTTTTGAGAATATTAAGTAATAATTAAAAACATGTTTAAATTTCATTTACCTGTGTCTTTTAAACAATATGCAGATAAAAGCGAGCAAACAAATTATAAGGGGAATAGAACTGCATATTATCACAAGCATATTCAGGTCTAGAATTTCCGAAGGAGGGTCAATTTCTTCTGAAATAGAAATACGTAAATATTAAAAAATGTAAAAGAGTAGTTGCAATTGTTTCAGTAATGTGTTTTAGTGCAGTCAGAGAAGAGACCATAGATGTTATAATTTTTTAAATAGAAAATTGCGTAATTATTGTGCATTATCTTTAATTGCATGACGATTTATTGTTTTTAATCGCCAGCTTTTAAGAACGTTCACGCATATGCTTCCATTTTCAATCCGAGTAAGCACACACTACAAAATAACCAAATTAGAGAAATATGTTTGTCACTTTTAACCTTGAGAATCAAAAGTTTTGCTCATTTTGGTGATATTTGGTGTACAACGCTCACGTGTACTCGAAACACCACTTTTACTACGAGTCTTTTCGACTGACGTCAACGCAATAGAAATAAAGAGTTCTGGATACACTTCACCATCACCACTAGCGTGATTACTCCGATTCGAATCGGAGGAAGTGTGCATGTGTAAATTTGTAATGTAACATGTGTAAATTTTCTCATACAAAATGTACAACGGTTACTTATTACTTACTATCTAAGCTATGTGTTATCATAAAGATCTTAGTAATTCCTTTCAGCCGGTGAATACGAGTCGACTAAAACACCACTACATTGTTTAATTTGTTTACTTAGTTATATTATGTTACTTTAAAACTTCCTTGCGTCTGATAATAATGCTTCGAGTACCTAATATCTCTTTTTTTAAACTGTGTAATTTCTTTAAAATATAGCATTATTCTAATATTTTTGCTCTAAAGGACAATTAAATTTGCATACAATGAAAAAAAATCGCTATCCACCTTTCTTCATCGGCCAGCCACGACCATCAACTAAAATCCGCAGCTGGCTCAAATAAATATTTTTTATATTTAGGTGAACACTACACATTTAATGAAATTAATCTTACGTATATTATCGCGTTAATTTTAAACTTTTATCTCACGACGTTTCTGGTGCTTTATTAATTTCACTAGCGAAGATGTATTGGTACAACAATAATTAAACTCGGGATCCTATAATTAATAAAATGAAATCTAAACCTAAGCTCACCACTACAAAACTTCAAGACAAGAACGCAGAACGGAAGAGGACCCATTACCTCATGTAATGGGTCCTCTTCCACTCCCTTAACATGATAATTCAAATTTACTTTTTTCAAATACGTTTTAATAAAACGTATCTGGATTTTCTCCTGTATCATAAAAACTTTACATACATAAATAACACATAGGAAAACATCCTGACCCAAAATAATTATCTGTCATACAACTGTGTATTGTCGGTATAAAAATATCCAATATTCCATATCGACAGAGGGAAAACAAACCAGATGGGCAGCAGCATCATCCTGATGACAACTCAGTTATACAACTGCGATTGCAACAATAGCAAAATCCGCCTAAATTTGTAAATCTTTGGGGGAGTCCATGTTCAGCAGTGAACTTTGACAGGCTTTAATAGATGCATAGATAGATACAACCACTCCGTGCGTGAGTTGAACCCGAAACGTTTAGGCACTACGCCACTAGTTAACCAAACTGTTTTTTCGTGGACACAGTGAGTTTTTTTTATAATTTTATGGTTGTTTCCATTAATATTAACCTATTTTTAAAGAATTATTTAATAAATAATTTTAAGTAGTTTGTATATCTTTTTGCTTCTGCATGTTTATTGTCTACTTATTCAAGACATTAAATTGAGTACAAGCTTTATTGAGAACATTTGAAATTTTAGTCGTCTCTTTTATTCAATCAAAACTATCTACGGTACTTTACTCAGCACATAATTTTACCGGTTTTGTTATATTTATAAAATATTAAAATATACCAAAATTTAATTTATGAAAACCTCTGTACAGTTAGATAACCGGCAAAGTTTTTTAAATATTGAAATAACACAAGTTTTGATGAGGGAACTTTGTTTCGCCAACAATGATAAAGTCCTTCAGAATTCATTTGATGTTGAAAATTTACATATTTTTGTGAAAGTTTAGGTAGACGTTACTTTTACTTCAGTTATTACAGGGAGATTTTTAATAATTATATCATGGAATGTCAGTTATACTTAATTTTTATTTTTTATATATTTAGCATCTTATATATAAAAAGCGGTCTAAGTGCGACCCGATTATTCTACACGATTAACTTCCCAGTGGAAAGAATAAAAAATATCATATGTTTTAATATTTTATACAATTTTTCATTAGGCACAAAAAACTACTTAACCGATTTTGCTCAAAATTTAATGAGGTCTAAGTTACATAATTATACGTTAAATGAAACTCGTTCCATGTCAATATCACTCTTTGTTCTCGAGATACACGAGATTCACAAATACACCCATTTCAATAACTTCCCACTGGGAAGTTAAAAATCTCGTGTCACAGTGTTTGTGGTCGCACTCCTCCGGAACGGCTGGACCGATCTTTATAAAATCTTTTACGAATATTTGGTGAAATGAAAATAGGTCCTAAAGTATATTTAGACCCGGTAGGTGGCGCTGTTGTCGCGATCCAAAAATCACTCGTGCAAAACTGGGGTGGACCATTAGTATTTTCACAAAAATTAGCCGAAGACATTATCAGGGTCGACAGAGAACGCTCTAAACGGAATTTCATCCGCAAAATTGGTAATATATTAAAGATGGCTCAAATTAAGAGTAACCTAACGGACGAGTATGTTTGTATAATAATGTGAAAAATCGAGAAAGGTGTGACAGGATCTTGCCATATAGTAGTCCATAGTTTTTGCCCATCCTTTTGGGCGTCATACGTAAGAGTTATGTATGTATGTATGTTGCATTTTGCCGTTTTTTAAAATATTTATTGTTGATCGTTGAATAGTTGGTTTATACAATGAAACACTAATCCTCGCGTTTGCAGCGTATCGATATTTATATTTATTTATTATATTCCATATAGATATTATATATAGATATTTTTTTGGTGGGTAGGTGTGTACAAGTAACGACTGTCAAACATTTGAAACTAGTGTTTGGACTATATTTACTTATACATTACATCTTTATTACCTTTTCTTTGGAAGTCATATTGAAACATATGTCCTGATAAAATATTTGTGACTTACTCTATCGACACCCATCTGTGTAACTTCTCTTGCAAACTATATCACTCACTAGCACTTCGCTTCGTGTTCACTGATATCACTGGAAATATTGCAAGTAATGGCAAAAGTGTCTGATATGGAAGTCATGCAGAGAGAACTTGAAGGAAGCTGGAGTCGCAAGATGGCTGATTTTGAAAATAGATTAAAGGCTGCTTCTACACCAACTAGTACCTCTCTTAATCAATTTCGTGAGGAGTCTTACGAATTCAAAAACTTTGTAAGCTCTGTGCTCAATCACCTTCGGCAGCAGATACGTGCCTGTACTATGACAATTGATGTTATTGATATGCAGCACAGGCAGAACATTCTCCTATTTAATGGGATCCGACTCTCCTGATGTTAACATTGAACAAGAAATAATAAACATCATTCATAACAAAATGGGTATCCCACATATAACAAATGTATCCTTATCACATTGTCATCGAAGTGGTGTCCAAAGGGATGGTCATTCACGTCCAATCCTTGTACAATTCCAAGAGCATCACACAAAGTCTGAGATGTGGAAATCTAAAACTAAGTTAAAAGGCTCTCAAATATAAGTGTCTGAGTTTTTAACAAAAATAAGGCAATCTGTTCATAAAAAAGCACGCAAGCATTATGAATTGAAGAATATGTGGACCTTAGATGGCACAATTTTTATCAAGCTTCCCATTAACGAACGGGCAAAGATCTCCACTGAAGAGGAGATTGATACTCTCATAGAAAAGTTTCCTGTCGATTGTTCACCAACAATACATGATGTAGCTTCTAATAGTGGCATCACTAATGTTGCAAAGAAGCCCATTCAAGCACAGCAAAGTTCTTCAAGTACAAAAAGTCTGTGTGAGATTTCTCAGAGAAATCAAGATATGAGGCAGAAAGAGGAGTCTAAAAGGTCCCGCCGTTTAATAGCAAAAAAATAGCTTAGTTAGGCTATATTTTTCATACAGTACCTTCGGTATCCTTTTTTTACTATTTCTTTTTATTTTTTTATATATCAAGTACTTATTTTATGGCCCTGATTATATCGGTAGCATAGAACGCTATTATGTATTTATTTCTGTTTTTACATATTTTTTGTAGTTGTTTTATTACATGTGTTTTAAGTTCTTTGTAACATAAACTCCTTTGGAATTTTTTTCCTTGTAAATCAAAATTGATTTAATCATGCATAGTACATAATTTGCATAAGCTTAGTTTTCTTTTTAGTTTCTAGGCAAAGGAGTCTTACTTAGTATGTTTATCTATGCTATGCATGTTTATGGTAATTATCTAATCATAACCATCTTTACAATTGGTGCTAAATACTTTTATAAATGTACCATATAAACTACTTATAAATTTCCATTTAATTTTTTATTTTGAATTTGACATTATATTTTTTTAGCCCTTGATAGACAAAGGACAAATGTACCATACAGCCAGTATCGATTATATACTTTAATTTTGTAATCGATTTATTTCGGTAAATTTTTTTATTATTTTGTCGATACCTATTTTGGAACAGTAATATTTTTATTAGACTAAAATATTTTGCCAACTAAGATATCAAAGATTATACTTAAGTTTGCACGTAAGATCTATTTATATTAAGTTTACTTCGTAAACTGAAACTGATGGGATGGTGATGTTTATGTTTGCTAAGTTTTATTTTATAAATTAGTCTTATAGTTTACATAGTTTACTTTTATATATATATTATATTCCTTTACTATTGCTTTTTTATATTTATTTAATTTATGTATTATCTTAGTCCATGAATTATGTCTGATTTTGAGTCGTTTAGTTCTGCAAATGATTCTTATGCCTTGTCGTTTTACTCTTGTGATGATTCTTTTAACGACAGCGTGCTTGATTAATACCAACTACTCACAGGAGTTTTTGCGTCTTTTAACAACTCTTTCAACGTATGTCATATAAACGCTCAAAATATCCTGAGCCACTATACTGAACTCGTAGCTTCATTTTTGCCTGAGCATATTCATGCCATATTAGTGTCGGAAAGTTGGCTGAAGCCTTCTTTACCGTCGACTTTATATCCACTACCCGGTTTTGTACTTACTAGGAATGATCGTGTTGGAAAAGTTGGAGGTGGTGTAGCCATCTACCTACACGCATCAATTCATAATAAAGTTGTTTTAGCATTTCCTACCTCTTATTCTGCCTCTTCTGAGTTTTTATTTGTGGAAATCGATATCAAGGGTATAAGGATGCTTCTAGGGGTAGTATATTGCCCCTCTTCGACAGACTACTTCGGCACTTTAGACATGGCTCTTGTTGATATTTGTTCTAAGTACACACACTGTATAATCACTGCTGCTAGACTGCACTGACTGCTAGACAAAAAGGAGTCTTTCCCCATAGAATTATTTTTGAGTAATACATTATACAATAGAATAATCCTAGATAATGATAGCTTTTGATTAGATTATTAGAAAGTTCTTGATAAGGCTGATAATATGTGAGTTCACATTGTTGATTATTATATTAACTGTAGATCGATATAAGATTTTTCTTTAGTTTGCATCCTATTAATATAATTTAACCAATAATTCTTTTTTATAGATAATGGCAGGCGCTGGGGGTAAATGGCCAATTGGTAAAAATGGTGACTTCATACTGGAAGGAACTTATGGAAGACGTCTGGGTACAAGCCGGAGTACGGTGGCAGAGGCGTGTTTAACTATCATTGGTGAAATTGTTAGGAAACCTTTGTGTATGAACTCATGTGTTTAATTTAATTTCAATGATTAATTAATGTTCTTTAATAAGTTAGTAAAATTATTTTTCAAAATGTGCTCTTGTATATTTTTTTTCTTTCAAAATTTCGCTCAATATCTATCTTATTTGTAATACATTGGATTTAGCCTAATATCGATGTTTATGAATTTTGAAATATATATTTAAAAATGGACAGCAAGAAATAAGTTCATGCATTTTTCTTAGTTATGACTAATGCTTTCGACTTTGTGGACCATAATATTCATTATACTATTCTGTAATTATCTTAAGGTTTTAGATAAGCTATTATCATCCTTAGTGTCACTGCAGAGACCGAGCATTCGACTAAAATTTCAAAGTTCGAAAGAAAAAAGATAATGGAAAGTTTCATTCAACAGTTGTACCTAGTGTGTGTTTCGGTCGGAAGTGTACAGAAAGCCAGTAAGGCCTTCAGCGTCAGGTTTTCAGAGATAACATCTGTAGCCTTTTAATATGAAGCTGGTTACAGGTGTCCAATACCTATCGTATTATATATCTGATCTAAAGGTTATCGTTCCACTACATTTCGCCGGTTTTATCGGCGACTCCTTTACTGTTTAGACTGCACTTCTTTGGAACTTCTTTGGAATTTACGGATAATGAAAGGTGTGAAAATGGCAGAATGACATTTACAGTCATTTTAACGCGCTCCTCTTCAGCTGCTCTTTACCAGACATGTGAAAAGAGATCGGGGTTATAGGAATCCGGAAACCAGAAAAACCACGCTTAGTCGTAGAACTTAGTCTTCAGCTATAGACCTATCAGTCTCCTCTGCACGCTGAAGGCAATTTACGAGCGCATTATTTTAAATTGCCTTCGTGATTACGACTTTGATAAAAAGCTTCTTGCTGACGAGCAGTTCGGCTTCAGATCAAAAAATTCGTGCACCAACCAAATGTTGGACGTATTACTAACAGGATACATTCTGGAAGGGTTTGATCATAACAGGATCTACCAAAAAATAAATAAAACTAATTTTAGGGATTTTATCGCTTTTAATTTAACTTACGTACCGAGTGGTGACATTGTAAGAAAATCTGCTACCCCATATGATCCCGTGAACTACCGCAAGAGGCGACAGTGGGCAACAAATCAGGAGATGGGCAGCAGCATCTTCCTAATAACGACTAAACATTAAAAAACTGCGGTTGAGACCCGCTTGCCAAGCGTGGCAACTATGGCGAATATCCTCCCCCTATTAGGTAATCTATGGGGGAGGCCTGTGTTCAGCAGTGGACTTTAATAGGCTGTAACGGTAACAGTGATTTAACTTATTTTTAAATCCCGACGCTTCGGGTGTTTTTAAGCAACCATGCTCAATTAGCCTATCATACACGTTATGCCCGGCTACCTTCAGCTTTTGAATATTAATTTTTAGTAATATCTTAGCAGAACGAGCTTACAGTATCTTGGAGCTCTTGCGGAATCAAACAAACATCGTGAGGAAAACTGTTCTTTTGAGAAATAAGAAAAACATATTTCGAAGACATGTGATGTTCGCTAATACGGGCAGAGCAGGGCGGCAGACACTTCCTTGCTCTAAGACCATCTCAGAAATGAGCGGAGGCCTGTAGCCAGGAGTGGGACGTATATAGACTGTAATTTTAATACATTTTTCCAGCGTATTATGTCTTTGTCTTATATTTTACTGAAGTAAAAAAGTAAAGTAAAATTTATAAAGGATCGCGTACTTGAAACATACAAAACATTTTTTCATTGCATTTATATTACAAAAAAATTTGTAGAAGATTCTACAAAACTAGTTGAGGTGCTGTCGACTCTTAAAACATAAAATGGCGAATATTATTGAAATAATTGTAAACATATATACACTCAAGTTTTACCGGTGGTTTCGGTTACAATTATATACCACACAGACTTATATGATGCTACGCATCTAAAACATGTTGAAAAACTTATTTATTTACATTTACTGCGATTGTATTGGCAATTTGTTTGTACACTATTTACAAATCAATATGTATTAAAATTTAAACATTTCACATAGATCAAAAGTCTAAAATGTGCGAATTTGCTCAGTCTGTCAATACAATTATTCCTTCTATTTCTTTTCAGAAAAAGGTGGTTTGTGAAGGTTCGTTGGGAATCCGTTGTTATTGCCTTGGAATAAAGTCCGATTTTATGTAATATTAAAATGTGTTTGTAACATTTATTTATTGTAATAAAACGTAACCGTTTGTGTGTGTGCTTCCGACACCCTATTCTCGTACAAAATAAGAGTGGCAGCCATTCTAGTACGTAGTGTAGTATTCTATGCCTTACCCCGTAGATTGCCTCATAGGGTGATATTTGCCATAATTGTCACGCTTGGCAAGCATGTTGGCAAACGCAGTTTTTTATTTTCGATCGTTATTAGGAAGATACTGCTGTCTATCTCATGATTTATTTCCTTCTATCGCTTCCTACGAAATTCACGGGATGATATGAGTAAGTAGATATATTATCCCGCCTACACATAATATAAACGTAAGCAGTAATTATAAAGACACATTGATAAGAAAGAAAAACACAACCAGAATTATATCGACTGAACTACTCAATGTAATTATAATTGTAATTATGTCATAATTGTCTTGTGAAAGATTCGCGGATAACACTAGCAACAACTTCAAACTATTGATACCAGTGACTTGATACGCTTTTACAAGAATCAACTTTATAAAACGGCTTATTATAATATCAATGAGTACATTGTTGACAATAACCTCTGGGAATGGGGTGATTGCTTTCAAGCTGTTTCTTAAATTACTTTTGTGAGTAATTGTAAAACTTTTTTATTGTATAATGTTACTTAAGAAAAAAAGTTCCACCGGGTTTCTTGCTGCTTCTTCCGAGCACATAGGTATTTTTGGAACCACTGGTAATAGTAAAACAAGGTTTTATTTATAAATTGTAATTTAATAAAAACAATCCATTTTATTCAATTTTAAAGTGAAAGTTGGTGGATTTTGTGTGATGCGCGTTCAGACAGACAACGCTTCCAAAACCTGTTTTTTGACATATGATGTATTGTATACATAGCTTAGTATTAGAGTAATTAAATGCATAGTATGTCTATTGTTAATGCTCATTACTGCAACTTGTTGCTATTAAAATATCACAGGAACTTACTATTATATCAACAATAATCATTGTATTACTACCGTCAGATATTTCACAATATTCTCTCATTGTTAACACGATAGACATCTTTCTGTAACTGTGCTATAAAATAATCGCAATAAACGGATTACTTAGAACTGTTTTCTGGGGGCACGGCAGTGCCCCCGCCAAGTCGAGCAAAAAAGCGGCACGGCCGTACCATCTTTTCTCGAAGCAATTCAAGCCATTTTCGACCCCTTATAACTTCGTGGTCAATAAAACTAGAAGCCTGAATTTTCAGCAGCCGAGTAAGAATAGTATAGACATGGTATGTTTCAAATTTCATTCAATTTAAACCAAGAGTTTAAGAATTGTAACCAGTCAAAATTTCTTAATTTTGTCACTCACTGACTGACCGATCATCAAAACTCTAAGGCACTTCTAGCAAACGTAGAAGCTTCAAATTTAGAATACAATTAGTGTTTAGTGTATAAATCAAGGAAAAACTAAAACATTTGTTAATTTCTGTCCAGTTTTTTAGATACACTAACTGCATAAATAACTTTGTAATCCCATATAAATATATAGAATTACAAAGATACATATGCAGTGAATGAATCAGTGTACTTGTATATGTATTACAGGTGTACATAGGTACGTTGTTGGTACTCAAGAAGTAGAAGGTACCGGAAAGGTAAAAAATTAGTACTATCTTATATACAAAAAGAAATGAGATACCATTAAAAACATAACTTGTAAAAAAAACCAAGTCTCGCAACTCAGTTCTTCTACCGTAAAAAGTTGTGAGATCCATGTAATACCAAGTCGGTTAATTTATTCAGTTCCTACTTAAGGGTCCTTCTGTTTTAAGTTATTACGTAATTAGCTAACCTAACAACATTTTATAGTGACCATATCAATTTTAAAATTCTTTTATGTTTTAAATAATGTAGATTGACTTGGCAATCGCATTAAGCAATCTAATTTAATATAATACGTATTACTTATGAGATACATTGTGGTTTCACGCGATGGCCAAGTCAATCTATATATTTCTCATAAATTCAAATTTGTGGTGGTCAGTACCTAGTTTTTCACATTATGATGATTCTTTATGGCCTGTTTTGAAACACAACCAACACTTGGATTCGACTGAAAATAAAGTTATTTTATTTACAATATTACAGACTTCTGTAATCGAATGGCAAAGATTTTCAAGGTTTACAAGAATCCAACGAACTATTGCCTACGTACTGCGGTTTATTCACAATATTGAAAATAAAAAATCTAAACAAATAGGTAAATTGACTCTTGATGAATTAAATAAATCATTTTTATTATTATGTAAAATTTCGCAACCAGAAAAGTTTCCTAAAGACTTTATAAACCTAAATAAACATAACCCATTCAGTCCTAAGTCAAAAAATTTAGCATTATCTCCAGTTTTATCAAGAGAAATTAAACAAGAGTTGGTGGTCGCATCGATGCTGCTAATTGTTCATATGAGAGAAAGCATCAGATATTATTATACTCATCTCATCATCCTGTAAACACATTTTTGCATATGAGCACTTGCGCAGCATGCATACAGGCCCCCAAGTATTACTCGGTATTGTAAGAGATAATATCTGGCCTATTAACGGTAGACATCTTGCACGGCGTACCGTTTATAAGTGTGTAAGTTGTCGACGTGCTCAAGGTAAAACTTTAACTCCAAAAATGGGGGACTTACCCGCTCAGCGATTGAACCCCGGCTTTCCTTTTATTTCTGTGGGCTTGGATTTTGCAGGTCCTTTCTATATACTCAATCGTAGAGGTCGTGG
This sequence comes from Parnassius apollo, assembly GCA_907164705.1. Lineage (NCBI taxonomy): Eukaryota > Metazoa > Arthropoda > Insecta > Lepidoptera > Papilionidae > Parnassius > Parnassius apollo. The sequence goes on from CAJQZP010000196.1 coordinate 268,376, forward strand.
TGCAGGGCTTATGAAATGTTATATGTGCACATTTGTCTGCTTACGCTACAAATGTATACACCTAGAGGTTGTAAGCGACCTTACTAAAGATTGTTTCGTTATGACCTTGCGTAGGTTCGTCTCACGACGCGGCCGGCCAGCGGAGGTATTTTGCGATAATGGTCGAAATTTCACGGCAGCGTCAAAGGAAATCGCCTCCTTTCTAAAGAATCATACTGACACTATTTCTGATTTTGCAACTCAAGAAGGTTTCAAATTTATTTTTATACCTTCTTACGCTCCTCATTTCGGCGGTATTTGGGAAGCAGGTGTAAAATCAGCCAAATTTCACATTAAGCGCGTTATGGGCAATTCTCACTTAACCTTCGAAGAGCTTTCAACGTTGTTTGCGCAGGTTGAGGCTATACTTAACAGTCGTCCCCTCTGTCCACTATCCTCTTCCCCGAACGATTACCTTTGCCTCGCCCCAGAGCACTTTCTCATAGGAAGACAACTAACTGCGTTGCCATCTCCAAATCTTCTCAATGCAAAGGAAACTGCTCTACAAAGATACGCGAGATTAGAACAAATTCGGCAGCATTTTTGGCAAAGGTGGCAAAATGAATATATATCCGAATTGCAGCTTAGAACAAGGTGGAAAACTAGTAAAGACAAAATTATGGTTGGAGACCTGGTTCTTATCAAAGAAGATTCGCTAACACCATTATGATGGCATCTGGGACGTGTGGCCAAACTTTTTCCGGGAGCAGACGGCATTTCGAGAGTAGCAGATATCAATACAACAAGAGGATGCATTCGCCGACCTTTAGTGCGCCTATGTCCCCTTCCAAATCAAGAAGACCTTCAAGATTGAAAGCCCAGGTCTTTCAATGGGGGGGAAGATGTTAATGCTCATTACTGCAACTTGTTGCTATTAAAATATCACAGGAACTTATTATTTTATCAACAATAATCATTGTGTTACTACCGTCAGATATTTCACAATATTCTCTCATTGTTAACACGATAAACATCTTTCTATAACTGTGCTATAAAATAATCGCAATAAATGGATTACTAAGAACTGTTTTAAGTGTTTTTCTTATGTCCATCTGATACATCTATAGTAAAATAGAAAATTAAATGAAATGACAGCGCCGAAAATAAATGTTTTCTTTTTATGTTAAATATCTATTTTGGCCAACCTCTTGTATGTACTTTGGAATTTAGTTCAAATTATGTATTGAGCTTATGTATTGTTACTCTAAGGTTCAGATTTAGAGTAATAATTTATTGTTTTCCCCACGGGCCGGCAATTTTTTTTATATAATAATCACATGTAATATTGTGCCTAGTGTATTCTGTTATGTTGTTTTATTATTTGAACGTCCAGAGACGGTACAGTAACAAAGTATAAATTTTACATCTTATTTGTGTGAAAATGAAAATATTTCTCGATAATAATATTAGGTAATTGATAATTGCTTTTCATTTAGAAACATAGAAATGTCCACAGATGTAATGGACTAGAAGTTTACACTAATCACTTATAAAATATATCTATAAATATAATTCAGTGTGTGAGTTATTTATTTGATCAATTTTACACTGTGACATTTAAAAATATACATATAAGATGATAAATTGACAATAAAAACTATGATAGCATTACACTATATTCTAATACAATTTCTTTAGTAATGTTTGTTGGAAACTCATAAAAAGTATGACTAAAGTGGCAAACACCAATCGCGGGCTTAATGCTTTGTGGTATTCCCTCCTAGGTTTCCTAGTCGAACCGGGCAATGTCACATTTTGAATCTTATTGACTCAGACAAAAGAATGTAATTAGCAAAACATTTTGTTATTTCTATTAATTCCAAATTCTAATTATTTAAAAAATCTTATTATTTAAAAAAAATCTTTTACTTTGTTTTTTATGGATAAACCTTTATGAAAATAAATATAATTTTTTAATCCACTCAGAAAGCAATTATTAACAGTAGCCCACATTAATTTAGTCCGTTTCTGAATTAATTCCCAATGGCGGCAGTAAAATTAATCCCAAAGGGCCATTATATAGAAGCCGGCTGCAATTTAGACATGCATAATTTAGTCCTAATTGAACTACTAATGCCAAGTTACTATATTTTGTGGCTCTAATACACAATAAACCGTTTTTTTTTTAACTATTTTTACGTTAGCAAAGACTATTAAACACAAATAAACATAAATCCCTTGCCTTGACCTACAATTGACCGACTTCAATATTCCAAGTTACTGTGAATACTTTAATATAAAATGATTACATATTAAGTGCAAAAAGCCATGATTAATTTGGGAAACAATCCCTTTCTTTACCTTCTGAAACTGAGACATTTTTCTTATAAATAAAATATAAATCATGCTTAAATGTCATTTGGTTCAATTTATCTAGCTTTATTTTTACTAGTTTTTCTAATGAAGTTTTTTCGACCACCACGGCTTCGCTCACTTAGTGGTCGAAAAAACCTCATTTCGAAAACTTTCAACCTATTGACACCGTTATTACATATTAATTGTTTTACGTATTAATTGGAAATAACTTGTGCTACAATCCAACTCCAAGAAATTTCTGTCTTTAATTTCTTTCAAGTGTAGCTCAAATTGCTTACGTCATGCCACCTATAATATACCGTGATATGAATACCTAAAGTAGGTTTTTTATTTGTCATACCACTTATTCATTAACGAAGTTCTTAACTTTAAAAGATTAAAATATCAACTAGCCGAAATACTGGTTGATTTGGGGAAGCAATAACAAGTGTCTCATACTGCAAAAATGGTATGTAATAATGGATCTTTATTCTGCACATTATACTTCCTTTTACGATAAATACCCTTCGATTGAAATTGTTTGGTTCTGGAAGTCCTTGTCATTTCATGTTAGTCGTGCGCAATCCATTAAAAAATTTAATAAAACTTGTCTAAGTGCAGTTCTCTCCTCCCCAAAATACTCGCTCTTTATCTCTTTATGTCTCCTTCAAATATCATCATTTATTTAATTATTTTTCCTTGCATCATGATTTTTATTTTGCTTATTATTTTTTGTATTGTTTGAAACTATATATTATGATTACATTATATTTATAAGTCTAATAACTTACGTATACCCAATGATATTTTTATAGACATTCCCACAAAAACACCGAAATTTAAAAACATTTTAACTCGTCCGTCCTAACATTAAAATGTGTATTTGTCCACAAATACACATTTTTATATTTTACTTACATTTCACTAAATTCTTTCTTGCTCTTCTTTTTCTTCGCACCGGTTCTGGAACGTCTATTGTTGTCCTTTTCTTTAAGTTTATGTAATCATGGCGTCATATTTGTTAGCCATGGGCCAGTGTGGATAATTGACCACTTTTGACGCTAAGTTTTGGCGTGCTAGTGACGTATCTAATTTTTTTATTTATAAATATTACGTACACCCTTATAATTTTTTATATATCCTATGCAATGTGGTGTTCGCTTTTAAGCAATAAGGATACCAATTGTATTTTTATATAATTTGTATTTTCTTGTTTATTGGTGTGAAATAAAGTATATTTTATTCATTAATGTTTTCATTCATTCATTTTTTTGTAAATATAATATTTACAAAAAGGCAGCTTATCCTTGAGGCTAGCGATCAAAAGATCTTATTATTTACACGGTAATTGTAACTTCAAGAAATAATTTAGTAGTATCTATTTAAATCCCTATATACATCTGCTGCAAAAGGCGAAGGCAATGAAATATCTCAAAACCTCTAATTATACTTGACACTATTTAATTGAAGCCCAAAAACAGAGCAGTTAGTAAAGGTTAATGCTGCCAGGCGGCTCTAGAATCATAAATGCCATCCCTGAACCCCCTTCTCGTCATTGTTTCGTAAATATCCGAAAATATAATATGAAATCGGTAAAAGTTTTCAATTTTAATTTATAATGGATAAGATTATACAGGCAATGTATTTTTTATTTACATTACCCGTATTTTCAATGAAAGGTATAATACAGTAAGAGCTATTTTTGAGATTTTTTAATATTATACTGGTGACATTTATAAAGTTTTATGTTATTATTATTATATTGTTATTATTTATAAAGCATTATCTTATTCTCATAGACATTATCATATGTAATGTTTCTAATATGATTTGCATTCTATTTCTAAAACGATTTGTGTAGTTAATTATACAACATTATCAATGTAAAGCGTTCTTCAAAAATAAAGTCCCGCTGGTGTTTCGTGCAGGTTCTTCCCAGGTCAGAGATATTATTTCGAACCAGTGTTAAATTGAACTTAAAAATGATTGTCAATAACTATTATTTATTTTATTTCCATTGAATAAAAATATAATTTCATATTATATATCGAACTTATATACGAAAAACTCGTAAAAGTAGTATGACAGTGAACAACGGCTAGAGAAAAATTAAATAAAAGTAGTGGTCGCTGTATTTTTACTTCTACTGTACATTAACAGATAAAATCAAAATTTGTACTATAAAAAATATAAAACGCATACATATACACTTCATAGACTACTGAAAAAGTAACATTTGAAATCACACATTTGTCAGTAATTATTTTCTGGCAATATCTTAATTTTTTGGTGATAACTTCTACTATGTGTGACTGTTTTTATCATTATATATATTTTTACGTGGTAGAGCCATGCTGCAGTTATATTAGATGTATAGTTGTATAACGAATGGGTCGGCTCGACCGGGGGAAGGACCACGCTCTCACAGAATACCAGCGTGAAATAGTAGCTTAATGCTGCTGTATTTCGTATGGTGAGTGTAGAGAACCGGCGACCCATTTTACTGGAAACGAGGCGTTCCATCTTAGTCCTCACGGATGACAACACATATGCATTTTGATTCGTAATCGAGGACAGATGTAGATGTCTATGGGCCACAGCAACCACTTACCATCAGGTGGACTGTGTGCTCGATTGTCACCCTATCCTATTAAAAAAAAATTATAAGTAATTGCCTTCTAGACCACAGTTTACAAATGGACGTAACAAAATAAAATAAAACAAAATAAAATACGGTCGCTGGTAAAAATGATATAATGACTTGCTAATATTTATGCTGGTACAATTGTAAGACCTTTTCTAAAGGAAGATTGCCGCTAGGCGCCCCCTGGCGCCTTCTTTTTATACCGCTGATTATTAGTCGCTGTTGCCGCAACAACCACTGACTATTATGTATTTGACATTGGCAGAATGAACGTAATCAACAAATGTTTAATTTAAAATAATTTAATATATATTTTAACTATCTGCACAGTATATGGACATTCTTTTCAAATCTCACAATCCTCCGTTCATGTAATATGCTTAAAAAGGGGTACAAAGTTTTCCCTTCACGTATTTTAATATAATGAAAATCTAATTATTATATGTTCACAACATTCATTTACCAAATGTGTGCGGCAAGCCAACATTACATATGCTAAGTAAAAACTATAGCACATATGAGTGATATGTCAGCATTGTAATCATGGATTACTGTCATTATTCGTTTAAAATTTTGGAGAATCTAATTGAATTGAATGTTTATTTATTTTAGAATCGTCAAAAACTACATAATATGATATAAAAACATTTTATACTATCTTTTTGGGGACGTTTTCGGACCACGCATTGAAACTCTTTTGGATGTTGGCAGGCCACCTTAACCGTAGTGTTCTTAAGAATTGCGAATATATGTTTTAGGTTTTTAATTTTATTCAATGTACCTAATCATAAATATATTTGAATATTTACTTTATGGTAAATAAAAATATATGGTATGTTCTCTACTTTACCTCCATTTTTGTAGCGTTGAACTTGATTTCGTTTTTCCCTTTGAAACCCAATTTTATAATTTAACTCATCCTATATACTCTAGTATTCGAACAACTAACTCCATTGTTTCAGAAGCAATCCGATATTTCCCCACGGGGCATTCTCGGGTCCGTTATTTTAAAGCAATGAATATGTAATGTGAGGGAAAATGATTTTGTTCATTTACAATTTTTTTCTTTCTCATACTTAGATGTTTTTTGAAAACAGGAACTGAATTTTGCTATTTTTACGTAAGGGCCGTAGTAGTTTGGGAGCTAGGTGCTCGCATTCAACCTTATAGTACACGAATAAACTTACTCCCCGAGAAAGCACCGAAATTGCTTATTCTTTTTTATTAATTATAAGACTTGCTTGACTAAAACCTTAAACATCGTAACAAAAACCTTTTCGCTCTTGCCTTGATGACGCCTATATTGTAATCGCATGAAAGAAAGATGCCTATTCCTTATTACTTCACGTGTATAGCGATGAAGAAAACCATCCCAAGGAAAAACTATATCTGAGAAATAATATATACTCGAGTATCTATGAATAAAGCCAATACTCTTTTGGCTGACTGTTCCCTACTCTAAAGAAAGCATATATTTGATATATCCATGATGTTTTTGTGAGGATTCCGTTGCGCAGTGGCTTTATTAACTGCGCGTAAGACGAAGAATTCGAATCACGCGGAGGACCGCGGATTCGAATCACGTACAGAACACATATTTGTATGGTCCACAAATAATTGTTCCAGGACTAGGTGTTTACGAGGATAAACTGTCTCCACGGTACAGGAGAATATCATAGAGAAATTTGTGCTTAAAAGAAGAAAAAAAAAAGAATTAGTGTACATGTAGTTATTATTCATATGTATGTGTATCATTATCGTCATTACAGCTATTTACAAGTCTACTGCTAAACAAAGCACGGTTCTAAGTCACCTTCATTCATTGACTCCATGCAATTCTTACCAAGAGGCCTCTTCATGGTATCAACGTCACATTGACCGCATACTTGATGGCCATGCTACGCTACTTCAATTTCCACTATGAGGTTGTCACTCGGGAACCTATCATTTCCAACGGGTGTCAGTTCTTGGATATATGGTCGTCCCCGTGTTACTTGAAATTGCTAATCCTTTGGGATATGTCGGTTATTCTGATTTTGATACGGATATCTTCAGTTTGCGGTTTTTGTATAGCGCGTGACAACTGATTTTTTTCAGTTCCTACAAAAATTTGAACTTCTCACAACTTTCGCAGTTGCTTAGGACCATTCAATAAGAAATTAATAAGGTTTTATTTGTTATCGATTTTCTGTTAAACTGGGAAATTAAAAAAATCAACAATAAGTGCAAAGTATGTTAACAAGTACTTAACTAAATGTTTTATACTGCGATGGCTTTGGCAAATCATTGTTATAATAAATAAGAGCCGTGGTAGCTCAGTAGGTTAACGCTCGCTGTAAATATAACAGAAAGCGAGTTATCCGGGTTCGATTCCCGCCGGCACCAATGAAATTGTTAATTGCAATTTTAAGTGCTGATTTACCACGTGTTAGGCGGTGAAGGAAAACATCGTGTGGAAACCTGCAAGTCTGAGTAATAGGAAAAAAATATTACGAAGACATGTGAAGTTCGCCAACGGCAGCGCGGCGGACACTTCCTTGCCTTGAAACCCTCTCAGAAATGAGGGCAGGCCTGTGCCCAGCTGTGGGACGTATACAGGCTGTAACTTTACTTTATGAAAGAAGAACAAGAGGTAACTTAATATTTAATTATTGAACAAGTACACTCACGATAAATTTATGTGACATTTTCACAAAAAAAATAGACGTTTTTATACTCACTGATATGCATATCTATATTAAGTGTACACAACATTCACAAATTGAGCCATGCAAATTAATTTTAAATTAATTTGGAGTAGGAATACCTAACATCAAATAATTACAATGAGAAATATTCAAGTAAATTATGTTCCTAAATGAGACAAAATCTATTGAAGGAAAAACATGCTCAATTATTGCGCGAAAACATGGTACATATTATATTCTCTTTAGGAGTATGCTCATCTTTTATTAAAGTACAAAATAAATTCTATTCAAAATATAATTTTTTATCAGGAATGTGTCGATAAATGATTAAAAGCAATATAAGTGTCGTAAAAAGTGGCGGTGCTAGGTAAGATTTCAGACAATTCGTTATATTTGCCATATACAAAATGTAACTTAATTAACGCACACCCTCAGACACCCCAATTAGTATATTATGTTATAATCATAATACATACACTGAATTTTTAGTTAAACATTTTTATGCACTGATTATTATCAAATTAGTTATACTAATTCCGGAAGAATGTTGTGGTCACAGTACAAATCCACGCACGCAAAGACTAACGTGCTTGAAATAAAGCTCATTTTTCTTTATTTTTATTGAATGAAAGAATTAGTAATAATACAAATAAAACTGCACTCTTAAAAGTCTTAATGCCTTAAGTTACGGTCCATTTCAGTTTTATTTGATTGTACAGATTTAGTGTGACTGTAATTTACATAGTTTTAATTATTTTTGGGATAAAAAAATTACCTATATTAAAAATGATAGGAATCGATTCAGTAAACGATTCTAAACAAACTACTTTCTCAAAGTGCGTTAATTATGTTACATGTTGTATACTCATAATATGAGCATGATTCCGAGAATGAGTTTTCACGAAAGGAATATAAAATATTTATAAAATGCGACAACGGGGATATTTACGCGGAACAGCTAACGATATGCGACGGATCTAGAATGTCTCGTCTACTTACGATAAATTACACTTAAAATTGTATTAAGGGTAATTAATAATCGTTTATTAATTATTTTCAATCGACATCTAAAAATCGACTGTTAATCAATCGACTGTATTTTTTATGTATGTTACCTTAGAGCATTTTCAGGTTAACCGATTTTGATAATTCTCTTTTTTATTTGACACCTGGTGCTTCTCATATAGTCTCATTTACTTTTGATCAAGATCTCACCAGTAGTTTTCGAGTTATCCTTAATAATGCGTATTTAATTGACTTCGACTACATTGATGATGTTCTTTCTCATTTTGCATGCCTTAAGTGCAAAGCGAGTAGGTATATTCTACTAGCGCCTAAAAATCAAGAATCTTACGTTTTGTCGCATGAAATCGTATCTAACAATCATATTGAATACTTATAAATAAATGATATAAAAAGTACATTATTAGAATGATAAATGATTTTTGAACTTATTTTAGTTCTTTCTAGTCAATTAATTGCTAGTTTTATGTTAAAAAAGTGGTTTTAGTGACTTATGGTGTCAATTTATCAAGTCCGCATGGCGGGGTAAACACGATAACTTTTGAAAATATACAGTTTTTCAACTCAATCTATTTGTAATCTCTTCTTCTATCATTTTGAAAGTCATGGAATGTAAATGGCCGTTTAATTTCATTTTGTTTAGTTATAATTCATTTTTTTCGGCCGCGAAATTCTGTAATTTTGGGTATTCCAGCAGCCTTGTAACAAAATATTTTACTAAAAACAAATCCAATTTGACTCACTTCGGGCTCAGCCGCCGTAGTGAGTGGGTTACTGTATCGTTTGTTTACAGCGGCGTGATAAAAAATATCAAACAGAAATACAAAATAATCCAAAAACCAAATTTGATACATACTTGACCAAGGTAAGATATTATTATTTATTTTTACCACATATATTATCACAAAACTATAATATTATAAATATAAATACAATCTATATAAATAAATTATTATTTCGGTTATTATCCACCGCGGCGAGGAATTCTAAGCCATCGGTGAAGTTAGGCATCCAAAGATAGGAACCTTCTTACTATTCGAGCCGTATTTAATAAGGCCGATTTTTGAATTAATTCCTTCAGCCATTTGCCTAAACCTAACTTGGACAGATAATCGTCCATATTTTTACCAATAAGCCCATTGACTGAAACAACTATTGGTACAATAATAGTAGAATCAACGTCCCACATAGCGACAATCTCATGAGCCGGAGGTCGATATATTTAATTTTTTTTATCATTCTCTGCTTTTACGAGATTCTCGTCATGAGGAACACTGATATCGACTATTATTGCCTTGCGTGTAGTTCGGTCTATCACCACAATGTCAAGTTTATTTGCCACTATAAACTTGTCTGTGATAATTGACCGATCCCAGTACAGTGTGACACTTCTATTTTCAAGGACTGGCTTTGGTTCATACTTATAATATGGAACGTCCTGTTGAGTAAAGCCAAATTTAATGGCACGCTGTTGGTGTATTATTCTAGCTACTTGGTTATGTCTGTGAAAATACTCACCATTTGATAGTTGTGAACAACCGGAAATAACATGTCTGAGGGACTCTCCAGGGTGGTGATATGCGCGACATACGTCAACTGTGCCGTCCCTCAGAATGTATCTCTGGTAGTTGTTCGTTTTAATTACTTCATCTTGTATTGCACAGATAAAACCTTCAGTTTCTGCAAAAAGGTCACCAAATTGTAACCAACGTATTGATGCAACCATGTCTACACAAGGATTAGTCAATGCTTTAAAAAATCGACCATGCAGTTGTTTGTCATTCCAAACCTTTTTGCGTTTATCCATAGTCATAGTATGAGGCCTCTGCCAGTCCTTTGCCGACATATTAAGCGGGGTTAATGATTTGTCATTAATCACTACGTCATTATGAATGTGTGATGTGTCTTTTTTTAATAAAATAGTCTCTGAGGTTGTATACTTCACGGTTGTGCAGGTTTTTAATGTTTAATAAGCCCCGTCCACCATCTTTTCTTGGAAGATACAACCTCATGACAGATGATCGTGGGTGGTGCATTCTGTGTGTAGTCATTAATGTACGGACTCGTCTATCTAAGTCATCCAATTCTGTTTGAGACCACCTTGTAACACCAAAAGTATATAGAAGGCTAGGTATTACCCAGGAGTTATATGCTCTAATTTTGTTTCCGCCGGATAAATGACTTTTGATAACTGTTTTTAATCTTGACATAAATTTTACTTTCGAATTTTCTTTAATATTTTTGTCATTAATTCCTAGTGCTTCTGCCATGCCCAAGTATTTATAGGTTTCTGTTTCAGAAGGAGAACTGAAGTGTAAGTCATTTGTAATTGCAAATTTATTACAATCTTTAATTTTGCCCCTATTTACGTTGATGACAGCACATTTATCTATTCCCAATTCCATTCTAATATCATTGTTGAAACTATGTGTTAATTTCAACAATAGTAGTAGAGTACTCTCTCTTGATGTGAATAGTTTGAGATCATCCATATAAAGTAGTGTGAGATCGGTGAGTTTTCTTTTCGAATCCGAAACCCTAATACGGATTCCTCAATAGCAGTGCTTAAAGGATTCAGGGCTAAACAAAACAAAGTTGGGCTCAAACTATCTCCCTGGAATATACCCCGTTTAATATTTATAGAGTCTATCGAACTACTTTGCCACTCATCTGGTAGATTTAGGATAGTGTTCCACTGACCCATTACTTTACTTAAAAACTTACAAATTTTGTCATCTATTTTATATATTTGTAAAACTCTCTTTAGCCATGAATGTGGAACAGAGTCATATGCCTTTTTGTAATCCACCCAAGCAGCGGACATATTTTTGCGATTACGATAGACTTGTCGGCAAATAGCAGTGTCAATGAGAAGAAGTTCTTTACAACCACGTGACCCTTTCCGACATCCGTTCTGTGCAGTTGAAAGAATGTTATTATTTTCCAAATGTTTATAGATCTTGTTATTTAAAATTGCAATTATTAATTTATATACAGTTGAAAGGCATGTTATAGGTCGGTAATTTTTAGGTTCAGTGGTGTTTCCAATAAATAACATAACATAACATAAACACTCACGCCTGTCACCCAGAGGGGTAGGCAGAGACTACAGACTTCCATTTGGCACGATCCTGACACACCTCTCTCGCCTCCTTCACATCCATACACCTCCGCATACATGCTCGTCGGTTAAGGGTACTCCTAATTTGGCCCGTTTTCAATAAATCGCCAATTTGGTCGATAAATTTTCGCCTAGGACGTCCCTTTCCGACTCTGCCATTCACTTCTGCAACATAAATTTTCTTTGTCACTCTTTCCTCATTCATTCTTTCCACATGACCAAACCACCGAAGCATTCCTTTCTTAATCCTGGTCACAACATCATCTTGCAAACCACACTCTTCTCTTATTACACAATTTCTTACCCTGTCATTAAGATTCAGCCCTAACATACTACTTAACGACCGCATTTCTACTGCGTTCATTCTACTCTCGTGCTTCTTCTGCCACACCCAACTTTCACTACCATATGTTAAAGTAGGGACCAACACAGCATTGTGAATTGCCATACGTGCCTTTTTCGACACATTTTGACTCTTCACAATAGAGTGCAGGGCCCCATTTACTCTATTTCCCGCATTCACTCGTCGTTCTATATCCTTATCATATCTCCCATCCCTGCTAAATACGCAGCCCAAATATACAAACTCGTCTACTTGCTCGATCAACTCCCCTTCTATTCTTATTTCACAAATCGTTTTACTTTCTTCTCTTTCAAAAACCATAACCTTCGTCTTACTTGCGTTCACTTTCATACCCCTTTCTATTAATGATCTGTTCATTAATGTAACCATCTCCATCATCCAATAAATAATATAAAAATATATAGTAAGTGGGTAATACCAGTTGTAAGAAGTCTCGGGAGCTCACAACACTCAATGGCTTCTTGAATCTGTGCAGCCAAACGCACGTGGCTACTTGTTATCCATTTCAGCCAAAAGTTGTGTATACCATCTGGTCCAGGTGATTTCCAATTGTGTAATCTACGAGTAATTGAGTGTACATCTTCAGCAGTAATTGAAATAGAACCCATGTTAGCCAAATTAGAAAACTTACGTTCGGTTGCACGAATCCATTCACCTTCATTATGAGAAACTTCGTTAGACCACATACTTTTCCAAAAATTTAGACATTTATTTAAGCTTGGGCTGCCATGAGTACAACTATTAGTTGTAGTGTTCTCCCAAGACCGATACACCCTCTTTTGGTTACTTTCGAATGTGCGATTCTGGAAGTACCGTTCAGATCTTTCTAATATCGTCTAATACGGTTGGCCCATGCTTTTAACTTTTGTTTTTGTGTATCAATGAATTCAGTAATTTTATCCGGAAAATGGGGATCTGATTGGCTAATATCATTTTCATTAGCGATTTTATTTACTAAAGTAATTATTTTTTTACGTCTGTTACCTTTTTGGTAGCTTATTAATTTTCCTATAATTTTGCGAGTATTGTCAATTTGTTTTTGAATTCTTTGTTTCCATTTAGGTTATTATTATTTTTATAATCACAAACTTCTATTACAATATATTGTTTCGCTAAAAGTACGTAGGATTTATATATAAATATACTTATGCATCTTGGACTTTATGGAGCGACCTGAGTGAATGCTAAATTAAAATGCTGGTTAGGTTGATCAGATGAAAAACTTTGAAAATGAAAAATAAAAACATTTAGAAAAAGAGAGTCTGGTAAAAAGTCTAGTTTTTAGGATAATGCCTTCTTATTTAAAAAAGTTAGATAACGTAAAAAAACTAGGATTTTCTCCTGTATAGTGGAGGCAGATTATATACATAAATTGAAGAAGGACTAAAATCCAGGCCTGAATCAATTATTGTAGGCCATATAAATAGTTATTCCGTGTGGAATTCGAACCCGCGTCCCTCAGCGCTATAACTTATTGTTAAGCTACTGCGCCACGCAGCCGTCAATGCCGTCATGCCTGAGTACAAATACCTAAAAATTAAAGTAATATTCAAGTTGATTTCGGATTGTCTTAAAATATTTGTTAAAAGTTTTTTCAATTAACAATAATAAAACTAATGAATCTCGGGAATAATAACATAGTAAAATTAAAAATATTTTCTATTGTTGATTGAGATTTTTTTCATGATCATATGAGTCGTGCAGATCTGGATTTTCCAAACTTTTTTTATTGACGTTTGACACAAAATTATCTGAAAATTAGAAGTAATAGTAACTAGGTTATTTGTGAAAACTTGGGTGTATTTAAATTACTTTAAAAAATTGACATATAACATGAGCGCTAAGGTTTTTATTTTACCACTCGTTTAATTTAATTTCTTACCTCTTTGTTACACCTATGTCAGTAGTTGTTGGGAGCACCACGCTCGAAGTTGTCGATGATAATGTATACCTAGGACCAATAGTCTGATCAAGAAAGTCCGACCTTAAAAGAGAGGTCAATCGACGAATTTAACTCGGCTGAATAGTGGTTGGAAGATTACGACACATTTTCCGACTACAATCAGTGCGTGTTGCTAGTGTTGACATTAGGATCTTAGACGTGGTCCTTCACGAAAAGCCTAATGAGGAAGCTCAAGGTTGCTCAGCGAGATATGATGCTTGGGGTTTCTCTACGATAGACCTGGTAATGTGGATACAGTAAAATCAGAATAATCGAATTAGCCCAAAGTCGCCCCTAAACCTAAATATATTTTCGTAAATTTCTGAGAAACATAAACATTTTTAACATTATTTGAAAAATAATAAAACAACATAATTTTTTTTTACTTAAAAAGTGTAGGTAGAACCTACACTCTTAAATAAAAGTATATACAATAATAGCTATTTTTGGAATTATTTAAATATTTTTACGGTATTATTTAAATAGTTAAGCCGGATGATAACTCTTCTACCCATAACGCCTTGATAATCTACCGCCTTGCTACTTCATTGAACATTGACAGAAATGAATACGTAATCATTAACCGATTTACTATTGTCAGCAATAAGTAAGCTGAAGTGGCAATCGGTCAGCCGTATAGCTCGAAGAACCGCCAACCGATGGGGAAATGTTCCCGAGTGGCAGCCTCGTACTGGTAAGCGAAGTGTAAGGCGATTTTCACTAGATGAGGTGACGTCCTGGTATGAGATGCAGGTTTTTTTTTAATAGATAGGGTGAAAAACGAGCACACAGTCCACCTGACCTATCCTTAACTACTAATTAAAATGCAAATGCGTTGTCATCCGTATGGACTAAAATAGAATGCCTCATTTTCGGTAAAAAGGGTCTCCGTTTCTCTACACTCACCATTCGAAACACAACAGCATTAACCTGCTATATTACGCTGGTATTCTGTGAAGGCGTGGTCTTTCCGGCCTAGCCGACTCATTCTTGCAGCTATACTACTAATATAGCAGCAGCATGACTATACTACGTAAAGATAGTAGTTGACGGATGCAGGTGCTATAGGACCGTGTTTTGTGGCAATCCTTGGGGAGGCTTATTTTCTGCTTTAGGTATATGATGGGCTATACTGATGATTGACTATCTAAAAATTACGTAAGCCTATGTTTAGTTCTTCGGGGATTACCTGAAACATATCACTGACTAATACTACGATCATTTTGTTGTTCTAGTGGCTATAAGCACGACTCTACACTGGTTTCACAGCGTATATATTTATTACGAAGTATTTTACACAGAGGCCTCTCGTTGCTCGTCGAGCGAATAATTATTAAATTATAAACAACATAAATATCGTTGTTTATAATTTAATAATTATTAAATTATAAACAACGGTATTTATGTTACAATCTGCCACTTTGCCTGGCGTATGTGGACTATTAGAAAGCCTTTGATTCCGTCGAAATTTGGGCGGTGCTACAGTCCCTTCAGCGGTGCCAAGTTGACTGTCGGTATATCGAAGTGCTGAAGTGTTTGTACAGTAGGGCTACGATGGCTATCCGAGTACAGAACCAGAGCTCGAAACCTATCCAACTGCAGAGAGGTGTAAGACAGGGTGACGTTATATCCCCGAAACTCTTCACCGCTGCATTGGAAGACGTTTTCAAGCTACTGGACTGGAAAGGATACGGTATTGACATCAATGGCGAGTACATCACTCACCTTCGATTTGCCGACGATATAGTCCTTATGGCAGAATCGCTGGAGGACTTAAGCACTATGCTCAATGACCTCAATAGTGCCTCCCAACGGATAGGTCTTAAGATGAACATGGACAAAACAAAGATCATGTTCAATGTCCATGTCACACCTATGCCGGTAGTTGTTGGGAGCACTATGCTCGAAGTTGTTGACGAATACGTTTACCTGGGACAAATAGTCCGACTAGGTAAGTCCAACTTCGACCGAGAGGTCAATCGACGGATTCAACTCGGCTGGGCAGCGTTCGGGAAATTACGGCATATCTTTTCGTCAGGTATACCTCAATCTCTAAAAACTAGATTGTACAACCAGTGCGTGTTGCCAGTGATGACTTACGGATCTGAGACGTGGTCCTTCACTGCTGGCCGTATGAGGACGCTTAAGGTCGCTCAGCGAGCTATGGAGAGGGCTATGCTCGGAGTTTCTCTGCGTGATAGACTCAGAAATGAGGATATCCGCAGTAAAACCAGAGTGACCGACATAGCCCAACGGATTAGTAAGCTGAAGTGGCAATGGGCCGGCCATATAGCTCGAAGAACCGATAACCGATGGGGAAGAAAGGTTCTCGAGTGGCAGCCTCGTACCGGTAGGCGTAGTGTAGGGCGACCCCCCACTAGATGGAGTGACGACCTGGTAAGACATGCAGGAAGTCGATGGATGCAGGTGGCTCAGGACCGTGCTTTGTGGCATTACTTGGGGGAGGCCTATGTTCAGCAGTGGACTTGTGAAGGGCTGTAATGATGATGATGATGAAATATCGTTGGCTTTGGGGTCGGCTCATGCCCCCTTACTCAGACGAACCTCAACCTCCTAACCTTTATATTTATTGATAATATGTCATATCGTATTTTTAACGAATTTAACAAAAGTCATAGTTATTTAATTATAATTCGATACATCTAGTCATACTAGTTCTCGGCTATTACCCGTAACATAGTATTTTGTACTAATATTCCCATATATCACTTCTCGTAAGCTAAAGTAGTTGTGCTATGAGTGGTTCACCACAGTAGTCATGTAGTGGATTCAATCTCACGACCTTTGAGATCGCGGTCCGCACCCGGCCATTAGGTTATTGTCGTTTCAATAGCATAATATATCATTAAGTGGTGGCGGGTGTGGTTACCCATTTTTAACACCATTTTATTAATTGAATAAAACTATTATTTACGGATTTTATCGCGTTTAATTACTTTAATTTATTTTTATTATTATCCCGACGTTTCGGGTGCTTTACAGCGCCCATGGTCACGGGGGGGACTGAGATGTTTGACGTCCCAATGAAAATAACATGCCTCAAGAATATGCAATACTACTTGAAAATTGCCTCACATCTGGCTATCTATTGTGGAAGGAGGAGTTCTACAAGCAAGTAGATGGTGTGGCGATGGGCTCACCTGTGTCTCCCATAGTCGCCGACATATTCATGGAGGACTTTGAGGAGAAAGCCCTTCTTACTGCTCCTGTAAATCCAAGGTTCTACAAGCGGTACGTAGACGACACTTTCACAATTTTACCATCTGACAAAGTAACTGCATTTTTAGACCACCTTAACTCCATAAACTCTAAAATACAATTCACAATGGAGTTAGAGGCAAATAATTCGTTAGCTTTCCTAGATGTTTTAGTCATCCGAAATCCTGATAACACTATTGGTCACACTGTGTATAGGAAAAAGACCCATACCAACCGATATTTAAATGGTGAATCTCACCATCATCCTTCACAGTTAGCTACCGTGGGTAAATCTTTGTTTCAGAGAGCACGAGGGATCTGTGACAGAAAACATCTGGCCGCGGAGCTTCAGCACGTCAAGCAAGTATTGCAAGACAACAAGCTTCGGGTCCCGCGCCTACGTCACAGTGAACGAGTGAAGCCGGCCACAGTCGAGCGCGCGCCTGCCCTACCGTGGGTTAATCTTTGTTTCAGAGAGCACGAGGGATCTGTGACAGAAAACATCTGGCCGCGGAGCTTCAGCACGTCAAGCAAGTATTGCAAGACAACAAGCTTCGGGTCCCGCGCCTACGTCACAGTGAACGAGTGAAGCCGGCCACAGTCGAGCGCGCGCCTGCCCTACTACCATATGTTAGAGGAGTCACGGACAAGATTGGCTACATCTTGAAGCGAGCGTCCATTAAGACATACTACAAGCCGCTGAAGAAGATTAGTCAATTTTTACCATCCATCAAATGTAATATTCCTCTACAAGATGCAGGTGTGTATAAGCTAGATTGTGAATGTGGTCTCTCTTACATAGGTCAAACAAAGAGATCTATAAAAACCCGCGTGAAGGAACATATAGCTGATGTGAAGCACCGACGCTCCGGGAAGTCTGCAGTCTGCGAACATGTTCAAGATCGTCCCCACCATTACATTAGATTTGATAAACCACAAATTCTCGCAAAAGAACACCGATTCCTACCAAGGATGATACGCGAAGCTATTGAAATTAAAAAACATCCAAATTTCAATAGAGAAGATGGTTGGGTGCTACCATCTGCTTGGGATCCTATAATTAACAAAATTAAACCCAAACCCAAGCATACCACTGCAAGACTTCATGATACTATAAGCTCGTTTTGCGTAAATCGGACCAAAAATTAATATTAAAAAACTGAAGGTAGCCGGACTAACTATGACATTGGGACGTCAAACATCTCAGTCCCCCCCCGTGACCATGGGCGCTGTAAAGCACCCGAAACGTCGGGATAATAATAAAAATAAATTAAAGTAATTAAACGCGATAAAATCCGTAAATAATAGTTTTATTCAATGTGTAGTGTTCGCGTAAATTTAAGAAACCATTTTATTAATTTACGAAGATATTAGCCTCTGTAAGTCCTCCTAAAATAAATAAATAAATATAGAATCAAATTTAGTTGCACAAAAGTTAGTTATCAACATAAAAAAATTAATTGGATTGTCCAAATTTGACTTGTACGTGAGTTCCAGTGGGTGCGTCGATTAGTTGTTTTGTTTTTGCATGCGTTGCGGTACCCCCCCGCACCGTACTTTTACTATGAAATATTGTAAGCAAGGAATAGACAAATATAGGTTTCCAATTGTCATCTTAAAGTCAAGCAATTTACGCTATCTAAATAATACAAGTCATTATTGGCTTTTACGCATTAATAGCGAAAAATAATTGGTGTGCGCGGTTACCAGTCATATGCGATCTGTACGCACTTGTCCGGCATATTAGCACGAGAACAGGCAAAACACCTTCACTAAGCTTTAGTGCGGTATGCAATTATTTTGTATCAAATGTGAGGGTGTTTATCATTTTTAGTTTACATCAATATTTTCACGGAATATTACGTAAACAGTTAAATACTCACAGGGAAACGGTAACGTTGAATGATAAAACGTGTGGTTACGGAAAAGGAAAAAAGACGATCGTAATTTCGTAATTTCTGGTCAGCAATAAATCCAAAGCAATGGGTCGTTGACAATATCTTCATCGAATAATCTTCTCGAGTGTGGTTTGCAAGATGATGCGGTGACCAGGATTAAGAAAGGAATGCTTCGGTGGTTTGGTCATGTAGAAAGAATGAATGCGGAAAGACTGACAAAGCAAATATATGTTGCAGAAGTGAATGGAAGAATCGGAAAGGGACGTCCTAGGCGGAAGTTTGTCGACCAAATTGGCGATATACTAAAAATGGGCCAAATTAAGAGTACCCTTAACCGATGTATGCGTAGGTATATGGATGTGGAAGAGGCGAGAAAGGTATGTCAGGATCGTGCTAAATGGAAGTCTGTAGTCTCTGCCTACCCCTCTGGGTGACAGGCGTGAGTGTTTATGTATTATTTTATGTAATCTTCTCCTAATTTAACGTCTATAAAAACGGGACTGAAATTTTACGGGAAACTAATGATAAGATTGTTGTTTGGAACTTGCATGGTAAATGCTTGGATCGTGTGGAATACGGTTCATAATAAAATAGATTTATTTTTATTTCACTGAATAAATTATGGAATAGTTAACTAAAAAAACATTTAGTAATGATACCAGCACAGAATGTTTAAAGAAAATATATACTTTACAGTAAGGAGAAAAAAGAAAGTATTTTTGCTCAATGGTATAAAAAATTAAGTAAAAAAATGAAGAGCTGATAAGCTGAATAAGGCCCGCCACATACTAAATACTGAATTCCGTTTCGGGATTCCGTTTTAGAATTCCGATTCGGGATTCAGAACGCAGCAAGTCCATATAAAATCACCGTCACACACCTACAGTAATTTTCCGTTCGAAATTTTGCGGGTAAATCGGGATTCCGTATGTGTTTGGCCCACCTGTACGTTTCCACAATCCATACAAACCCGTATGTAGTATAATACCTCAGCTCAAATTCTAATTTCGCCCCCCACTTCCCCGCGCCATTCGTTCGCACACTGCTCGCGGTCACGCGGGAACACGAAGTCAAAGCGATTTTGTTAGAGGAAAATAAACTATAATCGGACGCGTAGTAAGTAATAAAATTATCAATCATAATTTACTATTAACTTGTCATTATATGAACATAAAATTATATATCGCAAATTTAATTTCATTGTACATACTAAGGGCTACTCAAACTAATATTCTAGTATAAGCTGACTCTTCATTGTACTGAAAGCCTATACAATGCAAGATCAGCTTATACTGGAAATTCCAAATACTGGAAGGATACGCCCATTGGTTTAGCAGGTAGTAAGTTTGCGTTTTGTAGTTTTTGCCGTGTATGTATGTAATGTGACAGCCGTTGGGTATGTAGTTATGTAGGTAGTAGGTCTATGCAAGTACCTACGTTTCCGAATGCATGATTGTAAGAATTCATGATATCTGTGAATAGGCTATTTATTTCGTGTCGAAGTTTGCGTCTTTAGAAATGTGTTCAGATAAGCACTTTACTGATCTAGTGCGTGAGTCGAGTTCGACTTTGAACGGCGCCGATCCCGGCCGCCCAGCTGATGAACAGCGATCTGTGCCGGAGACGGACCGTAAACATACCGTTTAGCTTTGAATAATAACACCCCGTTTCGTGAATTTGAACTTGATTCGTGTGGCAATAAAAATGTATAAGTAAAAATATGTTATTCAAATAAATTTCAAATTCACGGAAGTATTTCTACGGTACGACGGATCGATGTGTAAAGAGTAACATTTAGAAGCTTCTTTCATAGGCCTACAAGCTGACATACCACCAATATAGTACGTAAATAGGTACTAGGGTCCATTCCGAGACTCGAGTTTCAAAATTTAGAGGCTCGTGTTTTTTTTTTCGTGGACTCGAGACTATCTAGACTGATCCATCATTCAGTCCTCGCGTAGATACGTAAATAGTTTGTTGTAAATGTGTCGTCGTGTCGCTTAGCAACTGTCAGTTTTGTGTATATTTTAATACCACAATTTTTATCTTTCGTTTTAAAAACTTTATTTTATTTACATTAATATATAAAGAAAAAAACTAAAGAAGTGATAATTAATAATATTTGACGTGCTTTGCGCCCAAATCCCGTGAACTACCCACAATGGTGTTGGTGAAGTGTGCTAACTGTAAGAAAAATATTACCAAAAAAGCACCGGGTCTGGTATGTAGCAGGTGCAACATTACTGTCCATTCGGATCCAACCTGCGTCAAGCTGTCTAATAAACAGATTAATGCTATACGCAATTCGCCGAGCATCGAGTGGAGCTGCGATGAATGTATAAAAAATGTATCCCGTAGGTCTTCCTTTTTCATTCCGGACGGAGAGGCTGATGACGATGACTCTGTCGTTATGAGTTCTTTGAATACCCAAATTGACACCAAGAAGCTTATCAGTGACATCAGCCGGGAGTTAAAGAAAACGTTCCGGGAAGAAATTGGAAATCTAGAAACTTCGATTGTTTTCCTGGGTGAGCAGCTGAGTACTATTGACCAAACCATAAAAAAACACGATAGCAAAATGAAAGAACTAGAAAATAAAAATCAAGACCTACAAAATAAGAACAAAAACCTCGAACTTAGAGTGATCATACTAGAACAAGAAATAAAAACGTTTCAGCAGAAATCTTTATCAAATATGGTAGAAATTGCAGGCCTACCGGAGGCTTCAATCAAAGACGTCGATAAAATCCTAGAAACGCTAGCTTCAGAACTGAATACTAAGGTGAGCGACATTCAATCTTCACAACGCTTGCCCAGCTCTAAGGACCGCCCTGGTCCAATCCTTGTTGAGATGAAAACAAAGACAGCTCAAAAACAATGGATTGAAGCTGGTAAAGAGAAATGTTTCTCCGTGGGAACTATCCTACCAAACTCGCCGAAGGAAGTAGCTGAACAACGAGTGTACATCAGGGAGGCCCTTACCAAGCACTTAAAAACTCTATTATATAATACCAAAGCGAAACTTAGTAAGATTTTCCAATATATTTGGTGTAAGGACGGTAAAGTACTTGTCAGGAAAGGTCCTAATACTAAAATTTACTATATTCGATCAAATAATGATATTGAATTACTCCTAAAACAATTAGATAGCTCTAAAACCTCATAATCATATATTATTTTCTTTGTTTACCATTGTTCAAATATTCCTACCTAATTACTCACTACTCTTCAAACTTCATTATGACCATAAACATTAAAGAATTTGGTAACTGTAACGATATAAATAACTATTTTCAACAATTACCGAAAAAACGTCATGTATTACTTACAAGTTTACATTTTAATATACGATCACTCATAAAGAATTTTGCAAAGCTTCAACAAGTTATTCATAGTTCTAAATAAAACATAGACTTGATTATTCTAACCGAAGTTGGTGTAACAGATATGATTGTTAACCTTTTTAATTTACCGGGTTATAATATGTACTACCGATTGCGATCGGCGGAACGGGGAGGCGGTATCATCGCTTATGTCAAAAACCATCTCAAGTTTACACTAACACCACATAAAAGTATCATGTTCGAAAACATAACGGGTACCTTAAAACTGACCCCGACCGTAGATGTAGTTGTATGTGCAATTTATAAACCTCCAAAAAGAAACAAGGATTTGTTTGTAAAGGAGCTTGGCAGGTATATCTCAAACTACGACACTAATAAAAACCTCTTATTAATCGGCGATTCCAACATTGACCTAAAAACCATTTCATCTTACAGGGACACTTATTTGCAAACACTCAGCGAGCGCGGATTAATGTGCGGAATCTCAAACTATACTAGAATTGAAACAAGAAAAAAAGTTACAAAATCTTGCATAGATCACAAAATTGCGAGGTTCCACACATCAGATACGTACTCGTCTGTGTTGGACGTTGCACTGGCCGATCATCGGGGCATAGTGCTTACGAGCCTTGACGACTCACCACCTACAAGATGCGTGCAGAATGTAACACAAAAAACTACTTTTGATCGTACCATTTTTAGTAATGCGGTGAGTATTACAGATTGGAAACAGACAAATAACATGAGTTCGTCAAATGATATACTTTCATTTATAAAAAAATCGTTCCTAACAGCTATAAAGACTGCGACTATTAGTAGGTCTGTTAGGTATTCTAAAAATCGTAGGAATCTGCCTATAGCCCCTTGGATCAATGGTAATGTTACCCGATTATGTGAAAAAAGGGACTACTTATTTAAGCTTTGGAAAAATAGCTCTTTTGATCCTAAAATAAGACTAGAATATAATAAAACTAGAAATAAACTCAATAAACTAATAGAATCAAAACGAAATACATACTATCTTAATGAAATACATAATAACTTTAAAGATACAAAAAAAGTTTATAAAATCATTAACCAGATGTTAGGACGAGTAACAATATCCATTGACGAGGCGATACTGAAGGCTTTTGACGGACAGGGCCTTACCACCAAAGCGATAGCTAACAACTTCGCAAACAGCTTTGAAAAGGCAGTTAAAGACATTGTTCCTCAATGCAGCTTAAAATTAACCAAACCACTAACTTATCAGAGACCGGTGGATTCAAGTATTTTGTTCAAAAAAAGTTTCTCAGAACAATGTTAACGAAATTATTAAGAGACTGAACTCACATAAGGCTCCTGGACCTGACGGTATTAGAGTAGCTGATCTAAAAATGGTTGATAAACATATATCCTTACCCATTGCCAATTTAATTAACTGCAGTATTGCGTCTGGAGAATATCCCGACGACCTCAAAATAGGCTGTGTGAGACCTGTTTTCAAAAAGGGCAAACACGATGATTACTCCAACTATCGACCAATCACTCTGCTTTCTAATATTGATAAAATAGTTGAAAAAGCTATCTGTGAGCAGATTCATAATTTTTACCGCAAGCACGAAGTAATAAACAAAAAACCAGTACGGATTTCAAGCAGGTAAAAGTACTACGGACCTTTTATGTAAATTTACAGATGAGGTAAACGAGCATTTGAACCTTAAAAAATGTGTTCTGGCTTTGTTTATTGATTTTTCTCGTGCCTTCGACACGCTGCAACATCAACTTTTAGTCCATAAACTGGATGATTGTGGTATCCGGGGTCCGTTACTTAATTGGTGTAGAAATTACCTCTAAAATCGTACATTTACGGTTAAATTAAATAACGCATTCAGTGACCCTAAGAATGTGACAGAAGGCACGTCCCAAGGATCAGTACTTGGCCCGTTGCACTTTTTATCTTATGTCAACGAGATGAATAACTGTCTGAAACACAGTTCCTGTTACCAATTCGCAGATGATACGTGTCTTCTCGTTTCGGGTAAGGATATCTCAAATGCGTGTAATGCTCTCCAGGCCGATTTAGACATGATGATACGATGGTGCCATGACGTTGGTCTAGTGTTAAATGCCAATAAAACCAAACTCATGATTATCAAATCTCCGTATATGAGGTATCCTACTCCAAAACCATTAATCGCTCATAATCACGACTGCCTCCATCAACTAGGAACTTGCCAATGCCCTACAATCGAAGTTGTGACCTCACAAAAATACCTTGGCCTTATAATTGACTCAAAGTTTAACTGGAACTACCACATTGAACAAGTGTGTAATAAGTTGCGTCAGTTTCTAGCCAATATAAAAATCCTAAAAAATCGCATACCCTTCAAAGTAAGACTTATGCTTTACAACTCCCTGGCTGAATCTTATATTCAGTATGGCTTGTCGAGCTATGGTCGGACGTACAAATCATATTTAAAACAGATCTATGATCTTCAACTTAGTATTCTCAAAAATATTATATCCCCTAATATACGTATCCTAATTGGTGATGATGAAAATGCGATTTTTAAACATTGTAAAATCTTACCAGTTTATGACCAAATTAAATTCATGTTATTAAAAAAATATTTCTTTTGCGACAGTTTAAAATCATATATAGAACATCCAGTACGTACGCGCGCTATGACACAAAACCGACTCCGGCATATCACTGCTAATAATGTGTACGGGCAACGGACGGCTGCTTATCAGGTACCGCATTTAATAAATAACTTACCTTTCGATGTACGTGAAAAAGTATCACAACAAAACATTAAAACTAAACTCAAAAACTTTTTCCTATCTAAATTATAAATACATACTATATCTACTTAATAATAATAATATACTACCTGCCTAGCTCTTACTTTTACTTTTACCTTGCTACTTCTGACTTTAACTAAGTTGTTAACTTACCTTTTTAGTCCTTATATTCTTGTTACACCTTCTACCTACTCATATACCTAACTATTGAATTAGACTGTGTTTTGTACATAATTCGCTTACTTGAATTTAATTACTTAGCATCAAGGTAAACCTCTGTGGTTTTTAGATGTTAATTAAGCCTTTATTGGAATGTAATTTTTGTTTGATCTGATAAATAAATAAAAAAAAAAAAAGATACCTACTCAATTTATAAACCTAAAAGATTAGCATGAAATAAAATGTTATATGTAAATATGCATTTATTAAACAGTTTAATATGTACTTATATTCAGAATATACAATACAATTACAATAATAAAAAAAATCCGTAAAAAAAAAAGACAAAAAAGAGGCTTCAACAAATTACGCGACACGCAATATTCATACGTAAGTACCCACTACAAATATCATATTACCGTTATAACAAAAAGTAATGCTTCCTAAACAAAAATAAACTCTCATCATAAATAACTAGGTAGATATGTAAAACACTACACGAGAGCGCGTCATTACTATGGTAATAATAAGAGATTTTTTTTTATTACAATATTTTAAAAGCACAGAATAAATAATAGTAGTACAGACTAAAAGTAAGTAGTATCAATATTTTTTGTCATGGGTGACATTTTCATGGTTTTCGAGGGTGTTGAAGCCGATAGTGCTGTCGAAATTTAAATCCAAGACGGCGGCTGCAATGGGTATTGATTTGTTCATCATGGGTGTCATTTTCATGGTTTTCGAGGGTGCTGAAGCCGATAGTGCTGTCGAAATGTAAATCCAAGGTGGCGGCTGCAATAGGTATAAATTTTTTCATCATGGGTGTCATTTTCATGGGTTTCGAGGGTGTTGAAGCCGATAGTGCTGTCGAAATGTAAATCCAAGATGGCGGCTGAATTAGGTATAAATTTTTTCATCATGGGTGTCATTTTCATTGGTTTTCGAGGGTGTTGAAGCCGATAGTGCTGTCGAAATGTATTTAAACTACTTTAAAAAATTCCGTATAATCATATATATGTTAATCATATATAATCATGTTATACGTAAATTTTTTAATGCGCTTAAGGCATGCCCAACTGGATTTACCAATTTATTTTACATATTATTGAAATGTACAATGGATTGCTTACATTGTTGTATATCTGTCATGTCGTAATTGTCGGTTCTTTCCTGCGTTTTTGGGACCTTGGCAAAATGAGAATTTATTGAATTATGTTTTCTTTTCTTGGGTTTTTCTTTGATTGTGGTCGGAGGACTTATTTTTCTCAAGGGCATATTACGTGTTTTTCGCGGATCCAACAATTCCGGCAGTAAAGATTCCAAGTAAAATGTTTTTAGTTTGGGAACCATATGATCATTCCACAGTCTTTGGTCGCATTGTATTATTTCTGTTTTTATCTGTTGATTTGAACTAACCCACACGGCAAAAAGACACTCTCTCCTTCCTGTAATATTTAACTGTCCTTGCACTTGGAAATACCAGTGATGTTTCTTATTGATCAACATTTGGCCATTATCATACTTCCAGAAAGTAATTTTCCTGTTTTTCACAGCATCTTCCAAGCTAGTTCTGTAGCCTGATACTGGACATTTTATTTCTACAATCCTATTGTCATCTATCACACCGTCAGGAGTTGCTCCTAAAAATGGATGGTTTTTATCGATGAATAGCCCACAGGGCATAATTTTAATGTTTTCTTGCTGCTCTAGTTGATTCAAAGCAATTTTTTCATTAATTTTACCATGTTTGATGGAGGTAACACCAGAGAGATCTTTTTGATACAGTAAACTTTTAACTATACTACCTGACGTCGTGCTCCTCTTGTTTATAATTTTGCCGAAATTGGAAGCCGTTAACAAATTCCTTCGTATTTCCATCCATTTACTACAATCACTCTGGAGGACTGTTTCCCTTTCAATATTAATTCTTTCTTCGTCAGATTTCTCCAAATTTGTTAAAAATGTTTTTTTCGTTCTTTCTAAATCTTCTGTATGCAAATCAGGCTTCATACAATTTTGACCGTAAATTTCATTTTCAGCCCTTTTCTCTTTCTGTTGATAAACAAGCTTTCTGGGTTGCATTTTAGGCTTGGAACCGTTTCTTTTTAGTTTTCGCAATTCCAGGTATTTTGATTTTGACATTGGGCTCACACCAAGAATAGATCTTTGGAGCTTATACAAAGGTCTTTTTGTATTAAATGATACGACTGCCGTAGCGCATCTGGTCTGATATGAACGCCGAAGACAAAAGTTTATGCGTTTACCACCGATACACTTTGCAATTATGGCGTTAAACTGTTCACAACGATTGCTGTCCACGTCTTCAATAAGACTTCGTGCATTAGCTGCAATAGAGCAGACTATAAACTTTATTTGATTTTCTAACGCCGTATCTTTCAGTTTGACAGTGACATCTTCACTTGTTTTTTTGCTTTCGCAATAAAAATTCTGACAATTGGTATGACAACCGAAAGCATGATTATATGAATTGGAAATTGCTACATAAAGATCGTTTATTTGTTTTGAGCGGGTATCACTTGTTTTCTTCAGGTGTTTTATTGAAGAACAAATAACTTTTCTGATAGCCAGGATTCTTTGTGTATTCAGATACCTTCTATGCTGCAGTTTATATTTGGTATCTTTGGTAAGCGCTTGTAATTTATTACACAGGTTTCGTAATAAATGGTTTCTACACTCTATCTTTTCAACAGTGTAGTTAGGATATGGCCGGGCTGCTAAAATTTTAGAATAAGTGGAAGCGTCTCCATCAGCAACCATTTTGCCGTATATAAGACCATACATGTGCAAAGATTGTTTGAATCCTTCCACTAATATTTCCGATTCCATGTTTGTAGATGAACCAGTGTAATTTTTAAAACACATGTGCTCTGATGGTGTAGTTTGTTTATTCTTGGCGCGTACACATATGCAACAATATTTATTTTTTACGGCGAGATATAGCACTTCCCCAAACTTTTTACCTATGATTGCAGCAGCGCCTGATAACGAGGAATAGTTTTTCTTGTAGGTCCTCTTAGCCCAGCAACCATCAACGATCACGTCTATGACGGGGATTCCATCTGAATTGACTCTGCCTTCGTCCAATGCACTTTGCTTCTCACGAGCAGCCGCAGCTTCCATTTCAATTGTGGCTAACTTTTCCCATTCTTCACTAACTCGATTATCAATTTTCTTATAAAAAACTTCTGTCATAAACGGAACATTTATTGATGTAAATATTTCTTGCAATTGTGTATATCCTACACCTGTAATAGCAGCACTCGGCAGTATTTACATTCAAATTGTCGCTTGGACTAGGTTTGGACGTATGTGTAGTAAATTCAACATTACACATATTGCATTTGAATTTTAATTTTGAAATCAAACCTAACCTTTTTCTCCCCCTATCAACTCCAAATTATTTATACCGCAACTGAAGGCTGTTGAGTGGTTCGAAATTGTTTTTAATTCTTTTAGAAAATATTTAAGGTCTATGATTCTTCTTTCGTCTGATTCTTCATTGATTTCTGCATGATTTCTATCTGACGTGTGCTCTTCGTCTGGAAACCTACAACAGTAATACATATTATTACATAAACTATAAAGCAGACAATAATAATAATACATGAATGTTTTGAAACAATAGTATATCTTTGAATAGCTCCGATACGTTCCCATGTCCAAATACCTTTCATATAATATGTCACTTTACCTACATTGCTAGCGCTGTAGCATGGTGCGGGGACAGATGTCAGATTATAGTATCAGGACAGACTAGGACAGAGACATTACACAATTAAATTTACATCATCTATACAAATACAAATCTACATCAAAAATCTTGTTTTCTTTATTATAATTTAAAATATATGTGTGATATTATTATCATAATATTATTAAATTTATTTTAAAATATGTATTTCATATAAAACATTTAAAAAAACATATTCAAAGCACAACCGATATTTATGGATATATTAGTGAAAAGGTACAGTTCGTCTAATGTCACTCACACTACACATATATACGCTATATACTATACCTAGTAACTTTTTAAAATTCCAAACCCCCTCTTCGGTGCCTTTTGCAGTGAAAATAAAAATATTTTTGAACTTTTCTCATTAGCAATAACAGTAGCCAAGCATTTTGTATATAACTGCTCCAAATTTCAAGTCGATAACATTAGTAGTTTCTGAAATATACGGCTGTGACAGACAGACAAAGTCACACCATAGGGGTTTCTTTTTTACCATTTTGGTACAGAACCCTAAAAACGTCGGATCGAGAATATCCTACTCATTTTTGAAGTCAGTAAAAATACGAGTACAATATTATCGATGCATTCATTTGTATTAGGTCTACCTTTGATTCTCATAAACCAAGTCTTCGCATTTAGGTAGGATACGAGTACTTATAGCATTGTAAAATTTTCATTCCAATAATGAAACATGGTTGAAAAGATTGAACCATGTTTCATTAAAATTTACATACATATATACATACATAGCATTACGCCATTATTCCCCAAAAGGGTAGGTAGAGGTGCATAGTGCACCCACATTTCGCCATTTATGTTATAAGTCTCATGTAATAAAGTGCGAGCCTATTGCCACTAATCGAGCACAAATCCAGACTCCGGACTGGTACTGAGAAATTACTAATGGAAAAACCCAATACCATTTTGCCCGACCCAGGACTTCTCGCTCAGCAGTAGCGTTTGCGACCGCTAGACCAACGAGGCAGTTAGAGAAAGAAATACTAACAGGGATTCAAAATTTACTTACTTATTTATTTTATATGTATTTATTTATGTAAATACTTACTTGTCCGTACTGTCAATAGATAGCGACGAGTCCCCTTTTCCCTGTTCCAAATGGCCAGCCGCCGCCGCCGACAACGACGTGGGCACCGCCGGCGCGCCGCTCGAGTCGCTCGCGCCGCGTGCCGATCCGTCTTCGTGCAGTCCATTCTCTAATACCGTGGGCGCCGTTTTATTCGTCACATTCTCAAGCTCAATGAATGAAATGTTTGGTTTTCTGCAAATGTATAGTCATAATAAAATAAAGTAACATACTATTCTCCAGACCAAATTTCGGTCACGGCGGCCTGCCTCAACGGAGACTAGCCATCGACGCAGGATAGCATTATAGTGCGCAAATGTATGCGCAAGCATAGGTGCACTCTCTATTCCCTCACCCTCATAATCCGATGAGACGGTAAACCGACACAACCGGAGAGAGATCAGGTGCAGGACCAACGGCTTTACGTGCATTCCGAGACAAGGAGGTGGGCCACCGCCAACTTCCTGACTCCGGGCAGCTACTGAAAATTTCTTGACGGTATCAGAAACTATGGGTAGTACCTATCATAATACACCGGTTGATCTTTTATAAATTTCAACTTATTTACAAAAAAAATTTTGGCCCGACCCGGGATTCGAACCCAGGACCTCATGATCAGCAGTCGCACTACTACAACCACTAGACCAATGAGGCAGTCAAAGTAACATAACATAACCCACAACATTCAAAACCTATCCCTAACCCCACAGTGATACCTATTCCCTGTATCGTGGGTATCAGAAACTACGAGTGGTACCTATCATAACACCCCGATTGATCTTATATAAACATAAACAAACTTATGTAACAATAAAATTACAAAACGTTTTTGCAACACATCAAACGAATTTAAACTTTATCAACAGCCAGCAGCAACGTGACGTGACACTAGACATGAGCTTTATCTCGTTGCAATAAGGTTGAAACTCGAAAAATGATTCGCAAACCGATCCTTCGTGTTCGGCTCTATACATATTCGAAATACCTAAGAAGCTACGTAAACAAAAGAATAATTTGACGGCCTCCGTAGCGCAGTGGCTTAGCAATGAGTTGTTGCGCTGGGGGCCGCGGGTTCGAATCCCGCAGGGAACAAGTATTTGTATGGCCTACAAATAATTGTTCCGGGTCAGGGTGCTTGTCCTCGTGCAATTTATGTTTGTAAACTGCCTCCACGATACAGGAGAAAATCCTAGAGTGGGGGTAACGTTTTTTTAAGAAAAAAAAATTAAAAATGAAAATTAAATTGATACCGTTATTTATATCGGTAGTTAGATAGGTACTTACTTTTTTTTCCTTCGTTCAAAATACGGAGTTGTTCTCTTAGACGTTTTAATTGTTTTCTTTTTCCGAGAGTTTTCTTTTTGCCCATCTTTATTTACACTTTAAATATAGGTAATATATTTACACAAAACGTTTTAAACTCCTTTTTACAGTAACACCCATTGAGTTATACAACACTAGAGGAGCAAAACACATTACCGCGCGTCGAAAAAAGGGTAACCACTATCCATACGCGACGACGTAGCTTTGAAACTAATAACAATTTTAAATAAACATATATCTATCTCACTTACACAAGTTGCGAAAACAATATCGTCGCTAAGATTAGATAAAGATAGACACACAAACATGCAATGGCGGGTTGGTGTGGCATACTATATGAAATTTTACCTAAAATACGCAATAAAAATGAGTTTTTTTAAGCTGCAGTTAATTGTTTTTATATTAAAAAAGTATATTTTATTTTAAAATCTTTATTACGCCCCTTAGAAAAAAAGGATACAAAGCTAATCAGATGAATAGAAGTAAACATTATGATGAAATAAAACATATTTTTATGGTACTTATAAATCAAACAATATAAAATAGGTAATAAAATATAATTAATATAAAATTTATATTAAATTATAAATAATATAAAATTATTAATATAAAATAGGTAATAAAATATATTTAATAGATAATTCATGAATAAACTAAAATATGAATAATTAATTATTTTGTATGAAAGTTAAAACGTAGTTTTTATTATAATTTCCAAAATATTTAAAATCAGAGGTAACAAATTAAGCTTACTCCATTAATTAATATAGTCTCCCATTAATGTAGGATAATCACAAATGCGGAAAAGTGGCAACATTGAACCTAAATGGCAATATTCGATAATTTTATTTAATTATTTGAGGTATTTTACGTTTATATGAAAACAAGAACTAAAAATTATGTGTTGAAAGTGATTCCGCTTGATTTATTACGTTTTTGTGACCTTGAACAGCATTCTTTCACTACGCATTTACCCATTTTTATCGCGGCTCAACTCTGTCGGCGTCACATTGAACAATGAACTCACGTTAGCTAGGCATATGGCTGTAGCCATATGTGCAGTGGCAACGCTTTGGCGCGGTTATTACTGATCTAGTGTTATATAAATCAATGGTAACACCTACCACAATACAAAATAAAAATGTCGGAAATAAATAGTCGTCTCTCCGTAATGTCGCCAAACATAGGTTTGTCCCGTAATAGATGCCGCAGCAGAATGATTGAACAAATTGAAAAGGATAGCGCTATTGCTACCACGTACAAAACAAGAGACAGAAAGAGAGTGTGCTCGTTTAGAATTAAATAACGCAAGCGCCAAATCACATAATTGCTAATTACGAGAAGACCACGTAGAAAAATAAAAAAATAAATCGTCACGATTTGAGATAACATTATTATCTATCTATTAGCTAAAAATCATCATTCAATTCCATAAGGTTTCAGAGATCTAACTAAAAATAAGTGCAAAACGAGGGTTTTAACGCAGTTTTTCATTTTTAGTCTTTATTAGGAAACTCTGCTTATCTAATGCTTAATTTCCCTCTGCCGTTTCTTACGACACTCACGGGATGATAAGGGGTAGTGCGTATTCTTACACCGCCACCACACGGTTTACTTTATTCACCAACGTATATTAATTTAAGGATTTCAAATATTTGAATTGAGTAATATTTATGCGGGTTTCTAATTATATATTAGAGTTAATTTTAGAACAAGAAACATAACACACATTTCTGTCACCTTGCAGTATTTCACTATTGTCATACTGCAAGGTGACAGAAATAGATAAAAGGGTTCTTCCTAACTAGACTGACCCCTGGTTTCTGTTGAGGAGGGTGGATGGTAGGACACCAAGAGCCTTAAACCCTACTACATAGCGTTTACTTTAATACGATAATTCACTCGAAACGTTTGTTATATCTTTGATACATTTTGAGTGTATTTTGGACTCAGTTGCCAAAATGGGATTACCAAAAACAATCCTGTTAATGTCACGAGTTAGGACAAATTGGACCAAAGTTTTTAGTTACACAAACGGGTACAAAATTCATGGTATCGCATGGGTGATTTCTCGATAACGGCGCCACCTACCGGTTATAACTATAGTTAATCCAGGCAACCCCATAAGTACTGGATAATTTTTTAATCAAATACGATAATGCCGTTCAGGAAGAGAAAAACTGTATGTGATTCTAACGCACTCCAAAATGTTATATATAAAGATGCATGTGCAGTCTTTCTATGCTTGTTGTTTGTAATTTCATTCATTACCCATCTCAATCAATCTAAATTACCTTTTACATCTCCAACATCCACTGGGACTTAAAGTTATCCTATATCTATTACTTGTGGCTTAGAAAGAGTGATCGATTACTTTTATTCCGTATGTTGGAATACACGATTGCGTTTTACTACGTTTTTATTAAGTCTTTCTTGTTTGTCTGTCTAGCTGTCTATCGTTCCGGGTAGAATCTTATAACTCATATTTCGAGCACTTCCTTATTAGTTACAGACTTGAAATTTTGAGCACAGCTCAGAATTGGATGACAATGTAGGAATATGAAAGAAAAACCTATTATATTAATTTATTCATTGGCACAAACTTAAAAAAAAACAATCGTTAGAAACTTATAATTTCGTTTTACTTGCGTTCCCTAATGTCACAATTGGTCACAACATTATAATTTCCAGAGGTTTTATCGAATTATAATTAATCGAAATATTAATGAAGATAATTTGTCTTTCAAGATTATTTATAAAGATTTTTACAACAAATAATTTCTATCCGACGACAAAGTTGATCAGGAAAAATTCTTTTAAATTATTAAGCATAATTTCGATTCGTTTGAGAGAGTAATTCATCATCATCATTACAGCCTTCACAAGTCCACTGCTGAACATAGTCCGCCCCCAAGGAATGCCACAAAGCACGGTCCTGAGCCACTTGCATCCATCAACTTCCTGTATGCCTTACCAGGTCGTCATACCATCTAGTGGGGGGATGAACTATTTTTCCCCTACCGGTACGAGGCTGCCACTCTAGAATCTTTTTCCCCATCGGTTGTCGGGGTTCTTCGAGCTATATGGCCTGTAGGGTAAGTCGACTAGGTAAGTCCAAAGTAGATAGGTAGTACCACTTCTGGCTCACTGAGTCAGAAGTGGTACAACGTTCGTCGACTAACGATCCTAAAAAAAAATAGGTTTTGGCATGCTCTGATCACGAATCTGCGGTCCGTTTTTGCGTAGGATGCACGGTTCCGGAGATGTTCAGATCAATTAACTCTTATCTAATTGATATCCGGTGAGGACCTCCACCGTCATTAGCGCCCCATTGTTCTTATCTATTTATCTATTTTTCATTGAATACCGTCATTGTCTATTTTTCCTCGGCATATGCGTCGGCTTAACAGTGTTATTATATTATACTTCTTTGTTGCTATCTACAAGGCTGATCTGAATCATCAATAAAACACATTACCTAATTTTGTTACAATTTTTATTTAAAAAATACAAAATCTTATTACTTATTGTCTATAAAATAGGAGCGAAACGTCTCTTCCACTAAAATATCGTTGTACAATGTGTTCCCTGTAAATATACTCGTAAAACTATGCATTGAACATCCCTGAAACTTATATAGCAAATACATTAAGCAATATTCGCCACAAACTGAAGTCCACTCATTCTGAATCCTATCAACATTCCAGTTCCATCTTTTACAATTCCTTTTTAAAATCTCTAGATGATATCGTACAGGTGATCGTCCATATGAATCAAAATATTTACCGACGTCATTCGTATCGATATATAAAGCTACCCAATGTGACCCAGGTTTATCATCTGTATCCAAATTGCATATTATATACGTTTGTACGTGGGTATACACGGGGTGAATCTTTTTCAGATGTTGTTGTACATCTAGGTATCCATGATATTACTGCTATTAGTAGATTATTACAGTACCAAACTACTCAATGACTAACATAGGAATAATCAAATAAAGTGATTTCTAAATATTAAATTGCATTCTTTTGTGTTATAAAAATCGTATTTTTTTATCCTTTAAAAAAGAATATTAACAATGCTATAAAAATTACTAATATTCCCCTTAACCACTCGTGGTAAGCTTAAATTGCTTGTGTTACGAGTGGTTCACGCCAGTAGTCGAATGGTGGATTCGAACCCACGACCTTTTTGAGTTCGCGGTCCGCGCCCTGCCATTAGGCTACTGTCGCTTAATTATGTCGCTTATTTGAGTCATCAATACACTGAACAAGACGCACACGAAGGAATGTTGAGATAAGCAACAAAATGTGAGATAAGCTTGTTGATGCATAAAGTTACTCGTACTATCAGTTCCACTGCAGAAATTCTTTAGATTAGAACTATTACTTACTGGTACTATATAAGACCGAGCAGCTGCAGTCATGGAGTTAGTGTATGGTCGTTTGACCGCAGTGGATCTATCAATACTACATTTGTGTTACTTCAACGCATCAAAGGCCATGGATATAAGTGTTTATTCAATTGACAAACTTACTTTTCTTTCTGTTATTTTCTTACGTGTGTATGATTTAGTGTTAACAAATTATATTTAAATATTATGTGTGTATAGGATTAAGCCGTGGTAGCTCAGATGGTTAGCGCAAGCTGTAAATTTTACAGTACGCGACCCGAGTTCGATCCCCGCCGGCACCAATTAAATTGTTAATTGCAATTTTAAGTGCTGATTTACCACGTGCTCACTGGTGAAGGAAAACATCCTGAGGAAACCTGCATGTCTGAGAAAATTTCGAAGGCATGTGAAGTTCGCCAACACGCATTGAGACAGCGCGGCGGACATTTCCTAGCCCTGAATACAAAGACAATAGCAGAAAGTGAAAAAGTTAAAAAATACTTTTTTAACAATGACAGTCATTAGTTATCATTAGTGAATGTGATTCTGTTTACTTAAATTACAAGAAGACAAAAGCAGAAGGAAGAGATGGGATGATGGGAAGTAATGAAGCATTGTTATGTGAGTTTGTTGGAACAAACATATTTTTAGTCACGTGTAAATACTTTTAACTTTTTGGTTCAAAATGACACAAAATATTAGATACATCATCGACATGGACGGATTTTACATTACATATCCCCATAAACATTTTCAATGTAGAGAAATGGCTATTCTAGACGTAAAAATATCTAAAAAAAATGTGCGTTTATCGATCATTATTTGTTTCGGCCAAGTTATCCATTCAATTATTTGTTGCCAAAAGACAAAAAAACTGATCTTTATTGCGAAACACACATGCACGGCATTCCATATTTTGACGTGACCGAAGAATTAAAATGTGCCTACAAACAAGAGAACATCATTCCCATATTAAATTGGTACATTAGAAATTTGTGCAAAGACGAAGTGATCGCATACAAAGGTGGTTCGGCAGAAAAACAATTTTTTTAAATGTTGACGACGAATGATAGAATTTTTAATATTGAAGAATACAAATGTCCAAAATAAATTTGGTAAATGTCATAATAAAACGTTATGTGTGTAATCATCCTATATTTGCAAAAAATAATCACAAAATTTTACATTGTTCTTGTGATGAAGTGTGGGTTTTTTACAAGTGGTTATTTCTTGAAAATAAAATTTTAAATTAATCACAAATTTTGTTTGATTTACCAAAAACAATAGTTATAGTACACAATATATATTAATTGTTTACCTACACCCAACACTTTCATTTTTTATTTCACCCCTTAGAACTTTAGACGTGTGTAATGTTTCACTTTATACATCCGTTTACTGCTATTGTGGCAGGACCAAGTGGATGTGGGAAGTCAAATTTTGTAACAAATTTCATAAAATCAGTTACAGAAATATGTAATTGTGATTTTAATCAGATCACACGGTGCATTGATGAAATGCAACCTTTATATAATTGACCAAATGTTATCTATCATCAAGGAATTCCAAATCTTAATATGTTTAATGGTGAAAACCCACATCTTGTTATTATTGATGATCTCTCATTAGATCATCAATAATGAGAAAGTCCGATGGGAGAATTGTAGATATATTTACAAAAGGTAGTCATCACAGGAATCTCAGTGTATTTTATTGAACACGAAATTTATTTCATCAGGGTAAAGGGCAAAGAGACATATCTTTAAACTCAAGTTATATAAAATATTTTAAAAACCCTCGAGGTAAAACTAAAATAAGATATTTAGCACGACAAGTGTCACCAGATAACCAAAAAATTCATTGAAGATGCCTACAGGGATGCAACTCTAGAGGCGCATGAATATTTAATGGTGGATTTAAAACAGAATACCAATGATTTTTGTCGTATCGAGACAAATGTCTTCCCGTTTAATAGTTTCTGTACAGTCTACGTCACCAAACATTTTTCAACGAAATTACCAAAACAGTATTAAATTAGAAGGTGAATGGTCGATTGGAGTTGTCGAGTTTCAATATCCATGTACCATGTTTACTGTTCAAGATCATGAAAATGTTATATACATTACAAAATCTATGTTAATGCCTAATGAAGATAAACCATCCATAGTGTACTACAAAAAACATATTCCAGCTACCAACTATGATAACGTTGAGCATATTTTAAGAGTGTTAAATGGTATCGGAGAGAACTTGAAATTTCGCTATGATGAAATAACAAAATTTGTGTCTATTTCTATTTTGGATAAAAATATAAGTTCCGTAACATTATCACCCAAATTAAGTTTACAACTAGGTTATGAACCAAATAAAAATCTCCTAGAGAGAAGTTTTGGAAAGTGTCCTGCTAATTTACACTTAGGGTTACCATCTCAACTATTTCTATTATGCGACATTATCGATCCTCAAATTGTGGGTGATGTTATGAATCCTTTACTAAGAGTCATTTCATTAGACAAAACAAAAACACACCACCTGAAATAAAAAAAAACAAAAAAACACTAAAAAAAAAAAATATTAAAAAAAAAAAAAAAAAAAAAATCATCTTCACGATGACATTCTCAACCAAGATAAATTTTTAATTAATGGTGTTGAAATGAGTGTTAAATTGGTTCGATCAAGAGAGAGTTTTAATTTAATTGCTGGGTC
This sequence comes from Parnassius apollo, assembly GCA_907164705.1. Taxonomy (NCBI): domain Eukaryota; kingdom Metazoa; phylum Arthropoda; class Insecta; order Lepidoptera; family Papilionidae; genus Parnassius; species Parnassius apollo. Next base: position 307,164 of record CAJQZP010000196.1, read on the forward strand.
AAACTTTAAAGTTTAAAGTTTGTATTACGGATGCAACTCTTATTGTTCGACGAGCACGAGTTAATCCAAGTGTATTACTCGCACATCAAAAATTTTAGCTTCTAACACTGCTAAATATCCTATTACTCGAGCTGAAGTAAAAGTTTTAACAATTCCATCAGGTGTTCAAGGAAAAAATCTTGATAATATATTTTTAGGACAGGTACCCAAAAGATGTATAATTGGATTTGTGAAAAATTCTGCATTTAATAGTTCCCTTACCAAAAATCCATTTAACTTTGACAACTATGGTATTAATTCTTTCAGATTGTATATTGATGGTGAACAAATACCTTCAAAAGCTTTGCAACCATCTTTTAATAATTGTATATTTACATCAGCATATCATACTCTATTATCTGAAACTGGTATTCAGTTTCATAATGAAGGAAATGGTATCTTAGTCTTGTGAACAGTATGCCAAAGGTTACTGTCTATTAGCATTTGACTTAACTCCTGATTTATCAGCCAACTCATCAGCTAATTGGAATCTCATAAAGCATGGTAGTGTAAGATTGGAAGTACGATTTGAATCCTCACTAATACAAACAATTAATTGTATAGTTTATGCTGAGTTTGATAATATTATTGAGATAGATAAAAACAGAAATGTTACTGTAGACTATAGTAGTTAAGGTTATAATATGTGTTGTGTGTTAGATTTTATGTGTTGTGTGTAATGCATTTTGTGTGTATGTAACTATGTGAAACGTTATACAATTAAATAAAACAAATTGTATGCAATATATTATTTTTTATTTCTTTATAAATCATCTATTTAATCTAAAAAAAAACACTGTTCGAGTTTAAAGTTACATCGGACTCTCTCATTAGATCATCAATAATAACAAGATGTGGGTTTTCACCATCAAACATATTAAGATTTGGAATTCCTTGATGATAGTTAACATTTGGTAAATTATATAAAGGTTGCATTTCATCAAAGCACCATGTGATCTGATTAAAATCACAACTACATATTTCTGTAACTGATTTTATGAAATTTGTTACAAAATTTGACTTCCCACATCCAATTGGTCCTGCTACAATAGCAGTAAACGGATGTATAAAGTGAAACATTACACGCGTCTAAAGTTCTAAGGGGTGAAATAAAAAATGAAAGTGTTGGGTGTAGGTAACCAATTAATATATATTGTGTACTATAACTAATGTGTTTGGGAAATCAAACAAAATTTATGATTAATTTAAAATTTTATTTTCAAGCAATAACCACTTGTAAAAAACCCACACTTCATCACAAGAACAATGTAAAATTTTGTGATTATTTTTTGCAAATATATGATTATTACACACATAACGTTTGTTTAAATTTATGACATTTACCAAATAATTGTATTTTGGACATTTGTATTCTTCAATATTAAAAATTCTATCATTCATCGTCAACATTTTTAAAAATTGTTTTCTGTTGAACCACCTTTGTATGCGATCACTTCGTCTTTGCACAAATTTCTAATGTACCAATTTAGTATGGGAATGATGTTCTCTTGTTTACACATTTTAATTGTTCGGTCACGTCAAAATATGGAATGCCGTGCACATGTGTTTCGCAATAACGAACAGTTTTTTTTGTCTTTTGGCAACAAATAATTGAAAGGATAACTTGGCCGAAACAAATAATGATCGATAAACGCATAATTTTTATTAGATAGTTTTACGTCTAGAATAGCCATTTTTCTACATTGAAAATGTTTATGAGGATATGTAATGTAAAATCCGTCCATGTCGATGATGTATCTAATATTTTTTACATTTTGTGTCATTTGGAACCAGAAAGTTAAAAGTATTTACACGTGACTAAAAATATGTTTGTTCCAACAAACTTCACATAACAATGCTTTATTACTTCCCATCATCCCATCTCTTCCTTCTGCTCTTGTCTTCCTGTAATTTAAGTAAACAGAATCACATTCACATATGATCAACTAATGACTGTCATTGTTAAAAAGTATTTTTTAACTTTTTCACTTTCTGCTATTGTCTTTGTATTCAGGGCTAGGAAATGTCCGCCGCGCTGCCACAATGCGTGTTGGCGAACTTCACATGGCTTCGAAATTTTCTCAGACATGCAGGTTTCCTCAGGATATTTTCCTTCACCGCTGAGCACGTGGTAAATCGGCACTTAAAATTGCAATTAACAATTTAATTGGTGTCGGCGGGGATCGAACCCGGGTCGCGTACTGTGAAATTCACAGCTTGCGCTAACCATCTGAGCTACCACGGCTTAATCATATACACACATAGTATTTAAATATAATTTGTTAACACTAACACGTAAGAAAATAACAGAAAGATAAAATAACATCCATGGCCTTTGATGCGTTGAAGTAACACAAATGTAGTATTGATAGATCCACTGCGGTCAAACGACCATACACTAACTCCATGCCTGCAGCTGCTCGGTCTTATATAGTACCAGTAAGTAATAATTCTAATCTAAAGAATTTCTGCAGTGAAACTGATAGTACGAGTAACTTTATGCAACAACAAGCTTATCTCACATTCTGTTGCTTATCTCAACGTTCCTTCGTGTTGCGTCTTGTTCAGGGTATTGATGACTCAAAAGAATGCAATTTAACCTGTATGTTCGAAAGGCGACTTTATTCGATACGCCGGTTTGCTCGCGACGTAATATGGCGGGAATTGCAAATTTTTGGCTAACTTGCAAATTTTGCTATATTTTCAATTTGAGACAATATTTATGGATAAAACTTACAGGGATTCGTATTGAATGTATAAACTATCAAATAAAATTATTTTTAGTTGCTAGAAATTGTAAAAAAATTTATAAATTACCCTTTATAGCATAGTAGTAGTAGATACTTCACTTTTAGTCTAAAATTACTACTAATTTGAATTCTACACGTTTGTTTTTGGAGAAATCAATATGAAAATGTTTGGAAATATGTATATTTTTATGTTTTATGTGTTTCTATTCGTTACTCATACCAAAATATAAAAAAAAATAAAAAAAAACGAAATTAATTTTTATCTGTATGAGATTTCCGAACAATATTCCAAATATATTTTTGTGTGAATTTGAAATAAATACAACGTAACGTTATTTAAAATATGTAATAAAACTATTTTTTAGTTACATTTTACACTAAAAATAAATGACAATTGGAAAAATAACACATTTTTTTGACCCAACCGCTAAAATGGGCTTTCCCGATTTCGAAGTATATTTGGCACTTATTTTTCACTTTTTATGCCACAAATTATATATCTACGTGTTTGTTTTATTACAAGGAATACACAAAAGTATAAAATTTACCTTTTTATTTCAGAAAACAGAAAAGCACTAGTACTGTTGTAAAAAGCCATTACGTCAGAATCATTTTTATGTCTATTTTTAGTTCGAATTAGACTCAAATTAAAGAGTATATCTTTGTCTACGTCAGTATTATACAATTCAGTATACATTTGTTATAATTTTTAATGACGAACCTTTTTTTGTCGGTTTCGCCCTCATAAATTATTAGTGGACAAATGTGTACCTTGCCGAGCGGGCGGAGGGCGTAGTGTTAGTCACATTTGTACCACTGTCGAGCGAACAGGTCATATTTAGAAATCACTATAATTGATCATTCCTATGTTAGTCATTTAGTAGATTGGTACTGTAATAATCTACTAATAGCAGTAATATCATTGATGCACTAGATGTACAACAACATCTGAAAAAGGTTCACCCCAGTCTAAAAAATAATATTCATGGCACGAAAAATAACTGCATGTTGGTCCCACGTACTAACGCATATAATATGCAATTTGGATACAGATGATAAATCTGGGTCACATTGGGTAGCGTTATATATCGATACGAATGACGTCGCTCAATATTTTGATTCATATGGACGATCACCTCTACGATATCATCTAGAGTTTTTAAAAAGGAATTGTAAAAGATGGAACTGGAATGTTGATAGGATTCAGAATGAGTGGACTTCAGTTTGTGGCGAATATTGCTTAATGTATTTGCTATATAAGTTTCAGGGACGTTCAATGCATAGTTTTACGAGTAAAGGAAACATTGTACAACGATATTTTAGTGGAAGAGATGTTTCGCTCCTATTTTATAGACAATAAGTAAAAAAGATTTTGTATTTTGTAAATAAAAAATTGCAACAAAATTAGGTAATCTGTTTTATTGATGATTCAGATTAGCGTTGTAGATAGGAACAAAGAAGTATAATACAATAGCACTGATAAGCCGACGCATACGCCGAAGAAAAATAGACAATGACGGTATTCGATGAATAATAGATAAATAAAACAAGGGGGGCGCTAATGACAGTGGAGGCCCTCACCGGATATCATTTAGATAAGAGTTAATTGATCTGCACATCTCCGGAACCGTGCATCCTACGCAAAAACGGACCGCAGATTCGTGATCAGAGCATGCCAAAACCTTTTTTTTTAGGATCGTTAGTCGACGAACGTTGTACCACTTCTGACTCAGTGAGCCAGAAGTGGTACCACCTATCTACTGTCCAACTTCGACCGTGAGGTTAATCGACAGATTTAACTCGGATGGGCAGCGTACGGGAAATTACGATACATCTTCTCGTCAGGTATATCTCAAAACCTGAAAACTAGATTGTACAAGCAGTGCGTGTGATGACTTACGGATCTTCAATGCTAGCCAAATAAGGACGCTCAAGGTCTATGCGAGCTATGGAAAGGGCTAAGCTTGGAGTTTTTCTGTGTAATAAACTTCAAAATGAGGATATCCGCAGTAGAAGCAGAGTGACCGACATAACCCAACGGATTAGTAAGCTGAAGTGGCAATGGGCCGGCCATATAGCTCGAGAGAGTAATGTCTTCAATTAAAGTTAAGTAACTTAGAGACCGACTTTTCGTTGAGAAAACCATTTCGTGTAGAAAAACACATTGGTAGCTCACAAAACCTTAATTATTAATGTGAAATGCTTCATAATAAAATTAGTATTTTTTAAATTTTCCTAAAAGAATATTACAATTTTGTCGTTAGTATTTTCTCTTTCATAATATTTCCTTATGATTGTTATAAAACGTTAACACGTTGACTGCGGTTAATTATTTTCCTGACTTACTCATATTGCGCTACAGTGAAAATATAATTTGTAACTGCCTGAAATCTCGCTCGTTACCAGACATAGAAGGTACGATCCCTTCATTACTTCATTACATAAAAGACTTGTACAGATCTCTTCATTATTATGACTATATTTCCCTAATAAACCTAACTAAGTCCATTTTAGTAATATTAGAGGTTAGTTAGTTATAGAGTAAAACCTTCGTCTAGCGCGTCCCTTAGGCGATATTTTGAAAATGGGCCACATTAAGAGTACCCTTAACCGAAGAGCGTATATGGATGTAAAGGAGGCGAGAGAGCTATGTCAGGATCATTACAAATGGAAGTCCGTAGTCTCTGCCTACCTCTCTGGGTAACAGGCGTGAGTGTTGTTGTATGTAGGTTAAAGAGTAAAACTATAGAGGTGTGCCCTAGCATCAGCATTTAATAAGTATTTTAGAAAATACAAGGCTTTAAAAATCTCAGTCAAATTTAGCTCGTATAGCGCCAGCAGAACTAGCAATATAAGAGATATCGAGAAAGAGCTAATGATGGGAATGTAACTTAAAGAAAAATATCGAAGGATCAATTTTTTATTTTATTTTGTGTCAAGTAAAAGTACAGAAGTAAATGCGATTGATTGGTTAGTTAAAATTAAAACATAATTACAAACACAGTATTCGTGGCTATATTATAATTATCATAACAAATGACTAGTTCTTCACCACTATTCGAATGAGAGTAATTAAAACAGTTCAAAAAACATTACATCACATTCGACACAATAAGTTTTACTGTTGTCACTTTAAGGCCCGCCACATACGGCATTGTATGGGTTCTAGGAACGAACGCATCAGCCCATCAGCCACACACAGGTTCAGAGGGATTCCTGAGAAAAGGGTAGCAATATACTTTCAAAGGAACCCTTCTCTCACACGATGTCGGAAAATAAATGCAAAAAAGTCGTTAGGTACGATCACTCTATTTGCAAGTCAGATCCCCTGGCAATCAACGGCGATTAGTTTTGTTGTGCACACAGTTGTTTTTGGGATGTATCTCAGCGCTCTAGAAGTAACATTCCAACCCGCTGGTAGTAAAAGCAGCCACCTACGTTCCGACTCCATACGTCGCGACCTCTCTCTTGAGGCACCGTAACGTTTTAATTAAACCCCCAGTTCCGCTAGACTACGACGACCCAAATGTCGCCGGCCAATCATACATCAACACTACATACTCATCTAGTGTCACAAACACTAATAGGTCAAAGGATGAGAGTTAGCTATGGTCCGCCAACTATGTTCGGACGACGATTAGAAAACTCATCTGTGTCACACAAAGTGATAGGTGAAAACCTTACAAAAGTAACATTGCACAGGCACGATACGCCTGCTGGGTTTTTCTGCTTATAGTTTATTGAGACGATGCTTCAAAGAACTTTTATTTTATCACTTACGGTAATTGTCCTTTTTTAGGCAGAATAAAATACTGGTTGCTATTTTTTCGTTTGAGTTGAACATTAATAAATTATTTTGGCTTACTGTTTTACAACGAAAGCTAACATGTAAGATGAAAAGTTTATTACTGAACTCCAACGTCTACTCCTATACTTGGGTAAACAACAATAATCTTGAAAACTGGAATTAGTCTCCAAAAAGAAAACTTCGATGATAGACGGACCAATATTGAGGTGATTTCATTAGCGTTTTCTTCTAATAAAATACGTTACACAGAACAGTAACTGTAAATAATTTACCTTTTAATAATAAGAGCAAACCAATTTCAAAAGGTAACAACTGAAATGTCGGTTTAACAGTTACATCTTCACTCTCTATTTTTCCACCCTCAGGGACGGAATTTTTACTTTGAATGTATAATATGGGACCACCGTTGAGGTATAACCTAATTAATAAAAGAATCCGGCTCAGCCGTTTCCGAGAAATCGGAAAATATTCTCGTACTTTTTAAAATTGCTTAAAATGTGCTAAAAACAAAATAATAAATAAGACTGCGTATTTTGTAAATAAAAGAGTATCAATTATTTTTTATTAATTTCGAAACTCCTTTCACAATTTTATTGACTAATTTGAAATAAGGCGTAAAAAGTAGTTACTCCGAAAGTTGAAAGTTAGTAAAGATTTCTTAAACGAAGAGCCTCTTCGTAAAATAATTAAATTACGTACATTAATAATCCGTTGAAAGTTTTTTCATTTTGAATTTTCGTAACAAACTTACAAGAGAATAAATTTAACTAACTTCTTTTCATTGAAATATGGGGCATGGGGTGTGGTTTTAGCCGGTAGGAGTCCGGCATAATCTTCTCGTTGCCCCCGCAACGAATGGTATCCATGAGGATTTCCCCACGAAAAAAAAATGGGGCAAGGCAAACGAGCATTCAGTCCTACATACACCTATCTCTTATTGAGAACTAATACGCAGATATGTTATCACCTTTGAGGACTAAGATGGAATGTTTCGTTACCAGTAAATAGTCAACAAGACATTTGATTTTTTTGACATTTGACTCGCCCGTTGGTCTAGTGATTTTAAGCATAACTGCTAATCATTTGGTCCTGGACTTGAATACCGGGTTGATCTAAAATCAGTTATTGGGTTTTTCTGTCAAGAAATTATCAGTAGCAGCCCAGAGTCAGACATTTGACGGTGTTTCACACGCTTGCTTCAGTAAGTATACATAAAGCCTTTGGTCCTGCGACTGATCTCTCTTGCTCTGATCACGACTCATCGGATTATGATAGGAAGGGAATAGAAAATGGACCTATTATTGAGTTCACACTTGTGCACTATTGTTGAGACTAGCCGCCGTGATCAAAATTCGGTTTGCAAACAACATTATTATAAGCTAATTATTATCGATCAGATACACAAAGGCCGATAAATGCTAGCGAATACATAAATTGTGCGTTATAGTATATTCAAAAGACAAACTCAGAATATTTAATAAATAAACTCAGAATTTGGTAAGCTTTTGGGGCACTTGTACTAAGTTCTGAAGAAAGTTAAATTTATTTCAAGTATAATTTTTAATCTGTGTCCAGAAAAAACTATAATTTCATTTAGAGCAATATAATTAGATAGAGTAAAGCTTTGTCAATTTGAGATATTTTTTATTAATATAGGTCTAGAGTTGATTTTTGATTACAGATAGCGTAAAATAATTTATCACTCCCTTCCTTCCTGTGAGCATTGTAAGAAACTAATATGGAAAACCCAAAAAAAAATCCTATACTATACTAGGAGGCGTAGGAGTCATGTGCCCAGAAGTGGGACGTATATAGGCCGTAACTTTAACTTTAACTTTTTAGTTCTGCTGTGTTAGGTATCTATGGGCTACAGCATCCACATACCAGCACGTGGACTATAATATGCTTGTTATTCTATAAAAAAAATAGAAAAATATCAAAGACAAAAATGCGAATATTCTGTAAGATTTAAAATATTCTAGTCATACAGCGTTAACTTAGTAAGGATATTCACTGAACCGGAATTACTTACACTGTTTGAATATACATCAGCCTGTCTTTGATGTGCCGGGAAATATTTACTGCTAAGCAACGCTTATCACTGAAATAGTATTCCAGTACTCTGAATACTAATGTTCAAAAAGTGAGGAATGCGCTGGTGTCTTGTTTTACAAATAAAATTGAAATGACTGTCGTCTGTCCGTCCGTGCTAATCTCCGGAATGGCTGAAGCCATAGTGATGAAATTTCATGAACAGATTAGAGAGGAATTTTCTGGGCTACATTTATTGGAAAAACGTGGAGGATTTTGGTAAAATTGAAAAATTTATAAATTAATAGTTTTTAATAATTACCTCATATTATAAAAAAGCCAAAATTTTTTTGGTTTGAAAGTTTACTCAAAAATGTCCTTAAAATACTTTTTCTTCTATCTCTTAAAGATGTGTTGCAAAAACGGTGTATATTTTTTACATTAACTCCATTTTACTACAAAACTATGTATATCAAAATATATAAACTATAATACTTTTAAGTAAATTAGTCAAATATTACAGAGCTCCAAGCTCAAAGCGAGCTCCAGCGTGCGCCATCAATTACGTAATTTGCGGATACGTCAAGAGCTTGAATATGGAATGGACTCTTAATCAACTCGGCTATTTGATTGAAGCAGTGCTTTAGGCAATCGAGTGTATAACAGTTGCAGTTTCTGTCATTGAAATGTTAATCAACTATGCTCCATCACGTACACAATTGAATAGTTAAAAATTTCACTCTGATGCAATTTTTTCTCCAATTTTTGTTATAGAATAAGGGTGACAAACGAGCACACAGTCCACCTGGTGGTAAGTGGATGCTGTGCTGTGTATGGTAGATATATACATTTATCCTCGATTAAAAATCAAAATGCAAATGCGTGTTCACGCAAAATCAGACTTTTAATAATAAATAAATGCCGACTTAAAAAAAATAAAGAATAAAATAATTTCCGTATTAAATTTTTATTAAAGCCTTATTCTTCCTCTCAGTTTGGAAAAATAGTGAATGAAGTTTTTATTGTAAGTATTTATACGATATTCTAGTTGTGTTAGCTTAAGCATGTAATATTGCTTTGTCCACTTAAAAAACTAAAACCATTGTTAAAATTTCTAAATACCACCACGACTATACTACAACTATTATGTGTACTATAATATAACTTGAAAATAATTATAATAAAATGATTTTCAAATAATAGGTGAGAGCTTTAATACTTAGAGCTGATATGTAATTATTTTGTCTGATTGTGAAGTTAGTTTCTACTTTTTATTAAAAAAAAATCGGAATGTGTACACCGTTCATACATGTATGAAACAACGACGAATTACTGGGTACTTAAATCTAACAAAAGAAAAACATTTACTCTAAATAGAATTTTCGAAATTTTTGAACTTTGAATGCTTTGGGGTTACCCGAGTCAATTAACTTGATTAAACTGGAACTATACGTATATAACTTTCGAGTTGCAGCATTTCTCTGAACATCTCATTACAAAATGCAAACTTTATGTCGAAATGGATTAATTTAAAACTGCAATAGATATGCTGTGGGCTTCGTCCGCGGTAACTCTACGATTTCTAAATATAGTAATAAAACGCATTTAATCCTACTAATTTTTAATACTCGGCGTTTTGGATGTAGCACGGGAATTAACGCGATAAAATCCGTTAAAGTAATCAAGTAAGAATAAGGTTCCGTACGTTCCACTGCTAAGCACATGTCTCTTTTCATTCCTGGGAGGGTTTTTAGAATAATTAGTCTCTCGCGCTGTCTCACTTTGTGTCGATACAGAGTTTATGTCGAATTGGATTAATTAAGAATTTCAATGGATATGCTATGGACTTCGTCCGCGATAATTCTACAATTTCTAAATATACTAATAAAAGTAAGGTAGAAGGAATCAAATTTTACGGATTTCGTTTAATTCTACTAATTATTAATACCTAGCGTTGCGGGTGCTTTACAGCACAGAAATGAAAATAAGTACCTACAATTAAACGTGATAAATTCGTAAAATGTTTTTTTTCAATGTGTAGTGTTCGCTTAAATATTAGAAATCAATAAAAGTAAGGTTCGGTATATCCCACTGCTGGGTACAGGCCTTTTCTCATTTCTGGGAAGATTTTTAGAACAATTAGTCTCACTGTTTCAGTGCATGATTGCAGATCTCACATATTCTCGAAATATTATTTTCTTTAAATATGCAGGTTTCTGTGCGATGTATATATCTGACGCGATATCAGACAGGAACACAGCAGTACACGCCGTGGTATTGGCGGTAGAAAAAGGTCATAGGGTGGTACCTACGAAGACAAAAAAGGAGAGAAAAGAGAAAAGGTGTCCTGCCACGTGGTTTCCTGAAAGCATTCCATATGACGAAGGAAAACGTTACGTTAGTACGAATGTTTAATTTACAGAATAAAAGAAAGGGTTAATCACTACAGTATATATAATAGATAATAAATTTAGTCTGCGCAATCTCCAAAACGAGATAGAAGAGCGCATTGCCAAATTCAGAAATGATAAGTGGGATAATCTGCTGGAGTATATCGATCTGCTTTCAGAGCTTGAGTCAACTTTCAGAAGGCAGTTGCTCAGTGAAATATCGCTGGTGTTCCCAAGTACTGCAACGCAAACAGCGCGGACGTAAAAACCGTCCCAGACATGCGGATCAGCCGAGCGTGTCGCGCTCTCAGCAGATCAAGCCTCACCCATGCCACCTCCCATTAGGTCAGGAAACCTCGATCTCGTCTTTGACAACTCTGAAAAAGCCGAATGCCTGGCGGACAGTTTAGAAAGCCAAAGCACTCCTTTAGCGAACCCATAGATCCCGCTCACCTCGCAGAGGTCGAAGCGGAAGTCGAGCGTAGGTCTGCGTTACCACCTACGGACAACCCCTTAGAGCTTTACACTCTTCATGAGTGACATCCCTAACGACCCAATAGTTAACACTGCTCTTATCTCTGATGACACGGCACTCTTCGTCGCCCATCACAACGAAAGAATCCTCACCAAGATGATCCAAGCAGACGTCAACTGCTTAGTTGACTGATTTCGCTAATGGAGAACAGAAATGTATCCTAAAAAAAGTGTAGCAATATGCTTTCAAAGGGCCTCCACTTTCAATCGTCATAACACAAATCACGATAAATCGATAGGTGCGATCACCCTTTTCGGCCGCCAGAGCCCCAGGCAATCAACAGCCAAATATCTAGGCGTCGTTTTAGGCCAAGGCATGACTTTCGCGAAACATATTCGCTCCGTTCGCAACCGTGTCAAGTTCTTCAATAGTCGTCTCCATCCAATAGTTAACATCAAGAGCAAACTGTCTTTAAGACACAAGCTCCATCTTTACAAAGCTTGCGTAAGACCCATTATGTCGTACGCAAACGATGTTTTCGCACACGCTGCCCATCGCCATTTGTACGACCTCCGAGTCGTCCGAAATAGATTAATCTGCAAAGCCACTGGGGCTCAGTGGTACCAGTGAAACTTTGACTTGCACGAAGACTCTCAACTCCCAACGGTCTCTGATTATTTCAAGAAAATGTCTCTGCGCTACATTGAGAGGGCCGAGACATATCCCAAACCATTAGTGGTAAACGCAACTACTAAAGTTTTAATTGAAGCCCCTGTTCCGCATGAATAATACACACTCACCTAGTGCAACAAACACAATTAGTACATTGGATGAGACGTAGCAAATCCGCAGACGGGCGCGCCGCGCACCCCTCTACGTCACGTACACACCGTAAACCCGCGTCCTCATCGGTGGGCGGTTCTCATCGCCAAGAACATTGAACGATATGGGTTATCCACCAGTCTCCCTCTGCTCGGACGGCCGTTAGATAACTAATTTATGTGCACTTCCAATTGACGTAGGCGAACATCGTTACGCAAGTAATGATGCAGATCGCAGCCTCTCAGGCCTCAAACCCTGAGTCAGATGAAGCTGTAAGAACCGCATAGGCTAACAGCACCAACATCATCGAAACCAGCGAATACGACACATATTTCACCTCTACAGGAAGCATCCTTTGGTGATACTGAGCGGTGGCTGACGACTAAGATGATACAAGGTACTAATGAAAAAAAATCAAATTAATAAAGAAAATTTTGAAATCTTCGTTAATCCTATCATATAGCTATACTATGGTAATTAAATTAATGGGTCGCTTCGACCATGAAACTTGAAAGGCTCTCACGGAATACCAGTGTGTAATAGCAGCTTAATGTGTTTAGCATGGTAAGTGTAGAGAACCGGAGACGCATTTAACTGGAAACGAGGCGTTCATCATAGTTTCCATCATAGTTCTCAGGGGTGACGACGCATATATATTTTGATTTTTAATCAAGGATATATGTATTTTTCTATGGGCCACAGCATCCACTTACAACCAGCTCAGGCTGCGTGCTCGTTTGTCACCCTTATCATTGTGAATTTACAAATTATCCGCTATTGTTGTCGTTGCAGCCTATGAAAAGTCTACCGCTAAACATAACTACATGGATCGTATGTCGCCTTGCATTTTCTGCCTTTTCGTTCTAGTCTAGGTCTAGATAGGTACCACATGCAAAATATAGTTGACCCTTTTACCGAATATTAGTCGATATTAGTCTTTTTCGGCTAAGTTTTTTCATATCAATATTGGTATATCATAATCATCAATTCCTAAAAGCCTCTCATTAGAAAATAGTTTAATATATGTATATTTCACCGTAAGTGAGCAACCTGGGTTCGATTTCCGCAGGTACCAATGAAATTTTTTTGATATTTAATATGTATGAATATTGTATATTTCACCGTAAGCGAGCAACTTGGGTTCGATTTCCACTTGTACCAATGAAATTGTTATTTAAAAAAATTGTGGATTACCGCCTTACAAGCTCTTTTCCTTGGAAATTATAAGAGTCTTGTGCTCAATAGTGGGACGTGTTAAGGCTGCTGTTATATTAAAATCATTAATTCACCTACTGTCAGTCTCGAAACATTTGAGTTTTTCAAATAGTTATACTGTTTAATTTAATTTAAAAAAAAATCTATTATTATAAAGTAGTTATATCCATTATTATATATTAGTAAACGTTAAGTACATAGTATTCGTAGCTCTACCAAATGAACCGAGAAATCGACGGCAAGTTCCGTTGAATCTTTTGGGAAAATTTGGACGATTACTGCGGTTAAGTACTAATTAAGACGACTGTGGGACAGAAGCAATTTGTATCGGCCTCCAAGATAAATGTTGAACATTACAATTATATATTTTTATAACGTTAAATTGAATGTTACAATAGGGACAAACAAAAAAAATAGAGTGAATGGTTTAGAATATACTGGCTGAGTCGACACACGTTGTTTCCCCTTCCTTGAATTTTACTCTGAAATCACCCACATTGTGCCACCTCTGGCCGAATGATCATGGAATGATCATTTCAATATGAGTCATGAACACAATCTATATATATATATATATATATAAAATATATATATATATACAATATATATATATATACAATAAAATAAAAAATATATATATATATATATATATATATATATATATATATATATATATATACAAGAATTGCTCGTTTGAAGGTATAGGATAAATATAGAATGTGTTCATATCTAGAATACAACGCCATTGATCGTATCCTAGTAATGATATAGGCTATAGTCTGTACAAGACAAAACATTAGTCGACCCTGCAGGCCGCTCCTATAACTTTCCGCTAATTTCAAATGCAAAGCGCTCCAAATTTCACCAAATTATGCCGTTGAATATGAAATACCGAGTAATTTTAAAAAGCAATCTTTTCAAAACTTTTCGTTAACGATACAAACGAATCAACCGATTTACACCGCACCGGCGGCGATCAACGTGGTTTTTCAAGATTAAAAGATGATTAATTTTTGGAATCGATCGGTAAAGCCGTTTAAAAGTTATTCCAAAAAAAAAACAGGTTTTGAAAATTTTTATTTTTGAGAATTTTTAAATTCTACCGGTCCGAATTAGTTAAAATTTATAGGAAATCTAAGTTTGATGAAACACTTTGGAAATCCACTTAGTTTTGTTCTAGTTCTCGGGGGTGACAATGCGTCTGCATTTCGAGGATCTTAGATGTCCATGGGCCACAGCGTCCACTTACCGGTTTTAAAGACGGTTATGATATATGGAAAGATACTAAAAATATATTAATAACTTTTCCTTTGTTGTTTTATAAAGTTTTTTCTTTTTGTATGATTTTTAATGAAAATTTCATTCTAATTCTTTTTCTATATTTTCATACGAGTACTCTAGGGTTATATTTTCGAAAAGCATTTCCTGCCAACACACCTACAGAATAATGTGTATTCATTCAAACGGTGTAAAAGTTTCCGATTCAACGATTCTCTCGCAATGTGTAATCATGCCACATTTTTTTCCGTAACTTTGAGGTATCGACTGTTTATTTTATATTTCTAATTAAAATAATAATTCTATGTAGATACCCTTCATACCGGCAAAATCACTGTCGCTACTAGTTTGCGGGATTCTCGTTCCTTTTTCTTCTTCATAAGCACATAAGTCAATATCCACTGCTGGACATAGATATTTCCAGTCATAGAGCGGATTTTCCTCACTAGCAACACCTGACGGGCGGATTAGTGATCGCAATAGCAAACGTATCGCAACTTTGACGCTGATTCCCGTTGCTCATCAAGGTATTAGTAATTTACGTCTGATGTAAACAAGATATACCGCCATCTATCGGAAGCTATAAAAACTTTCCAGCAAGCTATACATATAGACCGAAGAAGTTGGGGAAGAAGGGTTCTCAAGTGGCAGTCTCGTAAAGTGTAACATGGCTCTCCAATAGATGGTTTTTTTTGTTTTATAGAAGAGGGGGCAAACGAGCATGCGGCTCACTTGATGTTAAGTGACTACCACCGCCCATTATCAACCGTGGTAAACTATTCCACAGAGAGGTTGTACGCGGAAGAAAACTCCTTTTGAAACGTACAGTGGTGGACCGCCAAGCATCCAGATGGTGTGGATGGTATCGGGACATTTGTCGCGTAGTGCGTTCACGAAATTTGGCGGCTCGGATTAATCGGAAAAATTCCTCAGAGCACTCTCCATGGTATATGCGAAAGAAAATGCAAAGAGATGCAACATCTCTTCGCAATGCCAGTGAATCGAGCCGATCGGAAAGCACTCGGTCGTCAACGATTCGAGCCGATCTGCGCTGGATGCGGTCAAGTGGAAGGAGCTGGTACTGGGGAGCCCCAGCCCAGAGATGGGAACAGTATTCCATGTGCGGCCGAACCAGTGCCTGGTAAAGTTGCAGGCAGTGTGCCAGCATGAAATACTGTCCCGCTCTGCTGAGCACGCCAAGCTTTTTAGAGGCCAACTTGGCCTTCTCTTCCAAGTGACCACGAAACTGCACGGCACTCGATATGTCGACGCCAAGGATTCCGATACTGGCTGAGGCAATAAGGGAAGTGCCTTGAAACATAGGAGATACGACAAAAGGGTTCTTTTTAGCGGTTAACGCGCAAACTTGTGTCTTCTGGGGGTTAAACTGGAATAGATTTAATCGCCCCCAATCCGACACTCTGTTCAGCAAAGACTCGACTTCAGATACAAGTTTGCCCCGGCACTCGGAGACGTTTTCCCGAGAAATAATGGCTCGGCCGGTGTAAAGAGCATCACCAGTGCTGTCATCTGCATAGCAATGAATGTTACAGGTTTGCAACATATCACGCAGCCTTGTGGAACAGCAGCATTAATAGCCTTGTAATCGGAGCTTGCACCGTCTACAACGACCTTGATGCTCCGATCTGCAAGAAAGCTGGTGATCCAATCGCACAATTTCTTGGGAAGCCCATAGGAAGGGAGCTTCGAAAGAAGCTCTATGTGCCAAACCCGATCGAAGGCCTTCGCAATGTCCAAACTAACGGCCAATGCCTCCTCCTTGGACTCTACTGCCTCCGCCCATCTGTGAGTTAGGTAGACCAGAAGATCACCAGCTGACCGACCACGGCGAAAACCATTTTGGTGATCACTAATCAGCTGGTGATCCTGAAGGTACCTCATGAGCTGGCAGTTTACAATGGACTCCATTGTTTTGGAGAACAAGGAGGTGAAATGGCGATAGGCCGGTAGTTGTACGGGTCTGAGCGGTCGCCTTTTTTAGGGATCGGGTGGACGAAAGCCGTCTTCCATGATTTTGGGACTACGCCTAGGGAGTAGGAGTACCGGAAAAGATGCTTTAAAACCGGTGCCAACTCTGGACACACGTCCTCAGCACAATTGGACGGATTCCGTCAGGCCCACTCGACTTGTGGTTGTCCAGGGAGAGGAGTGCTTTGCGAACCGAGCGCTGTGTGAAGTGCACTTCCGGCATGGAGCATTCACACCGCGGAATGGTCAGCGGCGTATTCCCCCCGTCATCGAGAGTCGAGTTGGATGCAAAAAAAGAGCCTAGAAGATCGGCTTTCTCTTTTGCGGTATGGGCCAGTGAGTCGTCCTCCCTGTGCAGAGATGGAAGAGATGGCTGACAGAAATTCCCCTGGACAGCCTTGGAGAGAGACCAGAATGCACGGGTTCCAGAAAGAAGGCGAACTAGTTTCTCGCCAATTCTGCCTATGTGCTTTGACTTTGCCTTGGCAATGACTCTTTTGAAGGACCTAGAGGCGGAATTATACTTCTTTTTTAGAGCGCTGGTGTTTACATATCGGGACGCTGATGCATCAGCCCAGGCTTGGTGGCGCTCCTGCTTATAGCATGATAATATTTTATAGGAGCGACCAAACCATGGCTGAGATTTGCATCCAATGGGCACCACAGAGGAAGGAATAAAAAGTTCCATACCCTGAAGTACCACATCAGCGACAGAATCCGCAAAAACGCTGGGATCGTCCGGCGAGAAGCAAACCCGCCCCCAAGTGTAGGATGCAAAGAAAGACCGCATCCCATCCCAATCGGCTGACCTATAGAGCCAAAAAAGGCGACAGCCTGCAGAATGCAACTGCGATTTCAGCGTGAGTGGCACCACACTCCAGACAAGACAATGGTCAGAGGAGCCTAAAGGGGCGTCGACGGAAATCTGATATCCGTCCGGGTGAGAGGTCAGCAGAAGGTCCAACAGGGAAGGTGCATGATCCTCCACATCTGGAATCCGCGTAGGCGAAGTAACCGGTTGTGTGAGACCATATGCCAAGGCAAAATCATGAACAGATCTCCCCGCATGCTCGGTTAAACGTGAACCAAGCCATTTAGCGTGATGCGCGTTAAAGTCGCCGAGGATCACGATCTCTGCGGAGGGGATCTGCTGTAGCAACGAATCTGTAGCAATTTGGACTAGGTCGAAGAGTCGGTCTGTTTCGGCATTACCGCTATGGGACCTATAGAGGCACCCGTAGACGCGCGGATGGTCATCGCTGTCTACGCGTAGTCAAAGGATGGACAGGTCCAAACTTTCAAGTCTGCCGAGGCGTCGAGAACAGATGTCCTCTCTGACGTAAACGCAAACTCCAGCTCGAGGCACATAGGAGTGTTCCAGTTTGTACCCCGGGTAGGAGAGATACGAGACATCAGCCGGAGAGGACACCTGCGTCACGGTCAGAAAGAGCAGAGCCGGCCTCGCTGTCTTGAGATGGTAGTGGACGGCGTTTAGGTTAGAGTGAAGTCCCCTGATATTGCAGAAATTCACGGACAGCGTGGCAGGGGTCGCCTTGGTCTTGTTGCTCTGTTTGCCCCGAGCAGTTGTAGTCTTGAGCAGAATTTTGCCCTACCAGAATACGCGGGGCAGCCTGAGCACTGAGCAGTGGAGAAACATGGTCGTGGATGCTCAGCGAGGGATTCTCCAGGGGTGCTGGTACCCTCCTGGGGTAGTCTATCATCATTTAATTCCGCTACCATGGTAATGGGGGGGGGGGGATTTCGGCCTCCGGCCACCTGCACTCACCAGACGAAACGCGGAAGCAGAGCTTCCACTTCACGCCGATATTCTGTGAGGTCGTGGTACCACCCCGGTTTGAGCCGGCCCATACGTGCAACAGCAAAGCTGCCGCGTGGCTCTACCACTGTTAAGCCACAGTTAAGGGCTGACAACCCAGACCTGGTAAAGCTTGCAGGAAGTCGATGGATAGTGACAGCTCAACCGCGTTTTATAGCAATCCTTAGGGGAAGGTTTATGCCTAGCAGTGGAATCATAAATGGCTGTAATTATAGCTGATAAACTGCCATTCAACTAACGCGTTAAAAATTATTAGGAATTTACACAAGACGTTTTTATATACCCAATTTTTTAATTTTATTTTTATATGAATACGTTATACTCTACACAATGAGTTTCTCTTATATCGTGAAGGTATTTTACATACAAAAATTTCACATGGACAGACATCCAGACCCGAAAGAGAAAGTAGGCCATGCAAATACTAGGGGATATAAACCCACGGCCTTCAGTGCTGCAACTAATTGCTAAGCCACTGCGCCACGGAGCCGTTAATCTATATCCCGGTCTATTTTCCGTTACATACACATACACTAAGATGGTTTTAAAGCTATAGATACGTCATACTCGCTCTAGTATGGCAATACGAAAGGCAGGTAATTGAAAGATTCGCATTCAGTAGGACACGCTCTCGAGTCGCGGCTATATTTCGCAATAGCGTTACGTTATTGCGAAATATTGCCGCTATATTGCTTTATATGTTAAGCTATTGCATAGCTTCTATCGCGGGCCTTGAGCGTGGGGACCGAATCCAGAAATTTATTCCGCCGTAACGAAAAAACCTCACGCTCCCCACTCCGACGGGCACGGAGGTGTGGCTTGAAATCCGTGCATTGTCTAACGTCGTTTCTTTTTTCGGCAGTCTTCGACACGGTGTTTGTGTATAAAGTGTTTTGAATATGAATGAACAAAGTGCATTTATTATTAATGAAGAAAGTCACGAAATAATAGTGAAAGAAAATGAGTGAGTACTCTATATACATACATTTTATTATTATCACAGATGCAGTACTAATTTTGAATTGAAAATATAATACTGCTATAAAGATAACCTAAATTTTTGATATTAAAATGAGCGATATTAAAAGTAGCCCTCTTTATATACACACAAACACACACACGCGTATAGTTTAAATTCTCAATTTAGATTCTCAATATATATATTAGAGATGGGCCGAAATTCGGTACAAGAAAAATAATACCTACTTGCACTTATTTTAACTGAAATATAAGGTGCTTCTAAACTACAATATGCCATGGCTGCAACTGATGGTTCTACTCATGATACTGTACCACTTTCCCCAAGGAACCCATAGTCAATTCTCAAAAAAAAATTGCACTTTGTATGGAAATCGGTCAGCTGATTGGCCAAGTCTCCATACAAACAACCGTGGCATATATTTTAGAAGCACCTTATATAACGACATTAGATACTGTAAAATAAAAGATATTATTTTTACTCATTCATGGTCAATTATTTATTTATTTATTTCGGAACATTGTAAATGTAAACCTTATATTAAATCAGTTCCTATCTTATCATTAATCTTAATCTTAGTTCTTAACCTTAATCTTAGTTAATTAGTTATTAATCTTAGAAATCCCTGCCTAATTAATAATTAGCCATATTACAAAAATGAAATAAACTTTGTATTCTCCTAGTAAACATCTGGATAGGAGTCCGTAAATTAAATAAAAAAATAATGTTTTTGATTCAACATTCATTAACCTCAAGTATTTTTTATTACAATTAAAGGGTATTTGTTTTCAACAATCATATTAAACCAACTTTTCTTGTCTATCTAGTCATATTTAAAATTTACCAGAGTCAGGTTATGGTGCAAAAACACCAAAGATCTGCCTTAACTGGCAGAAGTTTGTTACTTTTTTTTTCGTAGTATATGTTTCCTGCGGTGTGATGGCGTGGTATTTGAAGTAAATGCGTAAACAAGTCACGACGCGTCGCTCTCGAGAAAGCGTGCGAAGATGAACCGAAGTTCGGCCGAATTTCGGATTCGGTTCAAATCACATTCGGCCCATCTCTAATATATATATATCACAATATTGATTCTACGTCCTTTCATTTCGCATTATTGTAGCGTCCACCACTTGTAAGCAATTTTAATACATTATGACTGCGAATATTGGTCCATTAAACAATTTCAAAGATAGTGTTTAGCTCATTTCTTTGAAAATTTACCATATATCGATATACAAATATTCGTATATTGCCAGACGGAGATAAGCCAATCAGGACTCCCTTCCATATTACAAATTATCCAGAATCCCCGTAATATACATAGTTTTTAATTCATTCTCCTGCTTAAGGTGACACTAGTCAACATTATTTCCATAGAAATTTCGGAGGGGTTTTACTCCGCTGTTTGACAGAGTACATCAACAGTACATACAAGTGACAGTTAAACATGATATCGTTTTGTCTCATTATTAATTTTGTCTGTACAGAAACAGAATAGTAAAATAAAAAGTCATTAAAAAGTTACGAGCTATCAAAGATTCGTTTTTATTGCCAATTTTAACACAACTTTGGGCGTAAATTAGTAATAAAAGCAGTGTAAAATTTCCAAGACAAAGTCGGTACCGACACAGCTCAATTATCGAAGAATTCAATAAATTTTATTTGTAATTGATTTATGCAGTGGTTTTTTCATAAAACCCCTTCTTCCAAAGGCCTTTTCGCATTTTTTGCGCGCACTATCGTGCACACACGCGAATTATCGTGCATCTCACTGAATAATGTTTCCCCCGGTGCGGTGCGGGAGGACGACACTTTCACACACATGCATACGCGGTGACGTGCGCTTTTTCTAGTTTTATTCGACTCAGTCAGCTGCGGCCTGTGACGTTCGACTATAGCTATACCTGCGCTCTAAATTACTACGCTACATTGACCCCTGCTTGAACTTTGGATTTCGATACTACTCTGTTTGGCATAGAAATTGATATTATTGAAAGAGATGATGCGTTTTGAACGGCAGACTAAATTTTAAAATTAGATAGCTTTTATCAGAAATGTGTTTTGCCGGAGCTGACAGATCCCCGTTACCCTCGCAAACTACAATTTAGAGATCGAATGTAAATCAAATTGATATAAGCACGAACAAAAATAGCGGAATATAAATAAAAATTTTAAAAAAAAAACGATCTCAAAATTTTATTAACGTTCCGCTAATTTTATCTGTACTTACCTATGTCAATTTGATTTACATTCGATTATAATTATATTCTCAGACGTGCAGGTTTTCTCAATATGTTTTCCTTCACCGCCGAGCAATTAACAATTTCACCGGCGGGGATCGAACTCGGGTCTGCATGTCTGAGAAATTAAAAAATATATATTTCGAAGACATGTGAAGTTCGTCAACACGCATTGAGGCAGCGTGGCGGACGTTTCCTTGCCTTAAACCCTCTCAGAAATTAGAGGAGGCCTGTGCCCAGCAGTGGGACGTATATAGGCTGTAACTTTTCTTTTTTTTACTTTTATAAATATATTATTTTACCGACGAAAAGAAAAATAAAAAATAAGCAACCGAAAACCTCCTAGGTCCCTAGGTGACTTGCAAGATGTCAGTGTAACAAAACAAAACGGCCCAGAAAAACAGACTTTCCAACTGATAGCTAAATCAGCACGCAACAATTTCATTGGTGCCAGTGGGGATCGAACCCGGGTTGCTCCCGTACTGTGATACTTATAACGAGCGCTAACCATGTGAGCAACCACGGCTCTCAACGACATCGTTCCGTTCGTGTACAGCGCTGAAGATAGCAGAGTAAAAAATTAGAGATTGTGGTGTTTGAAATTTGTCATCTATGAGAGTGAATTTTATCTGTGTACTCTGTAACAAATAACTATATAGAAAAAAAATGTGAAAATGACATTTCGCCATTTTTGTTTGTGTACTGGTTAGGAACTCGATCAAAAATTTGATAATTTTTCTGTTTTATACGTTATTTCTAAAAAAATGTGAAAAAGACTATTCGCCATTTTTGTTTGTGTACTGGTTAGGAACTCGATCAAAAATGTGATAATTTCTCCGTTTTTATACGTTATTTCTAATTTTATTTTACATCAAATTAATTGTGAAGATGTTTTCTTTTGGAAATATGTATCATTACGACGATTCAAAAACGTTTACATATAATAATTTACCTCGAAATTCACTATACGCGAATATCGTTTATTGATTATATGTTGTTTAAAAAGTATTCCTATCAGTTTTTTGTGTTAAATGGATGCTAAATATAAAAGAATGCTTCAGTATTGATAGCAAATTATTAACGAAATATCTGTTGAGATGTGTCTAGAAATTATTAATACTTATTTTTATTTATTTATTAAAATAATAAATAAATAAAAATAAGTATACATTTATCTATATTGAGTACTAGTTGTTCCCCGCGATCTCGCCCGCGTGGAATATGGATTTCATGGGTTTTAATTTTTTGCGCGGAACCCTAATTCTTTTTCTAAAACAAAAGTAGTTCAAGTTATTCCTTATATCATCAGCTATCTGCCAGTGAAAGTCCCGTCAAAATAGATCCAGTTGTTTCGGAGATTAGCTGGAACAAACAAACAGACAGACAGATCGACAGACAGATAAAAATTTTAAAAATTGTGTTTTTGTTACTAGTACTTTCATATGCATTTAATAAAAAGCTGTTGTTTTAACATTACAAACAGACATTTCAATTTTATTTATTTGTAGATATAGATATAAGATATTATTCATATTGGTGTAATTTTAAAGGGAATATCATGTACTAATATAATAATAAAATAATTGTCTCCAGTAAATATTATACTTTTCTTGTAAAACTCGAAATAAAAAATAAATACGATTTATTTTTATATCCCCATATGCTTTATTTTCATCCTTTATTTTTTATTTGACCAATTTTCTTTTAACAAAATTAAATTCTGAATTCGTTGAGCTTTTTGAGAATATTTTTAATTTGAATGTTAGGTAGGTACCTATATTAGTTTTTCAGTAGTAATCGTTTTTGTTGCGACAGTCTCGCGCGATCGTAAAAAAAGTTACTGCGCGGACAGGTGGGACGAGAATCACTTGCGCAGCGTTGACGGTTCGGTGGATGGGTAATACCTACTGTTAATACCTAAATACCCATAACCTACTATACAACAAAATTTGACAAACTGTCGCTGCGTCGTGGACACTAAAATGTAAACTGCCTACCTACCTGCCTAAGTACGTCGGTATTAAGGAAACAGTCTTGACGGGTCACTTGTCTTGATAAAAACATGTAAAAAGTAAGAAGACAGGTAAGTATTTTTGAAAACAATTTATAGGTAGGCAGAACTAATCACAATTATTATCTAAATATTAAAAATGCGAAAGTTTGGATGGATAGACGTATGTTACTCAATCACGCCAGAACAGCTGAAGGGATCTGGATGATATTTAGCTCAGAGATATGTTATACCTAGTATGGAATAACACATTTGATACCGTTTATTCAGGTATTTCGTTCCTGTGGGATAATTTTCGAGTTCACGCGCTTGAAGCCGCTGGCAACAGCTAGTACGGATATAAACTGCGATGACTGTTCCAGTTCATACTTCGGCTACTAAACTAAACATAATAAAATAAGCAATCTATATTAGGTACCTATAGAGCCATAGAGGTATAGTATAAAGCGATAACGCAGCGCCTAATAATTTAGTACGAGTGGCACGATGCCAGGTGAGACAACGTGCTTTTTGGCCAATGAGTTCGAGCCCCCGACTTGTGCCACCTACGCAATTCCTTCGTATAGTGCGACGTTGCCTCTCTTATTAGTTATTCCCCTTTGTAATATTTTATTTATAGGTGATATTTTTTTTATGTAGGTATTCGATAGATTCCTATAGTCTGTTGTTTTCGCAGGAGATAAAAATAACAGATATTTATTAGATTCGTTTAGCACGAATAATACAGTTTTTATGATTCTGGTTCAGATTAGATTTAATTTTAGTCACTTAAATTTCGTATATTGTTCAAAATAATGAAATAAATCCACAGAATCTGCAGTTACGAAAAAAAGCAATATCATTTTAGTTTCCGGCGAAAAAAAAAAGATATATATCATGATTAATTTACCAACTAGTTATTCGTTTACTAAATAAGAAAAAATATTTAGGATTCCCCAGCCGTGATACATTACAGATTGACTATATTATCATTTATTTTACTATTGTAAATAAGTACTAATTGTAGATATTGACAGGTTTAATAGAAGTTTATTTTATTATATTGTGACTAATAACCTAATATGACCTTGGGAAGAAACTCATTTTAATATAAGGTTTTACTGCAATGACTGCCAATGGGTTGTTAATTTCTACAATAGACCGTGGCGTATTGTTGCTGACATGAATAACTCCGAAAATATAATTTATTTACTTGATCGTGTTGAGTTTTTGTGCTCTCACTGCGAGTTTACTTTTTATGATCACTATCTTAAGGATGAGTGCGAACTATTTACCTAATCTGTACAAAATTACTCTCTACTTAACTAGATTCATTTTTGTGAAAGGCTATTTTTGTTAAATTAAGATATTATGTTTGGTTTTGCAGTTATTTGAATTACGTCGTATGACGTCAGATTATCGGTATTAATGTTTAATACCGCACGATATTTGATGTCCATATAACCATGAATATATTTATATTTTAATTCCTTGTGTATAACACACGCATTAATGATCATTGATTTAATGACATTTTTTGCTATTGTTTTATTCGTATTTTAGTGTATGGAGACAATAAAACTATGGTCAGTTTTGATGTGCAGTCATTGTTTACATGCTTACCTGTTGAAGACTGCATCTCAATTGTAACTAGAAGGCTGGAAGATAACAACATGCCCGTAGAATATGCAGTATTACTCATACACTGCCTTACATCTTGCTACCTATTGTGGAAGGAGGAGTTCTACAAGCAAGTAGATGGTGTGGCGATGGGCTCACCTGTATCTCCCATTGTCGCCGACATATTCATGGAAGACTTTGAGGAGAAAGCCCTGCTAACTTCATCCATAAATCCAAGATTCTACAAGCGGTACGTAGACAACACTTTCACAATTCTACCTTTAGATAAAGTAATTGCATTTTGAGACCATCTCAACTCTATAAATTCTAAAATTCAGTTCACAATGGAGTTAGAGGCAAACAATTCTTTAGCTTTTCTAGATGTGTTAGTAATTCGGAATCCTGATAACACCTTGAGCCATACTGTGTATAGAAAAAAGACTCATACAGATAGATATTTAAACGGTGATTCTCACCACCATCCTTCACAGTTAGCTACCGTGGGTAAATCTTTGTTTCAGAGAGCACGAGGGATCTGTGACAGTAAACACCTGGCTGCCGAGCTCCACCAAGTCAAGCAAGTTTTGCGCCTACGTCACAGTGAACGAGTGAAGCCGGCCACAGTCGAGCGTGTACCTGCTATACTGCCATGTGTTAGAGGAGTCACTGACAAAATTGGCTACATCTTGAAGCGCGCTTCCATCAAAACATACTTCAAGCCGCCGAAGAAGATTGGTCAGTTTTTACCATCAGTCAAGTGTAACGTCCCTCTGCAAGATGCAGGAGTGTACAAGCTTGATTGTGAGTGTGGTCTCTCCTACATAGGACAAACTAAAAGATCAATTAAAACCCGCGTTAAAGAACGTATAGCTGATGTGAAGAATCGACGCTCCGGGAAGTCTGCAGTCTGTGAACACGTACAGGATCGCCCCTGTCACTACATCAGATTTGATAGACCACAAATCCTCGCTAAAGGACACCGATTCCTTCCAAGGATAATTCGCGAGGCTATTGAAATCAAAAAACTTCCTAATTTCAATAGAGAAGATAGCTGGATAGATAGCCATTTGCTTGGGATCCTATAATAAATAAAATTAAATCCCAACCCAAGCATACAACTGCAAGATTTCAAGGTACCATAAGTTCATACTGTGTAGATGGGAACAAAAGTTAAATTTTTATCTATGGTAACCGCTGTTAACTATGACATTTGGACGTTGAACATCTCAGTTCCCCCCATGACCATGGGTGCTGTAAAGCGCTCGAAACGTCGGGTATTTATAGTTAAATATACGCGATAAAATCCGTAAAAACTAGTATTATTTCAATAATTAATTATTCTTATTCATGATTTATTTTAAATATACATTTTCATTTTATATTAATAATTTTATATTAATTATAAAAAAAATTTATATTTTATATTAACTATATTTTATTACCTATTTTATATTGTTTGATTTATTAGTACTATAACAAATACTTAAAAAAATGTTTTATTTCATCAGTTATGCTTACTTCTATTCATCTGTTAAGAAAATATACTTTTTTTAAATAAAAACAATTCATTGCAGCTTAAAAAATACTCTTTCTTTAGCGTATTTTGAGTAAAATTTCATATAGTAAGCCACACCAACCCGCCATTGCATGTTTGCATGTCTATCTTTATCTAATTTTAGAGACGGTATTGTTTTCGCAACTTGTGTAAGTGAGACAGATATATGTTATTCAAAATATTTAGTAGTTTCAAAGCTACCTCGTCGCGGTTTGATAGTGGTTACACTTTTTTCGACGCGCGATAGTATGGTTTGCTCCTCTAGTTATGTATAACTCAATGATTCTACTTAGTTAAAAATCTTGTTAGTAAACAAAGTGTTTTCATTATTTTGTGTTATTATAACATAAAATATTTTAATTATAAAAGACAACTATAGGTATGTAAGTAGATATTTGGATAGTGAAGTAAACTAAGTTTTGTAATATAGTACTTAGGTATTATTTCTTAATTATAACTTAATTCGTTTTCCTATACGTACCTATCTCAAAAAAAATTTATCATAACTTCCTGCTAAAATCTTTCGGTAACTTAAATAATGATATATCCTGTTGTAACCTTTTGTTGGTCCACGCTACAATTATAGTGGGAACGTCGTTTAAGGTCTATAATTTATCACACAGGTAATATACATAAAATATATAATTTTAAACGATATTTAAACTTTATCAACTATTTTATTTTACAATTAATTATACAAAACACTAAATAAAAACTATTTCAACAAGTATCATACAAGTAAATGTAGTACCTAATACAAAAAACTATTTAAGTAAACAGCGTTAAAAATCACCCAAGGAGAGTCGCGTCCGTTTACGGCTTAAATATCTCTCGCTATATCATTATGGTGGCACTACTCCGGAGGCGTTGAGCAGAAGTGCGGTGGTCTTGTTCTTCACGAAAGGTGAAAACCCCCTTTTGAAGAACTACAGACCGATATCCCTTCTAAGCCGCGTCTACGCGCTGTTTTCGAGAGTCATTACGAATCGTCTCACACGCAGACTCGACGACTGACGACGAATCCACCCTCCCGAACAAGCCGGTTTCCGAAAAGGCTTTAGTACCATAGACCACATATATACCCTTAGGCAAATTGTACAGAAGTCCGAAGAGTACAATCTGCCACTTTGCCTGGCGTATGTGGACTATGAGAAAGCCTTTGATTCCATCGAAATTTGGGTGGTGCTACAGTCTCTTCAGCGGTGCCAAGTTGACTGTCGGTATATCGAAGTGCTGACGTGTTTGTTTAGTAGTGATACGATGACTATTCGAGTACAGAACCAGAGTGTGAAACCTATCCAACTGCAGAGAGGTGTAAGACAGGGTGACGTTATTTCCCCGAAACTCTTCACCGCTGCATTGGAAGACGTTTTCAAGCTACTGGACTGGAAAGGATACGGTATTAACATCAATGGCGAGTTCATCACTTACCTTCGATTTGCCGACGATATAGTCCTCTATATCGTCGGCAAATCGAATCACTATGCTCAATGACCACAATGGTGTCTCCCAATGGACAGGCAACTTAAGATGAAACATGAAAGAACAAAATTTATGTTCAATATCCATGTCACACCTATGCCGGTAAATGTTGGGAGCACTAAGCTCGAAGTTGTTGACGAGTACGTTTACCTGGGACAAATAGTCCGGCTAGGTAAGTCCAACTTCGACCGAGAGGTCAATCGACGGATTCAACTCGGCTGGGCAGCGTTCGGGAAATTACGACACATTTTCTCGTCAGGTATACCTCAATCTCTGAAAACTAAAGTGTATAACCAGTGCGTGTTGCCAGTGTTGACTTACGGATCTGAGACGTGGTCCTTCACCGCTGGTCGTATGAGGACGCTCAAGGTCGCTCAGCGAGCTATGGAGAGGGCTATGCTCGGAGTTTCTTTGCGTGATAAACTTAAAAATGAGGATATCCGCAGTAGAACCAGAGTGACCGACATAGCTCAATGGATTAGTAAGCTGAAGTGGCAATGGGCCGGCCATATAGCTCAATGAACCGACAACCGTTGGGGAAAAAAGGTTCTCGAGTGGCAGCCTCGTACCGGTAGGCGAAATTTAGGGCGACCCCCCACTAGATGGAGTGACGACCTGGTAAGACATGCAGGAAGTCGATGGATGCAGGTGGCTCAGGACCGTGCTTTGTGGCATACCTTGGGGGAGGCCTATGTTCAGCAGTGGACTTGTAAAGGGCTGTAATGATGATGATGATGATGATATCATTATGCCAATCCCAAAAGGTGGTGTTTAGTGGGTAAAAGTCTCCACATAACCACGCAGCCGGCTGCGTGGTTTGCTATGAGCATTCACCACCACCCTCCGTGATTATTGAAGTCATTTTCTTAATCGTAATTTTATTAAAAATTAAATCAGTTGAATGGGATGCTGATTTTTGTAGGATGGAGCGTTTTTAACGACCCAAATTATGGTGTATTACAAAATGGCACTAAGTAACGTTATTAGATCTTTTAGTTTCAAAATATATATTTATATTCTACTAGCTGATACTCGGCGCGTTGCTGCCGCAAGTTATATAATCGTGGGAATATTGTTTTAAATTTATAATAAGTTCAATAAAATGTCAACAAATTCAATAAAAACAACAAATGAAAAATAATTTAGTAGGTATCCGCTGCAATTTAAATCGAGAATAAACCTAATTAAGTTTTAGAAACCTTATGTTTGTTTAACATATCGTTACATTAAAACCAATCTTAAAAACCTTAAACTAATATCGGCATTTTAATTTTGGAATAATAAAACATTGGTAATTTTTTAACTAGATAATAATTTCCCTTTAATCTTAATTTTATTTAAGCGCGACTTGAGGATAATTCAAATAATAAAAAATAAAAATATAAATTTCTTCGCAACCTTCCGCTAAATAAATACAATGATGTGTCTTACCTGGATTGAAAAGCACTTCCCTCCCTCCCTCAATTGCATGCATTTTAGATAATTCATATTATTTTTCGTTGTGTTTATTTCTGTAATTTTGGCATTCTGTATAATCTATGGTTCATTAATGCAGTTTCCAAATTAATAAAAGCTAACTATAGGATTAATGTTACGGTTTCCAATTGATGGTGGTGTAACCAGATGCCTCAAAGAAGCGAGACATCTAGTGGTTGTAAAGCGTGATGTTTATCGGCAATCCTTTCTACAACCGAAGAATATCAAGTTCAGCTGTAGCACATGAAGAAAGGAAAGAGTTTTTTTTAATTAAGGGAATTAACTTTACAATTATACCATACATTCTTCAAAAAGCCGGCCAGTGATTTAAAGGAGCTGATAAACAAAGAGATTTAGTAATAATTAACAAGATAATGTATGGTAAACACTGTATGCTCCCAAAGCTTAAGTGTTTTTTATTCATATCAAAATTGTTTATCTTTGCTCCTACTTGACTCCTTATCAATATTCTATTACGATTTTTGTTTATCAAGAATGAGACTATAGGAGGGCTTCATTTAAAAATGCAGCGTTTAATTAGAGAACAGAATAGAATGGAATAGAATATAGGTAAAAGAATAAAAATATATTTTTAAAAATTTAATAGTACAAATATTTCAAATTAATTTTTTTTTAAATTTTAGTTCACAAAAAATTCTGTCCTGGAAACAAACTATACAATAAGAGGGGACAAGAAACTTAAAATAAGAAATAAATCTATAATTGGTACCAGTTGTGTAAAATAAAAACTTTTCGTTAATATTCATTCTAAGTTTTTGTATTTTTTTTGTTCTTCTTTGTAAATTTAAATATTAAGATGGTAATAAATACAATCTTGCTTCCTTGAACAATATTACACTATGAGTACAATAAAGATAATATTACTACAATAGCGGCTTCCAGACAGGCTATAAAACTTAGAACATTGCGTTATAACTTATAACTGTAATTTAAAAAGTTAAATCGTCTCTCTGTTACTCGATGTACCAATTTAAGTTTCATATAAAAACTGAAATTGGTTAAACTTTGTGTATATACCAGTGTAAAACATTAAAAAATATTATTCCAGCCATCCAATATTAACCTGCTATATAAGTCAACTGCTGATTAGCTTCCCCCATAGTTGCCTCACAAGGGGATCTTTCCACAGTTGCCAGGCTTGGCAGTTCAGTGGCAAGCCAGTTGGCGCAGTGCCTTATAATTTTGAGTTTTTAGAAAGAAGCTGCTGCCCATATCCTGTTTCAGTTTTCCTCTGTCGCCTCTTACGATACCTACAGGAATATAGGGCTGTACATATTCTTACACATATAAGGGAACACATAAACATATATTAGTGAAAATATTATTAGTAATACAAAATAGTGATTTTAAGCTTTCAAATGGTTTATATTTTATTTTATTTATTCTGAACAATACAAATTGTGTTGAATAATTCATGCAAAATGCAATTGAAAAGCTTAACAACCAAGTTTACAATTATATAAAATTACAATAAAAATATAAAATTACAATAATTAGTATACAATTAAATTATATAAAATGGCAATAACTATAAAATTACAATTATATAAAAATTACAAGTCAAATCTCACCACTATCAATAAAATGTAAAGTATTAAATATCACAAAATAATAATAACTTTAAATAATAATAGTAATAATTTTTTTGACAAATATCAAAAAAATACAATTATTTCTTAAAATGTCATCAAAGGTTTAAAAACATTGAATCCTATAATGCTATTAGCATTAGCATGTAGAAACTCGTCAACACTATAATAACATTTTTCCAGTAGGAACTTTTTAAAGTGTTTTTGAAGCTACTCTTGTATAAAATATTTTTCTAAAAGAAGTACTGACTGATAATGAGAAGAGTGTCTAGTCATAACCATACGAGGGATGACTTTATTATGAAAGTATTTTCTCCTGGTGTTTTCACTTACGGTTTTTTGGTCTATAGTCTCATATTCGCCAATAACTATTGCAAATTGTGTAAGTAAGACTGCCTCGTTGGTCTAGTGGTTGTAGTAGTGCGACTGCTGATCATGAGGTCCTGGGTTCGAATTCCAGGTCGGGCCAAAAAATCAATTATTGAGTTTTTCTGTCAAGAAATTCTTAGTAGCTGCCCGGAGTCAGGAAGTTGGCGGTGTCTCACCGTCGTGCCTCGGAAAGCACGTAAAGCCGTTGGTCCTGCGCCTGGTCTCTCTCCGGTCGTGTCGGTTTACCGTCTGCGCCGATGGCTAGCCTCGGTTGAGGCAGGCCGCCGTGACCGAAATTCGATCTGGAGGACATTAAGTAAGACCAGTATATACAGACATGGAACAGTCAAGATTCCAAGTCTTTTGAAATGTATGCGACATGATTCTTGTTGTTTTATCCGGACCATGGTTCTGATTGCTCTTTTTTGCAGAACAAAGGCATTGTGTACATTATATTTAGAGCTCCCTCCCCATAATAAAATACTGTAACGTAGTCTTGACTCCACCAATGCGTAATAAACCAGTTTTAGATGTTTAAGATCTGCTTCGTCCCGTAAGCTTCTTAGTACGTAACTTTGTTATTATTATTTTGAGTGAAAATATTAATATTTTCACACAAAATTATAATGGTTAATAACTAATTTCATATTCCAGTCTTCAATACACAATTTCAATGGGGAAATTAGCTTTTGTCATGAGCTATAAAAATATTTTTACAACGCTATCAAATTTTCATATCTCCACTTGCGATTCTATTTAAAGTTTTGCTAGTAATATCGAACGCTAGACGCCATTGAGTTTCTTTGCAATGTCAATATTTTATTTCTGAACGATTGGTTATAACTATAAGTATTACGCGAACTGGAGGCTACTGCAAGATTTCCTTGGCTGAAGTTTCAGTTCAACTCACTCTTGCAGTTTTAGTTCAACTCACTACTAAGGATTTTAAAGACCAAATAAAATTGTATGTTATTATGTACGTAATATGTCATAGATTTAGTACAAATGTTAAAATAAAAATTTTGTACAATCGACTTCAATATAACCGAATTAATGTATTCATAGTCAATTAAATACGCATTATTAAAGATAACTCAAAAACTACTGGTCGGGACTTGATTAAATTTGTACGGAACCACAAGTGAAGCACAAATTTACAGATTCAAAAAAATCGACAAAATCAGTTCACCCGAAGAAAAGTTATGAGGTAACACAAATAAAATAAAATAAAATAAAATACGAAGTCGAATTGAATACCTACCTCCTCCTTTCTGAAGTCGGTAATAAAGTAAGTTTTATTATTTATTTATTTATTTATAACATTATATTAGATACAAGGGTTGATCATTCTATTTAACTTACAAAAACCGTGAAGTTTGTCCTCAAGGTACAGTCTCACACATAATGTATGGCAAGAATACAATCATCTAATCTTTGGCTGCTTACAAACAGTGACGATAATACAAAGTACGTATATGTTTTAAAAGATAAATTACAACCCACCCTTAATTGGAAATAACCGCACTGTACGCGCCGTATTACCAGAAAATCAGTTCGATGAGCACACGAGAGTAAGCCAGACAATTCGATCGTTATTACAACTTAAAAGCATAATGGACAAATGAGAATTATTACTTCTTTTTAATATTAATTTGGATTTTTACGGTTTTAAGAATAGAAAACCGTACCACAATTAATGTATAATTAATAATAATAAAAAATAAAAAATAGGATAATTAGGTATTATTTTATACGAGTAATTGGGTCGACCTGCTCAGTTCCTACTGAGTAGGTCGTGAACCATTATATTTAATCCACAGAACTTGATGTATTGTTCTAACATCTCTAGGGCATGACTTATTAAAGTCGGGCTCTCATAATTTATTACAAGTGGTGACAGTGAAATGTAAGCTAGATTTTAAATTGTAGTTTATTCATTTCAGCGGCGGTTATATGAGAAATGAAGCTGCAGTCTTCAACAGATTTGACAGCATACAGGCAACTAAACAGACAGATCTCCAAATGCATGCGGCGGGACTAACGTAACTTAAATAGTACTCGTATTGAAGAAGCAATCGAGCGAAACCAGGGCTCCAAAGTATTTGCCAGAGATCTCTTTGCCAGAGAGAGCCAACTGTCAAAGCTGCAGACCGGGTGTGGCAGCATCGTTTCCGGGACACCTGAGATTTTGAGTGAGATTGAGAGGTTCTATGGGCAGCTCTACACATCATCGTTGGAACCACCGCAAATGTCAGTAACGATCCAAGGGCAAAACTTTTCCGAAACTATTACAATGATATCCCGGACGTCAGTCTAAGCGAGATTAGAATGGCTCTCCAGCACCTAAAAATGGCAAGACCACAGGCGAGGATGGAATTACAGCGGAGCTTCTGAAAGCGGGTGGAAAACCGATACTTAAAGTCATTCAGAAGCTCTTCAGTTTCGTCCTCCATGGTGGCACTACTCCGGAGGTGTTGAGCAGAAGTGCGGTGGTCTTGTTCTTCAAAAAACGCGACAACGCCCTCTTGAAGAATTACAGACCAATTTCTAGTCTGAGCCGCGTCTACGTGCTGTTCGAGAGCCATTATGAATCGTCTCGTACGCAGACTCAACGACTTCCAGTCTCCCGAACTAACCGGTTTCCAAAAGAACTTCACTATCATAGACCACATACATTTCCCTGCGGCAGATTTTACAGAAAATCGAAGAGTACAATCTGCCACTTTACCTTGCGTATGTGGGCTATGAATAAGCCTTTGATTCCGTCGAAATTGGGGCGGTGCTACAGTCATTTCAGCGGTGCCACGTTGATTGTCCGTATATTGAGGTGGTGAAGTGTTTGTACAGTAGGGATATGATGGCTTTCTGAGTACAAACCCAGAGTACGAAACCTATCCAACTGCAGAGAGGTGTAAGACAGGGTGACGTTATATCCCAGAAATTCTTTACCGCTGCATTGGAAGACATTTTCAGGCTATTGAAATGGAAAGGATTCGGTAAAAAATTCAATGGCAAGTAAATCACTCAATTTCGATTTGCCCACAATATAGTGTGGCAGAATCACTGGAGGACCTAAACACTACGTTCAATGACTTTAATAGTATCTTCCAGCGGATAGGTCTTAAGATGAACATGGACAACATAAAGATCATGTTTAATGATCATGTCACACCCATGCCGGTATTTGTTGCGAGCACTAACTCCAAATTGTTGGCGAGTACGTTTACCTTGGACAAATAGTCTGACTAGGTAGTCCGCTGGTCCGCATTCGGGATATTACGATACATCTTCTCGTCATGTATATCTCAAAACCTGAAAACTAGATTGTACAACCAGTGCATGTTGCGAGTGATGACTTATGGATCTGAGACGTGGTCCTTCACTGCTGGTCATATGAAAACGCTCAAGGTCACTCAGCGAGCTATGGAGAGGGCTATGTTCGAGGTTTCTCTGTATGATAAACTTAGAAATGAGGATATCTGCAGTAGAACCAGAGTGACCAACATAGCCCAACGGATTAGTAACCTGAAGTGGCAATAGGCCGGCCATATAGCTCGAAGAACCGACAACCGATGGGGAAAAAGGTTCTCCAGTGGCAGCCTCGTAACCGGTAGGCGTAGTGTAGGGTGACTCCCCACTAGATGGAGTGACGACCTGGTAAGACAAGCAGGAAGTCAATGGATGCAGGTGGCTCAGACCCTTGCTTTGTGGCATTCTTTGGGGGAATCTTTGGGTCTATGTCAGCAGTGGACTTGTGAAGGGCTGTAATAATGGTGATGATGATGATTTCAGCGGTCACATTTTTATGTAGACCTTACAAAACCTGCACGCAATGCACCCTGATGATTGATGAACGTGGATTTAGTGATTAACCAATGCTTATATTTCGTTTAAAAAACTGACCTATCATTTTTAAATGACTGCAAAACAAAGGAGTAGGTACTCAATACGACTGTATTTTTAATGTGTGTAACCTCAAAACATTTTTCTAGGTGAAACGATTTTTTTATTTGAAAGCTGGTACTTTCCGTTAGTCAATTTATGAGTTTTCCTAAATAATGCGCATTTAATTGTTTTCGACTACATATATGATGTTCTCAATTTATTTGTATTGAAGTCGTTTGGACAAAATATTTAATTTTACCACTTGTATAGATTGGTGAAGGGGCAACACCTGTTTAAACTATGTGTGGGCAATGTCACAAGTTTAATAAACTTAACAAGAAGTGCATCTTTATAAGACTTCTCCAGCCGTGGCCTTGAAGAGTTATTAAAGTACGATAAACAGTAAAAGTTATTGTTCATATATATCCTACTGCTCGTCACGTGTACACTGTACTGCTACTCTCATTTCTGAGGCAATTTTGCAGCAATCGTCTTGTTCATGGCGCTGCTTTAATGTGTGTTAGTGGAATACAATAGAAAATAATAAAATAATGTTTTACTTTTATCACTGATTTAAAAGAACCCTCTATCTTGGGAATATCAAGAAAGAAATATTTACGTAATCTATACCCATAAAGAAAATTAAAGTGTCTGTCTGTAATATAGTCACCGCTTTATATTGAGTTGAGAGACTATTCGCATGTCATTACGATATGAATTATGAATAATCATTATTACACTTTTGGTCTGTCTGGCTGTCTGTCTCCATGACTGTTTGTCTTTCACACACAGATGAGAGCAATTTCAGGAGTAATGGCTATATTTTATTCGAAAAACTATTTCAGACGAAAAAAAAAATGAAAACACTTATTAACAGATTGTACCCGGGCGTAGCCGGGGTGAGTCGCTTGTTTTTATTTATTTATTTATTCTTTATAGCATTCCTCAATACACAAGAATACAAAAGGCAGACTTAATGCCCTGAGGCATTCTCTTCCAGTCAATCCATGGAGTGGTGAGAACTTGACGGAGGTGCGGCTGACGAAGGTGTGAGCGTGTAGAATAAAAGCAAAATAAATATGATAATTAACTATGTAATATATAGATTTTACTGATATATTAAAATAAAATAGTTTTATATATATATATATATATTGTTCACAATATAAATGATCGAGATTCAGGCAAATAGATCATAACGCACCATAACGCACAATTTTTGAAAGAAAACTTATTGTGAGTTTTTCCGATGTTATCGGACAAGGAGTGACAAAGGCGTGTAGCATGAACTGTAAACGAGGTACCATAGAACTCGTTGAAGTGAACGGGAATATATATTTTGTTGTTAGAAAAAGAACGTAGGACCCTATCAGGAATTGCGCCTCTTTCAGATTGTCAGCCAATTAAGCTTAGATCTACAGAGTCATTTTTAATTTACTGAAGACCTTTGGGGAATATATTATTTACACCATAACAACATCTGTAAGAAAAAAAATATATTTCTTCAATTTTTATTTTCATACAAAAATAAAAATATTTTAATTGGAGCTTCTAAACGGTAATGGTCCTAGATAGCAATAAAACCGCGTGACGGGGGAGGAGTGGAGGGGTTTAGGAGGCGACGGTACCCATTTAAACTTGACCTAACATAATTAGTAACCTGTGTCCTGTGTCGTCATTTGCCTTTGACGCGCCCGCGACGCTTGTCTTTTCGTTGTGAGATTATGATATGATTGTTTGGCGGTAGGCGTGAAATAAAGTGCACATTGCTCTAAGTAACAAAATAGTTTTTTATTGATATTTTAAGTAATATACAGTGTCCTAGTTTACAGTTTTTACTATTTTTGTGTATTTAATTACATACTTTGTGGGTTTAACTCCCCTTAATGGTTAAACTGTGATAAAGTTACATCACCCTACCACCGGTAACTTTCAACTCTCACAACACACCAGAAGATAAGTTTTCAAGAAAATGTCCACTATTGCCGAGTTAGCAAATATCCAAAAGGCTGCGTTAACTTCTCTCAATCAACGTATGGCGGAATTTGAAGCACTTATAAAAAAATCTGCCACCACGGCTCCTGACATGAAATCTCTCTCAAGCGACTTTCAAGCGTTTAAGGATAATGTTTGGCAATTCATGTCACTACTACACCAGAAGATCAATGAGGTTAGTCAAACTGTTGACAATATTGAGATGCGGCATCGGAGAAAATATTTGCTGCTAAATGGAGTTCCGGAATCATCTGATGAAAACATCTTAAATAAAGTTGTAACTGTCCTGCAGGATAAGCTTCAACCACAGGAATTTTCTTCAAGCTCCATTACGGCTTGCCATCGTCTAGGTGCAGTATCGGAAGCTCGTGTAAGACCAGTTCTGATTCGGTTTAGTGATCAGTCCATTAAGTCAACCATTTGGGCCAAAAAGACTATGTTAAAAGGCACTTCATATGTGCTGTCCGAGTTTCTTACACGTCAGCGTCAAGGCTTATTCATTGCTGCACGTAAGCACTTTGGTATTAGACAAGTTTGGTCACTCGATGGTAATATACACGTCAAGTTGCCTTGTGGTAAGCGCCATCGGCTGACGGACACCAAGGACCTCGATGAGCTCATTACACAGTATGAACTGCCTGCTGCATCGGATCGACCATCTGATTCTACGATGAAGAAAGTGTCACCAAATGTTAACAGTGGTAGTGCACCAAAGTCGACGGTGAGGTCCAAGCGCATAATTCGCAACAAATAACTCTCACCGTCTTCGCTTTATTCTCATGTTGGATTTAATTTGTAAGCCGTCATGTATATTTGTTATTTGCCTTATTATTATTGATAACAACTGGGTATATTTGCTACGATACTGTAATAATGGTAGTATAATAACTTTTGTTTTGTTTTGTTTACCTACATATTAAGTAATATTTTTTATTTTATTTTTTTATTAACTGGCTTTATGGCTCTGGGTTCTAGCCATTCTAAGCCTAAGTTACATTTTGCTGAACTAAGGCCATAGATAACATATTATAACTATAGCTTTGAGCATAGATTTTCTATGCTCAAAGAACTATAGTATAATAACAGACATTTTAACAGATGTCCGATGACATAGACAGATGGTTATGTTGTTGGCTTCGGTTGCATGGCCTTTAGCAATACTAATTACATTAGCATTACTATTGACGGAATATGTACACAAGTTATATTTGATTCAACTTTATTTTAGTTATATGTAATAATCTATCCTAATTACTCATTACTTTGTTTTTTATTATATTTTCTTTAGTTGTTTACTTTTAAATGCCTCGTTCGTTTATTGATTTTCTTTTTCTTTTTCTATATTGTTTTCTTTTACTTTCCTGGTGTTATTTTTAAGATTGTAAACAGTTAGCCGGAGGGTGATGTATGGAGATATACATCTATATTTAGTCATTTTTTGTTATATTCAGTTATATTTATTTGATATAATTTTATTATTTTTAATACTTATTTATATTTAGTATTATTTTATTATATAATATTATTTATTTTATTATTTTAAGTAATTTTGTTTAATGTCTGATGATGAATCTTTTTTATTCCGCTTGCAACAGCTCCTCTTCCCTTTCACTTGTTGATGCTTCGGATGAGCCCGCCACGCTACGTACGCTAATATTCGACGAATCTCAAAAATTGTTAAACTGTTTTCACATTTGTCATTTAAATGCACAAAGTATTCCTCAACATCATACGGAGCTCCTGGATACTTTCTCTTCTAATGCAATTCATGCTATACTCATATCCGAAAGCTGGCTCAAGCCTGAACTCTCTTCCACGTCTTATAGTCTTCCAGGTTATATTTTACTCCGTAATGACCGCACTGGTAAAAGAGGCGGAGGTGTTGCTATCTATCTGCGTAGTAATTTACCTTATAAAATATTAAACACATCTCCGGCTCTCTATTCCGGTTCAATGGAATACATTTTTGTTGAAGTTAATGTCAAGAGTGTTAAAGTGTTTCTTGGAGTTGTCTACTGTCCACCTCAAGTGGACTATTTCTCCGATTTGGAAGTAAATTTATTGCCTTACAGTTCTGCCTACACACATCACATTATCATGGGAGACTTTAACACCGACCTATCTGGGGTTTCTCTTAAATCTTCGAAACTGAGGTCGACCATGTTGTCGCATAATTTCACTATTTTGCCTCTAAATGCAACACATCACAACTTCCACTCTGCTGACACCTGGATTGACCTTATTGCCGTCTCCTCCGTTGATCACGTTGTCAATTATAGACAATTCCC
This sequence comes from Parnassius apollo, assembly GCA_907164705.1. Lineage (NCBI taxonomy): Eukaryota > Metazoa > Arthropoda > Insecta > Lepidoptera > Papilionidae > Parnassius > Parnassius apollo. The sequence continues at coordinate 347,287 of CAJQZP010000196.1, forward strand.
TGCTTCTGGATTTTCACGGCATGACCTGCTTTATCTGTCATATAAATTAAAGTCCCCCAAGCCTTTACCAGTGTCCATCTCTATTCGTAGTCTTGCTAGAATAGATATGGACAAGCTTAAATGTGATGCAGATGCTATTAACTGGTCATCTGTATATACTGCTTCCACAGTTGATGAAAAAGTCGACTTCTTTAACAGCAACATATTAGGACTGTATAATAAACATGCTCCTAAGCGTGTTGTTCGACTGAAGCGTCCTCCTGTTCCATGGATCACGGTTGGGGTAAGATTGGCTATGGCTAAACGCAATAGAACTTTCCGTGCTTTCAAGAAGAATCGCACTGAGGTAAAGTGGCAAGCATATAAAGCAGCAAGAAATCGATGCAATCAGATGGTGAGAGCTGCTAAACGCCGATATATCCACGAACAACTACTTAATTCATCTTCGGGTGATATATGGAAGTTTCTGAATACGCTTGGATATGGAAAAACGCAATTTGACTATAATAGCGTCACCTTTTCTCCTGACGATTTTAATCGTCATTTTCTGTCTTCTCAAATAGTTTCTGATGCTTCTAGAGCTAATGCCATCTCTTTTATATCTTCCATGCCTCCTTACTCTCATGAAACTTTTACTTTTACTCCTGTAGACGAAGACGAGGTACGCAAAGCACTTTCCTCTATTAAATCGAAAGCCGTTGGATGTGATGACGTGAGTAGGGTAATGGTTTTGCACGTGCTGGATTCTGTTTTACCCGTGATAACTCATATAATTAACTTTTCGCTGATGAATGGTGCTTTTCCAACTCTCTGGCGTAAAGCCTTTATAATTCCCATCCCAAAAGCTACTGAATGCAGCTCTTTATCTAATTTCAGACCAATTTCTATTCTGCCTTTTCTTTCTAAGGTTCTGGAAGCTGTCGCTCATAAACAGATTTCTGCTTTTGTTTTCTCAATGAATATTCTTTCCCCCTTATCAGTCTGGTTTCCGCCCGGGTCATTCTACTACTACTGCTCTTCTCAAGGTTACGGAAAATATTCGTGAGGGGATGGAAAAATCAAAACTCACCGTTCTCATCTTAATTGATTTTTCTAATGCATTTAATTCTGTCGATCATGGTATCCTGTTAGCTCTTCTTTCTCATTTGAATATCTCGTCTTCAGCTCAGGAATGGTTCTCAACATATCTTCGGGGGCGCCAACAGGCTGTGCGTACTGGTCATATACTATCTGACTGGCGTGATGTGTCAGTTGGCGTCCCTCAAGGCGGTATTATCTCTCCTCTTCTGTTTTCCATTTTTATAAATCTCATCACACTAAATCTCAAGAGCTCTTACCATTTGTATGCTGATGATCTGCAGTTATACGCGCAAGTGGAGCCTTCAAATATCCTAAGTGCTATTTCACTGTTAAATGATGATTTAAAATATATCTCAGAATGGTCTACTGTGTATGGCATAAACGTGAACCCGTCTAAATGCCAATCGATAATCTTAGGTAGCTCAAGAATATTATCTAAACTGGATATTGCCACCCTACCATCAATTATGTTTAATAATAATGTCATACCATTCTCTACTAGCGTAAAGAACCTTGGTCTGTACATCGATGGTTGCTTAACATGGAACAAACATATACAGGAGGTGAGTCGCAAAACTACTGGAACTTTGCGATCTCTATATCGATTTAAAAACTTTCTTCCCACCAATAATACCAAGATTTTACTTGTCCAATCACTTATTGTACCGATTATTGATTATGTCGATGTGTGTTGCTCAGACCTGTCTCAACTGCATCTTAATACATTGGATCGTCTGCTAAACAACTGCATCAGATACATTTATGGTCTTCGTAAATACGACCATGTATCTTCCTTTCGTACACAGTTAAACTGGTTGCCTATCCGTCAGCGCAGATATGTTAGAATACTCTGCACCCTTTTCTCAATTTTGAACGATCCATGTGCTCCCGAGTATCTGAAATCTAAATTTCAATACATGGGAGATTCTCATAATTTTTCTCTCCGTTCCTCGGCCAATCTTAAGTTACTCACTCCTTTACACCGTACTGGTTATTTATCTCACTCTTTCGCCCTCGTGGCCATCAGACTCTGGAACGACATCCCTCTTGACATTAAAAAAAGCTCCCAACAAATTCGTCTTTAAAAATCAAGTCCGTAAGTATATGATTAAATCGTTGCAAGTTTGAATTGACTAAGCGCTCTTTTTCGTATATATTTCGTATTTGTTCTGACATATATAATATTTATACGAACCTATTGTGTATGTATATATATATATAGATATATATTTATGTATTTATGTGTATACAGTGTATGTATGTATGTATGTATGTATATATATTCTATTATATATTATATATGTATATATATGTATGTATATAATATCTATGTATTGTTTATTACATATATTACTATTTCTTTTATCCTCTCTATTTGATTATTGCTGCACCGCCTCCATAATGTCTATCTCTGTTTAGCCTAATGGTTGACTGGGAGAGAATGCCCTATGGCATTAAGTCCGCCATATGTACTTTTTTTGTGCATGAAAGTATAAATAAATAAAAATAAATAAATTATTGTGAACGTTACCTTGTTACGATGGCTTACCGATACTCAAATGTTGAGTATACCGAAATGGTGCGAATTTTAGCAATTTGCAATGATAATGTTAGTGAAGCCTGCCGTGAATATTCAAGGCGATTTCCCAACTTACGTGCACCGAGCTACGCTACGATGCTAGGCACTACACAGCGATTGCGAGATTACGGGCAATTATAGCCCGTATCTATCGATCGTGGTCGTCCACCGCGGCGCACACTACGTAAGCAGGAAGACATACTGCAGTTTTTTGAATAAAATTCAGCAGCGAGCTCTTATGAAGCAGCCCGACAGTTCAATGTGTCACAATATTACGCATGGAGTGTCATACACAATGAATGGAAGTACCCCTTTCACTTGCACCGTGTTCATGAACTCAGCGAAGCTGACAAACCTGCACGAGTTACATTTTGTAATTGGTTACTAGCTGCTGAACGAGCTAACATTTTATGAACTGATGAAGCAACATTTGGCAGAATAGGGCTATTTAATACGCACAATGAACACTTGTAGTGCTATGAAAATCCACATGAACCAAGACCACATAGCTTTCAACACCGGTTTAGTTTCAATGTGTGGGCAGACCTTATTAATACAACGTTACTGAGCCCTGTTTTCATAGAAAAATTAAATGGTGAAAGCTATCACAATTTTCTCACTGACACGCTGCCAGCATTGTTAGAGGATATACCACTTGCATCTCTACGCAATATTTATTATCAACTTGACGGGGCACCGGCGCATTGTGCTCGTCAAGTTAAGGATTATTTAAACAGAGAATACCCTGGACGATGGATCGGACGTGGCGGGCCTTGTGCATGGCCTCCCAGATGGCCAGATATCACACTAATGGATTTTCATTTGTGGGGGCATGTAAAGACATTAGTGTATACTGGTCGCACACTTGAAACCCGCGACATTTTGAAAGAGAAAATAATTTGGGCATTCGATCAAATCAAAATGAATACTCAACTTTTATCTCGTGTCAGTGAACAGTTAACTTTTAGGTGTCACCTATGCATAGAATGTGGAGGTGATTATTTTGAACGCTATGTGCGCGATATTCACCGCCATCCGTGGACGAGTACCTCTAATTCTAATGTATAAATTTGTATTTTAATATTTTATTGAACCCTTTTTTACCTAAATTTTTGTGCAATTTATGTTTATAAACTACCTCAACGATACAGGAGAAAATACTACTGTGGGGTTAACGTATTTTAAAAAGAGAAAAAAGAGAGAGGAAACAAATTTGTATTATTATTATGAACCCAATTTAGTTGTAATTATGAAAGTTCTTATGTGAATAAGTAGATGTGGTTATTATATAATAATTTCATTTATTTGTTTTTACCTACTTTTTAACTGACTTCGAAAAAAGGAGGCGGTTCTCAATTCGTTGTTTTTTTGGTTATGTATATTCTGTTCCCCGATTTCTCGAAAATGCCTGAAAAATTATTTTTTGGTTTGAAAGAATATATACTTTCCAGATGATCCCATGGTAATCGATGATAGTCAGATCAGGATCTAATGATGGGATCTTGGAGAAATCGAGGAAACTCAACTGCTATCAGCAGCAGCTGCTATCGCGTACCTATGCATTCTTTAGGCAACCACACATTATATCACGCCTGTACCCACTAAAGGGACATAACTCCCAATAAAAAATAGTAACATTGAAAAATTGTTGAAAAAAATATAACCGACTTCTAAAACAGAAAAAAGTGTTAAATAATTATGTTTTTTTATGGTTATGCAAACATTATTGTAGTTACTATGAATTCTAAATAGGTGTTTACTTACCATAGCTAGTTAGCTATAATAGAAATTTCGCCATTTAATTTAAGATCAGTTATGTTATTTATATAAATCAGGAAAAGAAGTGGGCCCAATATAGAGCCTTGGGGAATACCGTACGTAATGGGTTGTGGGGAACTTTGATAGTGACCAATCTTTACAATTTGATATCTTTTATTTAGATAACTTCCAAAAAATTTTAAGGCATGGCCGTTAATACCTATATGAGAAGGTTTCTTTAATAGTAGTGAGTGATATTGAATCAAACGCCTTTTTTTAGGTCAATAAAAATTCAAGCCCTAAGTTTTTTGCATCAATGTTTTTTTTTTTTTTGGTAATTAAATCTACCGTTGCGGCTAAGGTATTTGACCTAGGCTGGAAACCGTACTGACAGTTTTAAATAAATTTAATTGATGTTAGGTATATATTTAAGCAGTTATATATTACTTTTTCAAAAATTTTGGAAACTACTGGTAAGACAGAGATAGGATGGTAGTTACTGGGGTCACTTTTATTTAGTAGTAGCTTATATTATAGTAGTATAGTAAATTATATATAAAAATATGAGTATGTCTGAGGTAAGGTTAAATATAAACAAATATTTGCCTAGTGTGAAACCGACTTTCGATCTTCCGTACCATATTATAAGATTTAATATACATATTACTATCGATCAAAAAAAGGCAAAAATACACGTTTCTGTTTCTAGTAGGAAACCTTTAACTTAAAATGTATTTTTACTATTTGCTGTTATAGCGGCAACAGAAATACACGTTCTGTGAAAATTACAACCATCTACCTATTACGGATCATGAGATGCAGCCCGCTGACAGACAGACACACGGACAGCGGAGGCTTCGTAGTAGGGCCCTGCTGGTTACCCTACGGGTACGGAATCCTAAAAAGTACTTAGTTATCCACTCACATCTGTATGATTTTTTCTTCAAAGGACCATATTAGCCTGGTTCTCGTATAACATGACCAATGTAATACCTGAACTGCCTTCTCTGAGTTTGTTTCGGCAGATCGGATGCTTCTTCTTAGTTTCATGTTTTTGTTGTGCTAAAGTGTTTAAAAAAACAACTTACAAAACAAATTTTATTTGTCATTGACTGCCCTTCTTAGATTCTTGTGTACTTACATAATATATTAGGATAGGTATGAGATTCCTATACGTAAGCACGATTGTCGAATATCTAAAAATTACCTATTCTAATTAAATTTATAGATAATTTTAAGATTTTCGACAATTGTGCTTATCAATGAAATGTTTTCGTTAGTTGGCAAATTAAAGTAGTTTTTTTTGCGCCCGAAGCAAATATGGGCAACCCTCCGGAAAGCGGGGGAGGGAGGCGGTGAATGCTCATAGCATACCACGCAGCCGGCTGCGTGGTTATGTGGAGAATTTTATCCACTAAACACCGCCTTTATGCATTGGCTTACCGATCTGACGAGAGATCTCTAAGCCGTATACGAACGCGACGCTCCTTGGCAGAAAGGAGGGCGCAAGCAGAAAGGAGGGCGTAAATAGAAAGGAGGGCGCAAACAGAAAGGAGGGCGCTAAAATTTAAGTAGTTAAGTACCTAATGTACTACCTATATCGAAAATTCATTATTATGTACCCACCTGTTTCCAATTTTAACTACATGTGCTTCAACAAACTTATGGGTAAATTTTACCAGCTATATTCATCCCGGCTTCAGCAAGTGGACACAAGCAAAAGGAAGCAATTTTTCTAAATAAAGATGTAAATATGTAGGTATTACAACCATAAATAGATAGCAGCGGCTAACCTAATGAGCATGTTTGGGTGAGCGCTGCGCCCCCCTTCCGTCCGTCCCACTGATCGGTGAAACAATTTGTAGCGAAAGGCAAGATGATTTACAACAAAAAGGAGCGCGCGAAATTTTATAAATAGACCTTTGGGAGTCTGGATGTCATGAAAAATCTTTTGAATGTATCTGTTCAAAATAAAATTATTTGCATTTTTGAATAATTTATCTATCTCAGTATGGTAACCGTTTCGCAATTTTCATTCTTCTTGTGGTATTTATTTCCGCCCAAAAATGTGTTAAAAATAGTGTTGAAATTCGGAATTTTCGAAGCTTATAACTTTTAACAATAATATTTTTTTACTTTTTTGTTTCCATACAGGGCTAGATAATGATGAGACAAATTGAAATCATTTTTTATTTTGTACGTACACCATCAAACAGTGGAGTAATCGCCAGACTAAATTTTTATGGAAGAACGAGTGACTAGTGTACCCTAATGTAAATTTGTCATTAGGAGTGGCGCCCTAGTACCATAGGCACAGTGGTGAATAGTTTAGTAGGCAGTATAAAAAAGTACTCTGTGGGCAGTAGGCACTCGCGACACAATAAGCTGAGCGCGAGCGTCGACCGGTGCGGCGGCAAAGAATATATACACTACGCGAAAAGAAACGACACTTAAGCATGTGTGCACGTAAAATCGCTTGCGGCTATGTGTGGGTGTCTGGATGTGTGCGGGGGCCTTAAGAGGCGCGCGGGGCGTGGAACGGGCAGTCGCCGACTGCCCTGGCCGAGGGCTAGTAGTAAAGATGGGTTAATACCGATATTTGTCAGTATTAGTTAATATGAATATATTCGTCAAGTGATATAATATTTCAATTAAATATATCAATATTACTGATGTCTTAATACGACGGTTCTACATATAACTATTCTATCTATCTATCTATCTATCTAAATATAACTGTCTATATATCTATAAAAAATTATAAATGCTACGAATTTTTGCAATTGTTAAAAATAATAATGAAAATTATAAAAGTAATCGAAAAATTAAAAAATATATAAGAGTAAATAATACTGATTATTGCGTACACAAATACTAAGTGTTGGTTAATTATTTATGATTACCATTAACTGTCGTGCATATTTGGTATTGTCGGAAGTTTTAATATTCCTCATTTGTAAAGATATTTAATAAAAGTTGATTTAAAATTGAACGTATCTTTCACTACCCAAATACATAAGTTTACATAATATATAACATATACCTACTATGTATCTTCTTTGGTAAAAGTCTATAATATTCCATTTCGGTTCGATATCAACCCTAGCGTTAACACGCTTCGACTCAAGGTCACCGGCGCTTAAGCTCTCACGTACAGGGAGTGTCACCGCTGTGGCGGCGGCGCGTCGAAGAGGTCATACTTTATAATTACCTATTGCTCATTTTAATATTTGTGATTTTTTAATGTTATTTACTTATTTAATTATGTATATTGATTTTTCAACTCATTGAATGTGTGATACTGATATAGTGTAAAATAAAAAAGGCATTTTATGTGAATATGTATTCTGAAATTGTTTAGGTAATACAAAATACAGACTTAAAAGGAGTCAGACATGACAATAAAAAACTTAAAAGTAGCTTTTATGTAAATGTATTACATTCTGTAAAGAGTGATCTCGCTAAATCGTTTGTAATTATGCCACCATTATATTCCCAAAAGGTCTTTAGTAAATTAAAAATTATTACGAAATATGGCATACTTACTAAGCCCAAAAATAAATCTTATACAATTATTGAAAATGCCTTAATTACTTCAAACAATGCCCTGGTAAGAAAGCTATTAGAAAATAATGCACCAGTAAATCCTCCACATGAAACAAAATATAACTTCAGGTTGGAGCGAGTACAAAATAAATGCACCAGATTGAGCCTGGTCTTTGCATGGTTTCCCATCACTTGAAATGGATACACTTCGCAGGGTCATCGCAATGTACATATCTATATTTATTTTAGATTATAAATTATTAAAATGGTAACGTAAACACTGTATAGGATAAACATGTTTAAGCTATATTTACTTTGAATAAACATTGCCAGGAAATTACATTTGAGATGATTTAGGTACTCGAAGAGGGGCTATGAAGACGTGCCTGCTATTTTAAAGTTTAATATAGTACTCGTACTAATTTCCGTTCAAATTCTGTAGACGGTTCTGTGATTAAAAGTGACATTTAAATTATTGAAATATACTCAAAATCATAAACAAATGCTGACGTCAGTCTAACCATCTCATTACAATATTATGCATTCAAGGCAAGGGAGAAGACAAGGGTTAGAATAGTTCGGTTCGACTGGGGAATAACCTCGCTTTCACAGAATATCAGCGTCAAATAGCAGCATAATGCTGACGTGTTTTGTATGGTAAGTTTCGCGTAAAGTATATAAGCGGCAGTAGCCTAATGGCAAGGCGCGGACCGCGAACTCAAAAAGGTCGTGGGTTCGAATTGCCATTCGACTACTGGCGTGAACCACTCGTAACACAAGCAACTTAAGCTTACCACGAGTGGTTAAAAGAACCCGAGACTTTTTACTGGAATCAAGATATTATAGTTTAGTCTTCAGGGGTGGCAACGCATATACATTTTATCGATATTTAATCTTAATCTTATAAAATACTTAATCGAAGATGGATGTAGATGTCTATAGGCCAAAGCAACCACCTATCATCAGGTGGACTGGGTGCACCTATGTAACCCGTATTCGATATTTTTTTAGGTAGGTATGGCTTTTGTAAGTCATGAAGTATCGTGGTGTCACAGTCACTTTGACTTAAAGTGACAGAGACAGCACGAGACTTAACGGCGTCATAAAATTGAACAGCGTTTGAGTATTTGGACATAATATGTGAACTTTTTATTCTTTTTTTTTTTTGTTCATTTAATTCCATTCATTTTTTATTCATATACTCATTTATTACAGTCTCTTAAAAGCCCATTCATGAATATAGACCTCGCCTGTAGAATGACTTATACGGGTGATATTTAAGCTTTTTTATTATATATATACCGCTTTCCATCTTCTGTTTTATAGGTATCTCTCCGTCGCTTCTTACGACACCCGCAGAATTATATGGTTTAGTGGATTCTGTTACGCCGCCACTTAACTTCAACCTTTACTGTTTTAAATTTACACTTACCATCAGGTAGGATAAGAGTCAAGCAATGAATTTTCTCATTTGTATTAGTTATTTAACAGCAACTATTTACTTTTTACTAACGTAAACAGATATTGCTTAGTAATCACTACGAGCATTGAAGCTCAGGTTCAATTTTTCACTAATTATAAAAATTAATAAAACTCATCGAGCGTCTTTATGAACAAGTCGTATGGAGTATGGCTTCTAAAATTATTCGTCGTTTTAGAGTGAAAGGTTCTGGTGTCATCGTAAATTATTAATAGACTATTTCGCAGCATAGAGTGTTAACAATATGTAAACGTTATTAGAAAACTGAAAAGACAAGATTCTGGCAAATACTTAAATTAAACTTTTTAATTTCCTAAATAGTTGGTAGACGTAGTTTCGCCCTTTTCGGTAGATAGCGCGTTGAGTTTCACTACGATTTCTCTTCAGACTTTTTACAGTGTGCGTCACTCGAGCCAGATCTTGTGGTATTCATTCTCGGTACCAAACCAATATAAATGTGAATATATGTTACAACGGTTCATAAAGATTTCTTATGTTTACGCGAAGTCCACGCATTTGAACACAATGAAACGTCAGGAATTTAAATGAAGTTATATAATAGTATATTTTCAATGAAATTGGGCCATAAGTATAGAATTTGTTAATAACTTGACCATCAGTACCTATAGGATCCTAGCATAGCTGTGAGTCATCTTCTAGAGAAATAAATATACTGTGGCAATATAACATCAGTCTGTCATAAATACATACATAAATATATTTAGTATACTCGTATTATTAATAACTATTGTGTGATTTTTCTAAGCGGAAAGGGATTAATAATAAGTAATTAATTAATGTGAACTTTATACAAGTCGAACAGGGAAGATTTGTTCATAACCTTTTTGAGCTTTTTCTCGTGAACGGGATTCTTTATCTTAAAATAGTTATATTGCACTACCAACGGCTTTCGATTGCTCTAGTGAATATTCATTCAATCTTCCTAGAGGTACCCAAAAGAACTAACATACTAAACAAACACAACGTAAATAAGGGTCCTAAGTAAGACGATCACGCCATAATTATAACGAACGGCCTATACTAAACCTTTCGGAAGATCTTTGAGAATTTATCATCTTGGTCACGTTTATTTTAATATTTAATATGCTAATATTTTAACAGGCGGCCACTTTTAACATATATAATTTTCTATATACCATATCAACGACATTTTACAAACCAGTTACATAAATATTTAGGCAGATGACTATATTCAATGCCTTATATAATAATAATAATAATAATAATAATTTATTTGCTAAATGGATAATCTTGATGTTTTTGATGACAGTTTCTTCTCATGCTCTTCATCTTCATGTAGTTTTACAAGTGCGGATAGTGAGTTACCTTTAACTTTGTATGACCAGATTTCATCCCTGCGCTCTAAATTTCCTAACAACTTTAATGTTGCACACATTAACATCCAGAGTGTTCCTCGCCATTATCCTGATCTTCTAGCATCAATTAACAGTGCACATCTCGATGCTTTACTAATTTCTGAGTCATTTCTCAAGCCATCACTCCCCTCTACACAGTTTGCCTTACCTGGTTTTGTCCTTATTCGTAATGATCGTATAGGAAAAGGTTGTGGTGGGGTAGCTATATACCTGCGTTCGGATATATTTTATAAGACCATATGTGCCTCTCCTTCTATTTACTCTCAATCTGCTGAATATCTCTTCATAGAAGTTACTCTCAATCATGTAAAAATGTTGCTGGCGGTATTTTACAGTCCTAACATGCACATAGATTACTTTGATACGCTTGAAAAAATCCTTGCTGATTTTAGTACTACTTACGATCATATTATTCTAATGGGAGATTTCAACACCTGTCTTATCAAAAATGATTCTCGCTCCCAAAAACTTCTACTCCCACTCCTTTTTAGTTCACGCGGTAAGATTATGGAACTCACTACCGTCAAATATAAGAAATTCCGAAACTTTGTTGATATTCAAGAAACGTCTTAGAGATAACTACTTTGCATCCTGTTAATTTATATATATATCATATGTAACTATCGTATCAATTATTATTATTATTTATTGATTTATTTTATTTTATTTATTGTTTTATTTTATATAATTTCCGTAACATTGTGTATATTATTTATTTTTAGTAGTACTAATGTATGCACTAAGTTTGCAATTTAAATATAATTTCCTTTATGGGTCTACTGGAAGATATTTCAGCGAATTTGGAATAAGTAGAACCTTTGTACGTAATTACTATAAGACTGCTTCTGTACCTTAATGTGTGTACATAAAATAAATAAAAAAAAAAATAAGGCGTAGGGAAGTGACGACCCCATCGCCCGCTGATATAACGGTTACGTGACAAAACCGCTACGTCGGCGCAGTCAGTCAGCACCTTGCCAAGAGGTGTTAGTGCCGTGCCTCGGCAAAAATTGAAGGTGCCAAGGCCCGCTTGTGCACATGGCCTAACCATGAAACGGCGCCGGGTCTGGGCGTCTCCCGCTAAATGACGCCCTAAAATGGATGATGGAATCAAATGGAACGCGCAAAGGGCCGCTGCCTGGAGGTCGCCAGGGCGCGTCTGGAGCTGGCGCTGGACGCGACAGCATGCGAACCGCCAGCCGAGCGCGAGGTGCTGCACGACCACCCAGCAGCTCCTCGCATCCATCATCCCCACCAGCTGGCTTGGTGTCGGCAGGGTCTTCGCGGGCTCAGCAATCGGCACCCGCCACTGGTGGAGTACGCCGCATGCGTTGGACAACCCAGATGAACAGCAACGCATTGCGGGCGTATTTTAGGGCGAAAGAGGGAGAAACTGGAGGTTTTGCGTATCGGGCAAGGATGCATCGACTTTTTGCTGAGCTGGAGCCATCTGTAACCGTCACCGAGCAAAACCTGGCAGACCGAGTTCGGTATATCTTGCGCTCAAATACATTTGATGTCACCGAACTCGAACGGCTACGACGTGAGGCTGTTCCTTCATCGGGTGAAAATGCTGCGGCTGAGGATGCGGCGCCACAACTTGCTGAGCAAACGGCAAATGTGGATGCCGCCGTGAATACGCCAGTTGTGGTTGATTCAAACGATGATGGAACAGTCGCCCAGGAACTGGAACTAGAGCAAATGAGGAGTACATTGGAAGAGGCGATTGTGGAAACGCGCAGTACGACTCTCGAAAATCGACCGCGACTTCCCCGCTTAGCCCTAAGCAAGCGGAATCGGGCTGTCGTGAGGGCTGTGAACCCAATGCTGGTTACCTATTTGGAAGCCAGCCGGGATCTTTTGCGATACGGACTCAATTCTTTTTTGGCGCTGCACTGGCAGTCTGCCGTATTATAGGTGCCAAACTTTCCACGGCTGGACGCGCTACTGGACAAAGTAGTGCTATCCCAGCCTGGAGAATAAGAATTGAAGAACGTATCGCAAAGGCTAGGGCCCTCATCGGCAGACTGATATGCTTCAGGTCAGGCAATACCAGACCAAGGATTGTGCGCACCGTCAGGATGGCGTTTGCTGGGACAAATGTTAGTTTGTCCCAGCCGGATATAATGCAAAAACTGACGGAGCGCATAGACGACCTGAAGCAAAGAATAGCTGCTTGGGGAAAGCGGATTCGGCGATATACCGAGAGGTCGACACGGTTCAACCAGAATCGTCTCTTCCAGAGTGATCAGAAGAGGCTCTATAAATCATTGGAGCGACCAATAGTAAGTGGAACGGGCCCTGCACCAAATCAGGCCGACATGGTCGCATTCTGGCGCAGCCTGTGGTCAGAGCCCGTAAACCACAACGAGGGCCCTTGGACGGAAGTTGTGGCGAGCCAGTGTGCGAGTATTACGCCCATGGACCCCGTCATCATAACGCCGGATGACGTAGCTGAGGCGGTTCCGTAGGGCCCCGAACTGGAAAAGTCCGGGGCTTGACGGGCTGCATCACTACTGGCTGAAGGGGTTCATGGTGTGTCACTCTGTGCTCGCCCGACAGTTTCAAGAGGCTCTCAACCAGAAGTCGCTCCCAATACCGCCCCATCACGTGTCTACCGACCATATACAAGACACTAACATCCATTTTGAGCGCAAGAATCGCTCGTCACCTGGACTTAAATCAGGTGATGTCGCGCGCTCAAAATGGATGTCGGGGGCGGCGGTCGTGGAACCAAGGAACCACTCCTCATTGACGCGGTCATTGGCAAAGTGGTGAAACGCAACCGTCGGAACTTCTCCGCCGCCTGGATAGATTACAGAAAGGCATTTGACTCGGTGCCCCATACATGGCTAAAGAGGATCCTCGAGCTGTACAAGATTGACTGTACAGTTCGAGACTTCCTCGAGCAGTGTATGGGGCAGTGGAGTACGATCCTCTTTCATCTAGGCGAGCGGATGACGGCTGCGGAAAGCCGCATAAGGATAAGAAGGGGTATATTCCAGGGCGACTGTCTGAGTCCAATCTGGTTCTGCCTCTCTTTGAACCCTCTCAGTACTTTACTGGAGGGCTCCGGGAAGGGATTTCAGCTTCGGAAAGGAGGTACAAAAGTGACCCACCTTTTCTACATGGATGACCTCAAATTATTCGACTCCAGTCGCTCCCATCTTATGGAATTGCTAAACATCACGTGTGAATTTAGCAATTCTATTAGAATGGAGCTGGGGACGGATAAGTGTGCGGTCCTCCATGTTGAAAGGGGAAGGGTTGCTAACTCTGAGGGCATAGACTTATCTATGCCCGTCAACTTAAGAACCCTTTCCGAGGCTGAAACATACCGATACCTGGGTATGTCACAGAACATCGGTATCGATGAGGCTGGTATGAAACAGTCAGTTTGCGACGTGTTTTATGCACGCTTGACCAAAGTGCTTAACAGCCTTTTTGTCCGGTGTGAATAAGGCACACGCATATAACGGTTGGGTCATGCCTGTCCTCATGTATACCTTTGGCATACTCAGGTGGACTCAGACTGAACTTAACGCCCTGGATAGAAAAGTCCGCACTACCATGACGTCCCATAGGATGCATCATCCGAGATCGTCGGTAATGAGGCTGTATTTGCCGCGGAAGCATGGTGGTCGTGGCTTCTTGAGCGCGCTCACCATGCATAATCGCGAAGTGTGCAGCCTCCGTGATTTCTTCCTTGCGAGATCGGATGATCCATTCTATAAGGACGTCATTTCTTGTGATAAAGGACTTACCCCTCTATCCTTAGCCAACGAGCAATGGCAAGACCCGGCAGTGCAGAGCATTTCCGACCGGGAGACCGTATGGAAGGAGAAGGAGCTCCACGGGAGGTTCTACAAGGCTCTACATGAGCCTTTCGTAGACACAGTAGCCTCCCTCCACTGGCTACGCTTTGGTGATCTCTTCGGGGGAAACCGAGGGTTTTGTCTGTGCAATACAGGATCAGGTTATTAAGACCAACAACTATCGGAGATACATCCTAAAGGATGGCACCGTCGACATCTGTCGAGCTTGTCGCCATCCCGGTGAGTCACTTAGGCATGTTATCTCCGGTTGTTCGGCGCTTTCTAACTCTGAGTACTTGCACAGGCACAACCTAGTAGCCAGAATTCTACACCAGGAGCTCGCTCTGAAATACGGTCTCGTGGATCGGAAATTGCCGTATTACAAGTACTTGCCGGAAGCCGTGCTCGAAAATGATCGCGCCAGGCTCTATTGGGACCGGGCCATCATCACAGACAAGACTATTCTTGCGAATAAGCCTGATATTGTGCTGATGGACCGGGCACAGTCAAGGATATTTTTGGTCGACATTACCATTCCGTATGACGAGAACCTCGTGAAAGCCGAAACAGACAAGAAAACAAAATATCTGGACCTGGCTCACGAGGTGACCGACATGTGGGGTGGTCTGCCGACCGAAATTATTCCTGTAGTCGTCTCTGCAAACGGGCTAATCCCAGTCAGCCTCTCGGGTCATCTGAGGCGGCTGGGACTACGTGGCGGACCGCTCCAGGTTCAAATGCAGAAGGCGGTGCTCCTCGATACCGCCCGCATCGTCCGCCGGTTTCTTTCCCTTTTCCCCCTAACCCTCGGCCGTTTGGTCTCCCCTGCCGAGGGCCTCCATCTGGTTGGGCTTTTACTTATTTATGTACTTTTATATTTATTTTATGTTATTGATATTTATGTATATTTATCTTTTCATTTTCATTTATAATTATATATTTATAGAACCCAACCAGATGAGAAAACTATATAGATACCCCATAATAATAATAATAATAGTGTGCAGCCTCCGTGATTACTTCCTGGCGAGATCGGATGATCCATTCTATAAGGACGTCATTTCTTGTGATAAAGGACTTACCCCTCTATCCTTAGCCAACGAGCAATGGCAAGACCCGGCAGTGCAGAGCATTTCCGACCGGGAGACCGTATGGAAGGAGAAGGAGCTCCACGGGAGGTTCTACAAGGCTCTACATGAGCCTTTCGTAGACACAGTAGCCTCCCTCCACTGGCTGCGCTTTGGTGATCTCTTCGGGGGAAACCGAGGGTTTTGTCTGTGCAATACAGGATCAGGTCATTAAGACCAACAACTATCGGAGATACATCCTAAAGGATGGCACCGTCGACATCTGTCGAGCTTGTCGCCATCCCGGTGAGTCACTTAGGCATGTTATCTCCGGTTGTTCGGCGCTTTCTAACTCTGAGTACTTGCACAGGCACAACCTAGTAGCCAGAATTCTACACCAGGAGCTCGCTCTGAAATACGGTCTCGTGGATCGGAAATTGCCGTATTACAAGTACTTGCCGGAAGCCGTGCTCGAAAATGATCGCGCCAGGCTCTATTGGGACCGGGCCATCATCACAGACAGGACTATTCTTGCGAATAAGCCTGATATTGTGCTGATGGACCGGGCACAGTCAAGGATATTTTTGGTCGACATTACCATTCCGTATGACGAGAACCTCGTGAAAGCCGAAACAGACAAGCAAACAAAATATCTGGACCTGGCTCACGAGGTGACCGACATGTGGGGTGGTCTGCCGACCGAAATTATTCCTGTAGTCGTCTCTGCAAACGGGCTAATCCCAGTCAGCCTCTCGGGTTATCTGAGGTGGCTGGGACTACGTGGCGGACCGCTCCAGGTTCAAATGCAGAAGGCGCCCTCCCCCAGGCCACATACAAAAAAATAATTTATCTTTTCATTTTCATTATAATTATATATTTATAGAACCCAACCAGATGAGAAAACTATATAGATACCCCACAATAATAATATATTTTATTTAGTTCCAAACATATACACAAATTAACATAACATAATTATTTAATGGAATGAACTAAAAAGGCGTCTACTCAGTAGAAATGTTATAGAAACCACATAGTGGTAACTAACTACAACTACTGATTTTCAGTAAACGCCAAAGACATAGGTGGAATAGAATAAACTTAACTTATTATACTAATCACAGGTTCCAACACTTATGAAAATACATACTTTACTTATATAAAGAAAACACACTTATAACAACTTAAAAATAAAAATTAAACTGTTAGCATTTAGGAAAAGGGCACAACAAAAAGCCAACACAACAAAAAGCGCAACAAAAGGCATGTGCAAGGCACAAGACACACATTTAAATTATTTGACAAGATACAAAAGCAAAATAAATAAATTTACAATTAAGCAAGTATACGTTAGTTTTATAATATATAGACACAGTATACTTTATAAGAAAAATGTGATACATCGACACAGAATTCTACTCACTTTGCAAATTTAAAAGGTATTCTTTTAGTTTTATTTTAAAAGTGCCAACTATTTTGCTGCCCTTGATCGGAGGCGGTACATTATTCCAACAGTTTGTGGCAGCATACCGAAAGCTACCACGAAACGCGGCCGTTCTGTGTCTTGGGTACAATAATCGAACAGTTTCCCGCGTATATCTGACGTGCTAATATTTCTCACGAACACGTCGTCGAATGCCGGAATAAATGTTTGTCTGAAGTCGAGGTTTTGTTGAGCAAAGTAAGCTAAAAGGAATCTATCTGTAATATTTCCTGAATTCCAATGTATTCCACTCGTTGCCTCAGTTAGCATCTTAGTTCTCGACGTCGACATATTCAATAATGTTTAGTTTCGCGGTCACTTGAAAATGAAGGCCAAATTGGCCCCTAAAAAGCTTAGCGTACTTTGTAGAGCGGGACAGTTTTTCATGCAAGCACACCGCTTGCAACTTTTACGAGGCGTAAGTTCGGCCTCACATGGAATACTTTTCTTATCTCTAGGCCGGGCAAAGACCGTGGTTATATTCTCTATGAGGCCGGAGTACCCCAATGTCAGCTCCTTCCACTTGATTGAATCCAGCACAGGGCGATTCGAATTGTTAACGACCGAGCTCTTTCTGAGCTGCTTGACTCATTGGCGCTGTGAAGAGATGTTGCATCTTTTTGCATGTTCAATCGCATCTACCACGGGGAGAGTTCAAAGGAATTGTTCGGACTAATTCAAGCGGCCAAATTTCACCATCGCCCATCGCAACAAAACTCACGCCATTGACAACATGCCATTTGAATAATTGGCGTTCCACCACTGTGCGTTTTACTAAAAGTTTTCTTACTCGGTAAATTCCTTGCGGAATTTACTACCACCAGCGAATTTTCCGGACTGTTTCGACTCCGTGTTTTGAATCCCACTTTTTTTAAACGCCAGCAATGCATCTGCAATTCCCCTGGTGTTATAGTTGTTCATGAGCGGCCGTAGTTACTTACCATCAGGAGAGTCACATGCTCGTTTGTCCCCTCTTAATTGATAGAAAAAATATATGAGGGAGGTCAACCCAAATCAGCAGTAGAGACTTGATGGATTGTAACGAATGAAAATAATATTTATCGGGGGATAGGAAAAGCGTATACATTTACCAGCTTGTAAGTAGTGGAATATATAAAAAGCTCTTCCATTAAATGGAGCAACACCGAGGCGGCGGAATAAGTTTAAGGGTATGCATTATTCAGCTTCACTACTGTAGGGCTTCTCAGGTAATGAATGGCTGGCAAGAGGTAGTAAATAAAATCCTTCTCATTTACTTTTTCAGAAAAAAATGACTAGTACCTACTTAAGTAACAAATTAAGCTATTTGTAGTTTGTTGTTAGTAGATGTGAGCCCAGGTTATCTTAATATATATATATATATATATATATATATATATATATATATATATAGAGAGAGAGAGAGAGAGAGATAGAGAAAGAGAAATTATTTTTTAATTCCTTTGCTGAAAGCAGTCAAGCAAGTCAAGTAAAAAATCGGGTATTAATCAAGCATGTAACGAAAAATAACCGAAGAAGTAATCAACTAATTAATCGAACTTTTATTCAAATAACTAATCGAGTAAATAATAAGGTTAAAATTAAGTAAATTATTATGAAAACAGAAAAGTAAGTAACAAGCAAGTTAATAAGCAAGGAAATAAGCTAATTAAAGGTACAGTAAAACATGTAAATAAACAAATAAATAAGCATTTAAATATACAACTAATTAAGCAAGTAAAAGGAAAGTAAATAAGCAAATAAATAGTAACGCCATAAATCCAAACCGTAATGGCTTAATTGGCATTAAATTAAATGCAATACATGAAATGCAATAAAATCTGTCAAAGAACTTTTGCATGCCTTAAGCGCAAAACGCATAGGTTTGTTCTACTAGCGCCTAAAAATCAAGAATCCAAAGTTTTTCCGCATGAAATCTTACCTAATCTTATTTATATTGAACATATAAATGATATAAAAAGCACATTGTCACAAAGGTAAATGTTTGTTGAGTTTTTTTTAATGAAGTAATTGCTATTTTTACATTAAAAGATTGTTTTAGTGGCTTATGGTGTAGATTTATCAAGTCCGCATGGAGTCTTTTTTGCTGGAAGCGTGGCATTCCATCTTAGTCCTCACGGGTGACAACGCATCTGAAATTTTGATTCGTAATTCAATCCAAAAGAGAAGCTATGGTAGAGCGTGTGAATTTCACACTACAGGTAGTCCCCGAATGTAGCGATGCTAATCTTGTGAAATTCAACGCCTCCAAAACACTAGCGTGCACACAAGCGTGTCACTGCAAAAAGGAGCCAGCTCACCTTGGCCCCTTCTTACTGAAATGTATCACTGGAATGCAATGACTGCCTCCAGTTGTTGGGGGTTGAGATATCTGAACTTCGGGTGGTTTATTAAGTCCAAGGCAACTGCAAGGAAGGTAGGAGTTCTTGCAAAGGTGAGGCGATACTTCACGCCGGGACAGCTGCTTACTTTATATAAAGCGAAAGTCCGGTCTTGCATGGAGTATTGCTGCCATATATGGGCTGATACTGCAAAACACCACCTAGCAGCTTTGAATTTAATACAAAGGCATGCTAAGTGGCTTATTGATGACCCGAATTTGGTTAA
This sequence comes from Parnassius apollo, assembly GCA_907164705.1. Lineage (NCBI taxonomy): Eukaryota > Metazoa > Arthropoda > Insecta > Lepidoptera > Papilionidae > Parnassius > Parnassius apollo. The sequence continues at coordinate 367,099 of CAJQZP010000196.1, forward strand.
AACCAATCTTACTAGCCCAGAACACAGACGCAAAGTGGCTAGCCTTTCGGTTTTCTACAGGATGCATTTCGGAGAGTGTGCATAGGAATTGCATAATTTAATTTCTCCCTCTCCCTTCCACCGCCGGATTACCAGAAGTTTAGCCAGTCTCTATTCTTACATTGTTGACTTACCACACATTCGAACCAAACGATTTGCTACGTCGTTCATCATGCGTACAGCGAAGGAGTGGAATAGTTGCCAGCATCTATCTTTCTATCCGATTACAGTGTCTTCAAGGTAAGAGTGAATAGGTTTTTGTTAAGTCAGTGCCTTCTTATTCTACATAAATACTTACCAACGGATGGTTTTGTAGTTACGCGCTGGTTTAGAACACTAAAAAAGAGAACCTCTTGTTTACATGATCCGAGATGATGTCGCGGAGATTCCTTTATTTCATTTAAAACATTTAATAACAAGTTAAACTTACATTAATCACGTAATATATTTTTAATACAGTTGCTCAAAAAGTGGCGTATTGCAGGGACGTATAGCTTTCGGGATGTGTGCTATTACATACTCGAGCTTTTTCTTTACCTTTTCCGAACTCGTGCGTTCTCTTTCTCATCTGTCAAAATGATGTCTATTAAAAAAGAAAAAACCAACCACGAAGATTTAACTAAAAAAAATTCATAGATTTTTTTATGATTTAATGAGTTAGGTTAGGTTTCATTTCATTCCATCTCATTAAATTTCATTTTCATTTCATATCAATAAGAAAAGTCTACTGTAGACTTGGCTGTATGGGGCATAGTTCCCTTTGCCTACCCAGAATGTATAAAGAAAACAAAAAAGTCAAAAAGTCGCTACATCTACATCTACATACGACGAACTTATTGCTTAGAGAGAAGAGAAAAAACCAAATAGTTTTTCAGAAAATGTTATGTTGGCATACTTTTGCGAACTCTCAGCAAAATTAAAACCATCTACGTTATGGTCGAGGTTTTTGATGATAAAAACTATGCTGAAAATAAGGAACAACGTGGATATAAATGAATACCCAAGTTAGTTGAATTTATTGTATTTTCATTATTTTATTAAATTGCTTCATTTTTTCGCAACTGTATTAAAAATAGTTGTTCAGTACACGTGCGGAACCGTCGTTGCAACTTGTTCCGACTGTCAACCTTCACCTTCGGCTGCGCCTCGGCTCGGGTAGACATTTGTCGGAACTCTTTGCAATGACAGGCTTTCCGCACTCATCGCAATGAAATATACTATTTCGAGGTAGACATTAATTTTGTGTTTAAGTAGTAACCGATTATTATCTACAGAAAGTAACCTAAAATCATAAACTTTTTAGTACGTTGAAACGGAGCCGTGTAATCTCAGTCACGGAATAAGTGCTCACCTTTTAAATTCATTGTACGCAATTAAAATGAGTTTGATCCATAGTGACACTAATGAAACTGTTAATTGCCTGCCTGCCAGTAAAAAGGGTCTCCGATTCTAAATAAAATTGAATAAACTCTGATGAATAAATTTTATATAATTTGTAAATGTAGCGAATTATTAAAGGTTTTATGTTAAAAACATTGTATTATATTTATTATCTATCAAGCTGTAAAATTCATATCGTACAGCGACGCTAAAGCTATGATACTCTAAGAACCACGCTCTCATAAAAAGCGAGAGCTAAATAGCAGTATTATTCACTTGTGTATCGTATGGTGAGTGTAGAGAACTAGAGATCCTTTTACTGGCAAGTAGGCATTCTATCTTAGTCCTCAAATTTAAAAATGCATCTGAATTTTGGTTCTAAACTATAAATAGACGTAGATGTCTATGATTCACAGCTAGATTGCTAGAGGTTTAAACTTGAAGGGTAGAAGTGTAAAATGTCATAGCGCCGGGATGATGTTGACTACATGAGGATTTCAGCCCGCACGCTCACTCCTCTACACTTTTAGCTGTCTACACCTATGTCGCGCCTCGCAGTCAGTCAGGATTGCAGTATGAATTACCCATTTAATAAGCGGCAATTCACCACTTGCCAAATTTTATCCATTGAGAAAAGATAAAAGAAAGTCTTTTAAGTATCTCCCAACAGCTCCGTACCAAACCTATCGAGCATCCATACCTGATAGCCCAACAATATCTCGACACCTCCTACGTATAATATCGTAACTGCACTTTATGAACTTTCCAGTACAGCAATTTTAAGATGAGTAAGTAGTTTTTTGATGCTCACTTAGTCAATTTATGTCGTTCAAGAACCAAACTCGGCATGTAGGTAGACAGTTATGAACTAAATTATATTTTTAGAAAGAATATTAAAAATTAATACCAGAGTAGCTAAAAAAGTCACTTACGATTCTTTTCTTTGGAAAAAAAATGTCGTAGTTTATTGTAGGTAGTACTTACTATAATTTACGTTGAGTTTCATAAAACAAAAAGTATCGTATATTGTATTTACGACAATTTACATCGATGTAAATAGAATTAAATATATTGTAATTCATAGTTAATATAATTTTCTAGGGAATAATGTTGTCATGAAATATCGTAAATTATGGAGTACTGAAATAAAATTACCATCGTTACTAAAATTATAATGCATTTCGAAATAAAACCAGTCCAAAGATAAATCTCTCTCAAAAATGGTATTTGCACTTGTTATTATTATTACCAAAATCAGAAAAAACAAAAAACACAACTTTGTAATAATAAGTTTAAAGTGTATTTGACAAACTCTGAATATTAAATCAAATATTTAAAAGAAAACAAACGTATTTTTAAAAAAATAAGAAAAAAAAACTATTTTTTTTTCATTTGTCAACATAAGCAATGAAAAACTTCTAGCCTCTAATAAAAAATTAACAAAAAAACCAACTTTACTTCAAACATGTGGACTCGCTGAGATCATTACTTATTATTATCTAAGAAATCAGATCAGAAATAAAATAAAAGGAAAAATTAATTAGAATTGGAATCAGAAGTTGAATTTAAGTCATTGCTAATTTCGGGCAGACTTTGGAAAAATTGGTGATGGGCATGGGGAATAATTTGTGATTTGCACATGTTTAACAAATCATTCTACATTGCCTTTGGAATCGGCAGCACATTGTCGTACAGAGCATCTACGTTAGAGACATATTGTCGCCTAGTAGAGGCCTTTACAATTAAAACGTAGTAATCATCGGCGGCTAAATCATATTTATAAAACAACTTAAAGGGGTCTTCAGGTTTTATGCACACCTCTCTTATTTTATTCCATTGCACTTTATCCCCGTTGGTACTTTTGACCCAAGCGCCCTTTAATAATGCCTTATAATCGGAAAAGTCGGTGTATTGCATTTCCTCAACCGCGTAAGGCTTTCCGTTTTGCTTAGCCCAACGAACTAAACAATACCACTCAAATGGTGTATAAATAAGTTTGTTTTTGCGGACCTCTCTATTAAAGCGTGGACGCTGTCGCCCTCATTTTGCGTATGACCAACTTCTAAAAAACAATGGTGTATTTTAATCTGATATGTAATAGCCGCATGCATGTACATAGCATAAACAATACAATTTCGGTTTTGGCCTACATAATTGTCAGACCAAAACCTAAACTCACTTGTACCCTGATCCTTACATTTGGAGATGTATTTAAATAAACAACTTGCTGCCTCGTTGGCCCCACGTTTTGCTTGCCCCTCATGCTACATAATACAAGTACCTTCTTTTTCGTTTAAATTAAAAACAGTGAAATTGAATACTGAAAGCTTTCGTTTATAGTAAAAAACGCTTATATTACCATATGGACAAGTAAGAACTTTTTGAAAGTCAAAAGTAGTTACTAATAGTTTATTATTAGAAGATTTGGCTAATTCTTTATCGGCCGACTTCTTTTTACAAGCTATTTCTTTATTTTTAATATATTCTTCGTGTAATTCTGTTTGTGATAATGTAGGAATAGACAGGTTCTTGTAAATGTGGCATTTGTCACATTGATCTTTTTTTGGCACGTGGAAACTTATCTTAAAATGTTTGTTAGCGATGTCGCGATATTTCCGTTTCGTACTAGCTTTTGAGGAGTATGCAAGTGTGTCAAACCACTCATTATATAAATCAAATAAGCTTTGAAAATTCAGGTCTCCGTCTAAGTATAGCTTATTACTTCTACTGCGGGTGTAATGGAATTCTACAGGCTGAAGTGATTTTATATGATCGCATACACTTTTGATAATATCCTCTGTTATTACTTTACGATGGTTAGATTAAGTCCTCGCATGTTAGTTCCTATCAAACCACTTATATTGTTTCTTTTTTCCAGGGATGTGTATACAAATTGTTCACTAATTGAAAAAGTATTCAGAAACATTTTCTTACACACAGTTAAATAGTTTTCTTGATTGTCTATATCTGCCCTTGATAGCCTATAAATTAAAGTGAAATTGCGTCTAGATTGTGTGTCAGTAAACACCCTGCATTTTTTTGTTTTACAGCCAATTTTGAAATGAAAGCCCATTGCTTTTCACGATTACTTAAGCCCCGAAAAGTATTAAAAATCATAAGTCTTTCTTTATCGCTTATTTTTGATGAACATTCCAGTCTGCAGTTTGTATGACACACAGGATCCATAGATTTGCTGTTTCTTACAGTACCATCACGACTCTTATACTTCTTGCCCAAGTTTCTTAGAATTTTTCTTTTATTGTCCCTCCAATTCGTAACATGTCGACGTCTGATATTTCCCTTATCTTTCCTTGGCTTGAAAACCCATTTTCAAGAAGCTTGTGGTGTTGCTTCTGAGTAAGAAGAGAGAGGCGTGTTTGCTTGAGGGGTATATGCTAAGTTGGTGATATTGGAATCAACTGACTGTAGGGGTAAAATATATTTTTCAACAAACCAGGGACAGAAATGGTTATCACAATCAAAATCTATATGATTTAAGCTACAATCGGGAGATGGATTTTGTGTGATATTTTTTTTTCACCCGGAGAATCGTCAGCAAAACCTGAAATAAAAAATGGCAAGACTATTTTTAACTATCGTGCAAAAGAACACATAGGTAATAAAACATTAGATTAATATTGTTTGGCGATATTTAGATACTGTTGCAAGTACCAAAATATCCAAAAAAAAATCAATATAATAATAAATAATAAATATCCCGATAAATAATATCATTCTAATGTTAGTGACCATGAAAGATTAAAGACATTTATGGTAGTAAACCGTTTCAAAATTAACTAGCGTTTTTAAATGATAGAAATAAAAGAGTTTAAGCTGGTATTCAATTTTTTACAACTAACAGATCATTGCGGTTTGCTAATTACTGTTACTTACTTTGTTAGGTGATAAGTGAATTATTACGACTTTGACATATTATTTCCTCGGAATCAGATAACAAATCCATCATTTGATTTATTTCAGAAATATTTGCATCATAAGGAAGCGGCGAATCTGTAAGAAAATACAATCTAATTTATAATTTTAGCTTTTTTCTAAAAGTATACTGTTGTAAGTTAATTTTCATATCAAAGTCAAATATCGTAGGTGTAGCATAAGATACATTTACCAAAAGTAACTCCGATGTGAAATATCGTAAGTACAAAATACTATTATTTTTTTTATAATTTTCCCCTAGTTAAGTATCGTAAGTTTTACTTACGACAGTTTAAAAATATTTAAATGCAAAGTAGACTATAGTAAGTTCTACTTACGATATTTTACTGCGGGTATTGCACGGTACTATACGTAATAGTTATTTTATATTTATTTCTTGTTTTTTTTTTAGTATTAAAACTTAATATTTACCTTCTTTACGAATAGAATCATCAACCATAGGTTCGTAGCAACGCACACAATCATCGAGATTTGAATTATTAACGTCCACCATATTTTGCGAATCAGACACAACGTCTTTAATGACCGCATCAATCATTCGTTTCGACCTAGATGACCTACGTTTTGGTAGTAGTTAGTTTTGGTCCACCACACTAATGCAACCCAAAACATTAAATGCCCTCAAAATATTTCTCATATATATATATAGATTTCTCGCGGTTTTTTATTTCACTGTCGTGCACAAGATGTGCACAATTTTTTTGTGGTAAATAAAATTATTTCAGTTCGTATTATTAACACCGAACTTCATTTGTTTGCTAACTTGTGATATGTTTATGGTAGCTAGTAATATATAGCAGGGCAACAACCACTATTTAGCGGCAGAAAAGTTAGTTTACTGTGCTCTCCATATCTTTAAGGGCGGAAATCTAACACGACCGAAGAAATACCAGGCACAAGACCAACGGCTTTCCACCCGAAAGGCCTTGTCTTAACGGCGGAGTTTAGGAACCGTGGCTTGGTCGCCCACGATTAACTAAGGAACTAAGAGAAACCCGGTCGAACTTCCCGGCCGCAGTCAATTGATTTCCAAGGTCAGGTATATGCTGTCCAGTTAAACTTGCACCATGCCTGTTGCTGAACATTTCTCTTATTTAGTAAATTGAGGAAAAAATGTTTTGTTTTGTAAAAAATGGGGCAAAGGATCATGCGGCAGACCTGATGGTAAATGTTGACGGATGTGTGATATATGATTAAAGTTACTTTCATTACAGACTTGCGATTAACGAGGTAATTAAATTTTTTAACAGTTAAATCTCCCAGAATACCACCTTATATGGCAATATATTGCTGCAGTGATAACTGTGGCGAGTCACAAGAATAGGAGATGAGACGGAGGAAATATTCAACCGTTGTCCTCAAGGTTGATATTCCATCTGTAGTTTAATCCTTAATCAAGAATAGATGTTTGTGTCACGAAGTTGTGGGCCAAAGTACTCTCATACCACCACCATACAGAATGCGTGCTCGTTTTTCATACCTTTTTCAATTTAAAAAAATATTAACTGAATATTTAACACATATCACATATAAACCTATGATCGTAGAAGCTTTGCATTGAATAAGTTATTTATTTTAACACTGTGTAACGAAATATAAACTTAATAATAGTTCCTATCATAATTTATTAATTTAGGAAGTAATAAATTTTGCTTTTGTTTTAAATGTGGAGGATTCCCCGAGATAAGTACTCCAAATGTAACGTTATTGAACTCAGGTCGCATATTGTAGTTAATCACTATATTAAATAAAGGTACTAAACCAAAGTTATAAATATGTATTTAGTAACCAAAAATTAATGCAGTCTAAAAGTTTTTATTAATTCACATTTTGCTTGTAAATGATCTGTTTTTGAGAATGTCAATCAAAATTTTTGATGAATTGTCAGTGAAATTACAAGACAACAAACATCCGCGAGGCGTTCGGTGTCGACATATGCCATGTTTGATAAAAATTACTTAAATCACTAACACTACTTAATACTTATAAAATCATACAATATTATTAAAGTTTAGGTTTGATTTTCTTGACGATGATACACGCATCCGTACGGTCGGTGTAGCACTGAACGCGTCAATATGTTTCCATAGCGCGTCGGTCGACCGACGGTACGCATGCGGACGCGCTCGACCGACGGTCCTCGTACGCAGTGCGTAGCTAGCTATATACGCGTGCGTACGGTCGGTCGAGCACTACAGCCGTTAAAACGACTTGTGAATTTTCATAGGCCTTAGAAAATCTTTTTTTCTGTGGATGCATGCATATCATGCACAACCTCCAGACAATATCCGTAAAATTAGGTTTATTTAATAACTATTATTAATAAAAATTACTAGACTATCTATATAAAAAAAATTTGTTTTATTATTAATTTTATATGACTCATAAAATTAATTTTAATTTAACTGCTGAAAGAAAATGTAATAAACATAAGTCACATGTTTTAACGAAAAATAGTTATCATAAAATAAACGGTGCGTTGTGGTTGAGCGATACCAAGACATATTTCATTTACTTATCAATCACGTATGACAGACAATATGACTAGGGGTCAATTGTACTTAATCTTTAATGTTTGTCTCGGGGAATTCTCTACGGGACGCTGATTCATTTCTAACGAGAAGTTACAAATTAACTGGTAGATACTAATTTAATATATTTATCAATATGACTATTCATTATGTTAAATACAGTGTACTTATCTACCAGGATTCGAATAGAAAGGATTGAATCATTTTTTTATTTAATATGGATTATATGTAATACTTATTGAAAGTATTTTTTACTTTTATCAATGGTTCGGAAAAAGACCCCTATAAACCACTTCATTTTTATTTGTCAATAGTTAATTATTATTTCGAGCAATAAATATTTTGAAATATAGTATTTTGGAACACCGTACTATATAATAACGGGTCGTGTTATTTAACCTTTAAAGCACTTTGCTTGGCTAAATGCCCCTAGCGCGCGACTTTTTTCCCTCTGGAAAGAGGGGGAGGGAGGCGGTGAATGCTCATAGCATACCACGCAGTCGGCTGCGTGGTTACGTGGAGACTTTTACCCACTAAACACCGCCTTGAGGGAGTCGCTTTGATCTAGCGCGAGATCTTATCTAAGCCTTATCGGAGCGACCCCGACTTGTGTGCAAGGGAGGCGCAGGCGGCTTAGTAGCCGCTGAGAGTTGTGCCTTACTAAGGCGAATGGGATGACTAATTTATATTAAATTCAGAAGATTGTGGTGCTCGGTAAGAGCACAGAGACGGTCCTGCGGGGACTGAGCAGCGCGCAATTTGCGTGCTAGAATGGCAATATCTCTTACGTCAATGTTGCGGGTAACAGACGATAGACACGGAATCCTGGTGGGCGAAGCTGAGGAGGCCTATAGGGGCCCTGAGGTGGTTGAGAGTTGCCCTGAAGGGGTATTTTGGATGGGAGAGCCGGGAATGTACGGTCATTGACCGCTGCTGTTTCACGCTGGTATTCGGCGTGGTCACCATTAATGGAAATTTCTACAAAATATTCTAAAAATTTATAAAAAATATTCTAAAATTGTTAATTCTAAAATATTAAAAAGAATAAATAAAAATAAAAAATAAGTGAGTGCACCTGTGCTTGCGCATACACTTGGGCATCTTTTATCTTGTCCTGCACAAATGACTACTCTCCGTTGAGAACACTCGCCGTGACTAGATAACCTTATTAAGAGTTACTGTCCTTGGGTTGAATGTACGGTGTTTTTATTTAATATATACTGCGTAGGTAAAGATCATCATCATCATTACAACCTATCAAAAATCCGCTGTTGCACATAGACCTCCTCCATTGGTTGCCTCATAGAGGGGAATTTTGCCATAGTTGCCACGCCTGGCAGCTACATTGGCAACCGTAGTTTTTATTGCTCAGATGTTATTTGGAAGACGCTGCTGTCCATATCTAAGCTTGATTCTCTTTGTTGCCTCTTACGCCACCCCTGGGACGATATTAGGACATGAATATTCTCACACAGCAACTGTACGGTTATTTATAGTTTTAGTGATAGTGGTAAACTAGTATTAGTTGAAATAGGAATGTCGTATGTATTCAATTTTAAACGCATATATTTTACTGTTAAAAAAATTAAATTACGACGGTAATCGCTCATCTATAATAACTTCATACCATCAGTTCAATCGCATGCTTCATTGCCTCATCTATTATTAAAAATAATAGTTTTGTTTCATGAATTTACTAAATAAGACAAGTTTTCAGCAGCATATATGGCGCAAGCTTAACTGGACAGCATGTACCTGACTTTGGAGATGAACTGACTGCGGCCGCAAAATTAAATCTGTTTCACAACGATAAGCATGATGCCACTGCTCAAGCGTTTGCAACGAGAAGCTTTCCCAGCAATCCCAACATTCCCAACTTTGATACATATTGTAGCAAAGTTTCATAAGCATACGAGTATGTATAAAAGGCTGTCCGTTATTATTGAGAGAGTTTTATTTTATGACACGGTAAGATATTGCACTGCTGCCTCTATAAGTATTTGATAGTATACTTCACATGTCCATAATTCTTTTTAAATTTTTCAGATATTTAAGTTTTAATTATGGTTACCGTTGAGTACGTAATAAATCAGCATTTAGAATAGATATTACGCTCGGAAGCACTAGCCTTTCTGACCTCAGCGGCGGGTCTGGTCTATGGCTCCGCCACCCACAAATATTCAGCCGCGATGGAATGGATGAGAACGCCTCTCAATACCAACACTCCTCTCTCCCCGCAGCCCCAACACCATCACATCAACGTTGCGGCGCCACCAGTATTTTGGAGGATAGGAATAAAACACTGTAAGCTCTGATGAAGTAATCGATGAACTAACGTTCAAAACACATAGAACGTTGAGTACATATCGTTGCTGTCCGTCCTATATTTAACTTGACGCACTCAAAAAGCAGACTACATCCCAGTCATCACAATTCTTAAAGAAAAATATTTTTAAACATTATTTTATAATTAGAAATGATATAATTGTTTTGTTTAGTAACTATTTATTCATAGTAATTTTAGTGTCTCCTATTTTTACTTATTATGTTCCACTATTGGATGAACATAACATTACGAGCATATCTAAAGGGCATACAATTTTAAAATGTTCATTTGATTATATTTTTTATACTGTAGGCTAAAAAAGAAGGAATTAACTACTTGATTGTTAGTTAAAATTACTCAAAGAGACCTGCAACCAACGTCAAATAAATAAGGCTGCAGAAGCTTAAACATTTTGTTTTTTATTTTATTATTTAAGTACTTAAAAGTAAGGTATGTTTTTTTAAATTATCAAATCGCATGAAATCTATAGTGTGAAGCTTTCAAACCATCAAATAATTGTTTATAAAATTTGATTGTATCTTTCTTAGAGTAAATACTTACATACATATGCCTGCAGTATGTTTGTTAAAGCAAACAAACATACTGCAGGCATATGTATGGTTGCTTTGTAATTTGGTTCAAAATAAATAACCTGGCGTTAACCACACCTTTAGAACGAGGTTTCAACTAATTTGAGCGAAAATCAACATCAATTTATACAAAAAAGAACGGTTTTATACGGTTCTTTAAACAAATAGTTTAAAAACCGTTTTCCTTATGATTGTATTTAACCCAATTTTTTATTAAATCATTACAAAATACGCGAAAACAATATTCGTATTTGAATAATGTACACACACAGTAAGCATGCCGTCTATATGCTTGTGTCATTATAATTATAAGTTAAGAAGCCATCAATATTAACAACGACTTAAAATTCAAAAAAAATAAAATTTATTTTGAAAACAATAAATATTATTAATCTTTATATCAAATTTAGCTGGTGTAACTAACAATTTTAAGTTAACTAATAGTGATAAATCAAAGACGAAAATTACAATAAGATAATTCATTTTAATGTCTGTCTTAATTATTACTACTTATATTTTAATCAAATTTTACCTATACATTTTAAAACCACTTAGTGAAAGAGAGGCCAGCGCTTGGTTCCCACTTGCTGCTAGGTATGTATGGAGACACAGACTTGCTCATACCAGCATTAAAGTCAAGGGAAGAGTCACGCCCTTTGAACAGGTTGTAATTGCCCATCGCTGAGTAGTCAGTCTTCTTGAAAAGATCCGTGTGTTGCATACCAAGAGACGCACCCACTTTGTTACTGAAATGTAAGAAATACGTTACAGTTATACGATCTACTGCAAAGGCATCTTCTCATTCCTGAAATAATCATGGTTAGTGCGCCGCACTGCTGAAATCCAAAACTCTACGTGTCCTCAAAATATTTCTTACACACATAGATTTTCATCGTCTATAACAAATAAAATTAATAATCATAATTCTATCTCATCAGTCTTATATAACAGTGCGAGAAATGGCAGTCGGTCGTATAAAAGCCTTGTTGTTAAGGATTGAGAATCTATCTTAATCCTTAAAAGTGACAACGCTGCTGCAGTTTTGTTTGTTTGAAGTAGGCTGTAGGTGGTCAAGGACTGCATGCCACCCAGAATGTAGATTCGTTTGTCACTTAAGGTTATAAGCAAGTCTCAATGGTGAGTAGCTATCTTTGTAAGAAAGGATGCTAGTTTACGAGTGCGTGGACAAGCACAAAAGCTTTATCTATTTCCTGACTTTTATAGTCCCTTGAGGATATTATCCGACACAACTCCGGCGCAGTATCAACGGCAGAGTCCGGGGGTAAAACACCGCCAACTTCTTGACTCTGTGCTGAGACTGATAATACTTGACAGAAAAACCCAATAACTTATTTTTGGATCTAGTACGAGATTTGAACTCGGAAGCACAACATAATCACTAGTCCCGCTACGACCGCTAGAGGAGACTAACAAGACAGTAAAAAGTAGTATGCGAATAAACCGAATTTGATCCCCGCCAACACCACTGCCATTTATTAACCGCAATTATTAATGCTTGTTTATTACGCATGAAAAAACTTAAACATCTGAATTTTTTTAAAGAATTATAAATATGTGATGTTTACCAATATGTATCAATAGAGGTAGCGGGGCAATATCTTACACTATTATAATAAACCCTCTCAGCTTTTTATACTTACTCGTATGTGTATCCAACTTTGCCACCGTATGTGTCAAAGTTGGGAATGTTGGGATTGCTGGGAAAGTTTCTCGTTGCAAAAGCTTGAGCTGTAACATCATGCTTATCGTTGTGAAGCATATTTAATTTTGCGGCCGCTGTCAATTGATCTCCAAAGTCAGGTATATGCTGTCCGGTGAAACTTGCGCCATGACCGTTGCTGAAATTTTTCATTTATTTAGTAAATTAGAAAACGATACTAAATTTATTAAATGTTCTGTAATTCCACACTAGAAATTCGTCATTATTTAGTTTTTGTACATGTATAATATTAAATGACACAATGCATACGACATTTCAATTTTAAATAATACTGGTTAGTTAACCATAATAATTAACCCAGTAGTTGCATAAAATTTAAATATGTTTTATTTCCGACCTGGCATTTGAACCCAGAATCCCACGTTTAGCAGACGTGCCTATATCCACCAGACCAACGAGGTGGTTGACGTCAAAGTAGCAACTCATATTGAGTTTGTTAGGGTAAATCACCAATGACCTATGCGTCAATCTGAAATAATCCTTTATGAAATAAAATTTGATACTATAAGTACGACTTGATGCAAACACACTTACACATTATCCCAAGCCAAACCGCCACCAGCCGCCTTAAAGTCCCCTTTACCAGACGCTCCACTTACAGTACCAACTGCACTTAACATGTTTTTATCATCAACAGTTAGTGGAACCTTCGCCATAAAATTTGATGTTCCATCTGGATTCGAACTTAAAACTCCATGAGCTTGACGACGAACGCGCGAAAGATTGTACTCCTGCGAATCTTGCGACAAAGCATCTTCTAAATCGTAGGCTCTGATGTTGCGACCATCTTCAACAAAAACATATGGGCTTCTGTAGTCTTCTTGTATTACATGACGACCATTAGCGCAGACCATCAAAACTGAAAGGATTATTGTTATGGATTTGCACATTTTGCCTTATATTACTATATACTAATATATTTTTGTATATTATATTATTATTTTATTTAACGCCTTTTATTCAAGGTATTATTGACAAAGTACCTTTACTAATTGATGCGATACTAAACCAGCACTTGCTTATATACACTGAAAACTTGGAAATTTTAATCCCCGGTGATCTGCGTATAAAATGTAGCGCATATACATGAAACAAAGAATTTTCTTTTCTGGAAGTGACTGTAACTGCTCTCAAATACCGACTTACGGCGCGGTGTTTCAGTTACAAAAATATTTCATAGTAGCCGTTTAAATGTTAAACATACATACATATATCGTGCCATGAATGATCAAGGTTCTAAAATTTGTATATGTTCACCATGTTGGGTAGGTAATATCCTGAACTAATACGGTATATAATTTTTTATTAACTTAACAGTGACGATCGACAGCAATAATAATATATGGTATTTGGCGGTTGCATAAGTAAGCCTCAAGCTAAAGAGAGTTCTAGTCCAGTATCATAGTTTATCCATAACTTAGGAAATATCATGTAATATGCATCTGGCAAGAAATCAAAAAACAATTTTAAAAATTGCCTAGCCTAAAATATGACGGGTTTGTTAAGTTTCAATGAATTCATCTTTTGGCCCATTAAGTGGCTAGTAAACTATGTGTGTCAGTCCAATTTTATAAAAAAAATTATCAGTAAAATAAAACACAGAATAACACGTTATATAGCACTATTAATGGTGCTGAATTAAGTAAGGTGAGTGACAAAAATCGGTAATAAGACGGACAAGACATTCAATTCAATTCAATCTTAGTGCTTAAGGCTGATGAGAATATATATATGATAGAGAATAGATGTTTATGTCTACGAGCCAATAGATTCACCTACCACCGTTGTGCGTTGTGATAATTTAATTTTTACAGTAATGTATTGTTTTAGTTTTTTTTATTATAGTTATTTAACTAAATAAGCTTATAAAACCATAATAGAATGTCTATATAACAAGATCCATATAATACGGAATTAATGTGTTTTTATTTAGCATATGTAAAAACGATGTTCGTAAAAAATATGCATTGTATAACTCGTTTATTTTGCCACTATATAATAATTCCAATTAAAATCTATCAATTTGGAAGAGATAACAGATTTTGGTTTTGTTTTGAATTTGCACCATCTAGTTGTGAAATGAATCGGTGGCTGCACTGCATAGAGGATTCCCCGAGATAAGCATTCCAATTGTAACGTAATTGAACTCAGGTCACATAACATACTCGTATTTTATCAGTATGTAAAATAAAGTTACTTCATCCATGTAATCATATTCATTAAATCATCAAAAATAAATGCACTCTGTACATTTACACAATACATTAGTTTTCAGCAGAAAGAATTTTGATATGATATAAAAATGACTATGAACGTTTTAATACCTTCAACAACGTAATAACCTTGCTGGCTATTACTAATGTTTTGCAATTATTATGATCAACCTGCAAAAGTTTACTATTCAACCATAGAGTAATTAGACTTAGAGTGATAGTGTCATTCAAAATTCCGTTCAAATTTGAAGCAACAACGCATGGTGCGTTTGCAAAAAAACGACAACGCTTGTACAAAATGATCGTAAGCGGAAGCAAAACAAAAATTCCCATTTTCGGACAAAAAAAAAAAACAAAAAAAAAAGGCCAAAACCGCTTTTCCCAATGAATGTGTGCATAAACGGCCTGTAATTACGTTTGCCCGCACGCACACAAGCAAATGAGTAATGTATGCAAGTAAATGACGATTTCCCCAAAAAATGGGCAAAGTGTAATAGTAGACATAGTCGTAAAATTTATGTTTAAGTTGCATTTAGAATTATTTATTAATAATTTACAAAGAGAGAAATATAAAACTAATTATATTTATTAACTAATATTTTATTAAAATTATTTATATACGTAATATCACATGCTATAATAATATTCACAAATCTATTATGTCATTATATTATTCTGTTAGAAGAGATATATTTATATAAGTATATAGTGTTATTTATATAAATATAAATATATGATATACTTTTTTGAATAGGCGTTTTGTATTAAAACAAAATAAGATTCGGAAGGAGAAAAACTATTCAAATAAAACACGAAACTAAAAATATTTATTAAATAACTATAACCCAAGTACTTAAACTAAACGTCTCTTACTTAATAAGTAATAACCCTGCATCTGCAACTGTTTTCTAAATAACTGCCACTTTGATGACGCTGTCCGCGAAATATTATCTTTTTTGGATTCATATAACAATCGAACTCTTACATAACGTTCTACAATAAGCCGCGCCAGATTTGTGTCGTGATGTTGTAAATTGATGTGCTCTTCTATCATAGGAAATAGAGAACAACCAACGAGTTTGGCAATAACTTCGAGAGATAGCTCTTTCTCTGAATTGTTTTCCTGTGCATTATGCTCAATATGATTTCGCAGATTATTTTCAGCAATACTAGAAATGCAGTAAACTTCATTAGACATTTTCAGCAATACTACAAATGGAGTAAACTACATTGGAAACGTAAATAAGTTAGTTTCCGTTAGTTTTCTTTGCGATTAAGTCTAATTTTTTCAATTCATTGAGCAGCACAGACCACCTAGCGTACGATACATGTAAAGAAAGGCGACAAATTTCTGTACTTCATCTGCTCAACCAGAGCCTATACAGTTGAACACAAACGCTACCCTCTTTAGTAGTGACCAGACAACAGACCTGTGCACTGCGTCCTTAGCACTACAATTTTTTTAAAATTAAAACAGTAAAACATGCCCACTTGTGCATTAAAGTGGTGTGATAGTGATAGCAGGAAACGTAATTTCAAGAAAGATAAAGTCACGTTTCACCGATAAATGCATCATTTAATAATCTTAAAATACTAAAACCGTGAGGGTTCAACGTATTCTGGTCGTAGTTCTGAGGCTGTCCTTGTCAAGCACGCAGTATTATAGTTACGTCTCTGTCTATCAATCAGAGGGACTGCAGGCGGCACGTGTAAGTAGAAATGCCCAAAAAAGTATCGATGCAAGTTTATCGACTATTTATTGTGTTATTATTTTTTGTGTAGACGAACAGTCATACTATTATATTTGTGTATATTAATCTATATGTAATTATAATTTGAAATCCAAATTACAGTTTTACAAACCCTAATTAATAAAAGAATAAGGGTGATTTTTGTTTACATTTTTATATTACGTTAATTTTACCTAATGTAGATATTTTCACCTGACCGTCATGGCCGAAACAAAGTCATGGTTTACGAGAGTATGTATTATGTTTGCATATTTCTTAGACACATTCCGCTCTTAACGGATTTATGGTAAGCGATTAGCGTTGTAAATTACATGTAAAATACATGTATATATAATAAATAACTTTACTTATATTAAACGGTATATTTTACGCATCATCAATTTGTTTATATTTACGTTACGTTTTCATAGTCTCCCATATTTACGCATACGATTTATGGATGTGACACATCTCTAAGTTACATCTCACGCGCCACCCGCACACCTTTCTTTGTTCTAACCTTGACAGACTAATTTAATTAGAAAATCGTAATGGTTTCATGTCTTGTAGGCTGGGTGGTCTGTGTTGAGCAGCAACAGTCGGACCAGACGAAAATCTAAAAACGAATACGTTTAAATTGGCAATAATATTCACGTTATTATCCACTTAACTTCATTAAAAACAAGTAAATAATTTTGTGCTATTTTGGATAAACGTTGACTATTGTCTTTACCATAATTGAATACACCACTGTTGGTTAGTGGCAAAACGTATCGTCTTTTTAGGAAATAGCGAAGGTATGTAAATCATAATTAGAATTTAAAAAAATGTTCATAGTGTATTTATCCTAAAACACATACTATAAAAAAGATAAAAATAACTGCACATTAACAAATCAAAATAAAATCAACACATTTTTTTCTTGGTAAGTGGGAACCCTATAATAGTATTTGGCAATTAAATATACCTACTCATGCGTGATATTGTAGGTATTTATATTTGTCAAACAAAAATACAACAATAATAGTCCCATATTGGCAGTATGTAATTATAATAACAAGAAAATATGGGTTAAAATATTCTACTATGCCTAGCAACATTTTCATTATATTGGCGGATGTAAAATTTAAGATTTATTATTATGTTTTGATGAATGTTTTTTATAAAAATATAAGATGCTAGGCAGTAATTACCAGTGAAATGAGATATTTAGATTTTTTTCATGATTATGTGATGAGTTGTGACACCCTTTTAAAGCACAGTAAGTTGTTTTTTGCAAAATGGCGCGAGCTATTTACACGACTACGTGGACTAGAGTACTGACACGCTGAAAGTCGTACTTAGCCTTAAAAGGCTAACTTGAAACGGCTTCACTTTGCGTGCGCCTGTTGCGGTTCTAAGCCTAATAATTCTATGCTGTTCAACAATAAGACCATACGTTTCCATATGAACGCACGTTAGACCGCGCCAAAGAGTATACGTACTAATATTTAGAGGGACGCCTTAGAACCATAGAGTATATGATCACTAAGTTTACTCGAAACCATAGATAAGATTATAAATAACATTTAAAAATAATTATATTATTATATAGTTCACATATAAACTTAAAAACTTGGTAATATTAAGTTGCTGATAGACACGCTCTACTTAAAAAATTATATGCGTGTTATGATATTCAGTGGAATCTCTATAACTCGTTAAGTTGAAATCCTCAGTAAGTCGAAAAAAATTGCCATTCACTTCCGCTGAACCCCTAAATACGCGGTATCTCGAATTATTAGACTTTGTTTCTCGAAGAAAATGTTATTTCCCTACGAAATATTGATAATAGATATTTATGCTCTATAACTCGAATTTCAAAAAGGAGACTCCGTAAGTCGTAGTTAGTAAACAATAATGACATCTTACTTGGAATTCCTCGAAATAATAGCAATAAAATTCCGGTTCTTAATCGTAAAAGAGCGTCACTGCCGAGCGTCGGACGAGCTCGGCGGGTGACGTGGGCAGCTATGCGTGACATGAAACGTCCTATAACTCAAAAAGTGTGAATGTTAGAAAAAAAAGTTTAAAACAAAAGTTTTGGAAAATAAACTGATCCTTCAAAATAAATTTATGCATTTTATTGATTAATCTGATATTTCAAGAGTTATTGGCCGCGATAGGAAAACCGGTTCATTAAATGGGCCATAAATCATAAACAGTAAGTTTTACAAAAAAGTTTGCTGGAAACGAAAGATGCGAAATTTTATTTTCTACAATAATGGTATGTATAACTTTTGCCGTAAAGTGCATAGTTTCCGAGACATCGGCTGAAAACGTGTTTTCAAGATGGCGCTTGAAGCGCCACCTGTTCATTAAATAGGCCATAAATCGTAAACGGTAAGTTTTACATAAAAGTTTGCTGAAAACAAAAGATGCGAAATTTTATTTTCTACAATAATTGTTCAACTTTTGCCTTAAAGTTCATTCTTTCCGAGATATCGGCTGAAAACTTTTTTCAAGATGGCGCTTGAAGCGCCACCTATTCATTAAATGGGCCATAAATCGTAAACGGTAAGTTTTACAAAAAAGTTTACTGGAAATAAAAGATGCGAAATTTTATTTTCTACAATAATGATTTGTATAACTTTTGCCGTAAACTACGTAGTTTCCGAGATATCAGCTGAAAACGTTTTTTCAAGATGGCGCTTGAAGCGCCACCTGGTCATTAAATGGGCCATAAATCGTAAACGGTAAGTTTTACAAAAAGTTTACTGGAAACAAAAGATGCGAAATTTTATTTTCTACAATAATGGTATGTATAACTTTTGCCTTACAGTGCATAGTTACCGAGATATCGGCTGAAAACGTTTTTTCAAGATTGCGCTTGAAGCGCCACCTGGATCTGTCGGCATTTTGTGATTTTATGCTGAATAAGTGAACCTAAACCTCATAAAAAAATAAAATTGAATCGGAAATTTCGTGCAATGTTAAATTCTATTTTTACTGTACTATTTCATTAAATATTTTATTTGTCAACAACGTCTTACAATCGTTTCTCTAGCGCTCAAGTCACCTTCATACAAATAATTGGATATTTTAATTGTTGATAATTTTTATTTTTGGATAAGAACATGGTAATGACTCTAAGTTATATTTATCTTCATTTAGAAAAATTGTCTTTGGCCAAACCTACTATACTCTTTGGCTTGACCATAGGTTAGACTAATAGGTCCATAGACTGACGGATCACGAGCGGTTAACCTGGTTTTTGTCTACACGTATGTTTTTTTATCACACAACCACAATACGATCATCCTGACAACAACTCAAAAATACAAAATGTTTAGTTGCTATTGCCCACCTTCCAAACGTGGTAACGACACCAAACATACATCTATTTGGTGATCCATGGGAAAGCCCTGAATTTAGAGGTTTCTCTTTAATGGGTTGTAAAGATTAATGAATTACTTCCGCTAGTGAATTACTATAGTTTACAATAATAATGTAAGACTTTAATTTAGACTTACAATATACCAAAATAATTTCAGCAAAGACTTGCCTTCATGGAAGGAACTAACTTTTACCTACTAACCTGTAAAATATGTTGTTAAGTAAATAAAATATTTAAAAAGTTTCTCACAATATTTTACTTGTATTTGCTAGTTTTACTCCGACCATAACAGGGTGTAGGTTTAAAATATTTATGCAATTGTGTAAATTTTTTGTCTACAGGTCTGGTGCCGTATTGATTGTGCCCCTAATTGCCAGTTATTACAGCCTCAGGGTGTAGTTTTGTAGCCCTTGAATGCGAGTGCTCGAAACGTAAATAAAAAGCAATATTATTTATTTTTATTTTTTTAAATAGGAGAAGGGGCAAACGAGCATACGGCTCACCTGATGGTAAGTGATTACCGCCGCCCATGAACAACTGCAACACCAAGGTTGCAAACGGCCATTTAAAAAGGAGTAGGCTCTTTTCTTGAAGGTCCCTAAATCGTATCTGTCCGAAAATTTCTAGTGGTAGTCGATTCCACGAGGAATTTGCGCGAAGAAGAAAACTTCTTTTAAATTGCACAGTGGTGGACCGCCAATCATCCAGTTGGTATGGATAGTATCGCAAGTTTTGCCGCGCGGTGTACAAATAATCACCGGAACTGTCGCCTGCATAGCAATGAATGTTACCGTTAAGCAACATATTATTGATGTTATAACACTCCCCCCTCCCCATATTCCCCTTTTTCTTTCTAACTACATAATATGTATATTATATTTTATATTATATAAAATTTGCCGTCTGTAAAATATTAAATTAATATGACCAGAATAAACAAATATAATTTTAATTTTTTGTAAGAATCTTTCGAAAATTTAGTTATAGACCGTTCATAGTATTTACGGCGTGATCTTCTTTGTTAGAACCCTTATATACGTTGTGTTTGTTTAGTATTTTAGTTCTTTTAGGTGTTTTAAGGAAAAATTAATGTTCACTAGAGCCATCAGAAGCAGTTGGTAGTGCCTTATACTATTTTAAGCTCAGGAACCCTATTTATGAAGACAGGGCTCGAAAAAGTTAAAGAAAATTCAATCGTCCCTATTCCACTTATATCAGGTTTACTGACTAACTTTGCCTTGGATTGACACTTGTGAAGGACCTGGGGGCGGAATTATACTTCTTTTTAAGTGCGCTGGTATTTGCATCCGAAGACGTCGTATGCCAAATTTAAAAAAAGAAAAATAAGGTGGGTCCTATCCTCGTCCCCTAATTTTGATGTGAGTACAATCAACGAGCTCTGTCTAAATAAAAAGTCTATTTTAAGCACAAATTGGTACTTGAGTAAAAATATCCAGTACTGCAACCAATTCTCGTGCTAAATCCGCAAATAGAATAACAGCACTTTATCATCATTATTATAACTACTTCTACACTCTATTGAATTGCACGGCTGAACACAGGCCTCCTCCACAGATTGTCTCATATAGAATATTTACCATCATTGCCACGCTTGGCAGAAGCGACAAGAACGGCAGGATTTTACTATTTTTAGTTGATATCAGGAAGATGATAAGTCTATATTCAGATTTAGTTTTCCTCTGTTACCTCTTACAGCATCTTCGGGATGGGGCAGTGGGTTCTATTATTCCGCCACGCTATCATTTTTATGAGAGCGTGGTACTTTTTATATCATATTTGTAGCGTGAATATACTACGTGTATTTTATAGCTTGATGGTTAGTAAATATAATAAATTTGTTTAATATAATATCTTTAATCATTCGCTACATTCACATATTAAATAAAACTTATCTTAGAGAGTTTATTGAATTTAACCTATTTTTAAAACTGATATGAATAAATAAAAAATGAGCCAAAGCTCACAGTGTAGTGGCTGTACATGAATATCCACTGATCCGGTGTTTGTCGTAGGAGACAACACAGTTTTTTTTAAGGATAAGATACTTGGAACTGGAGATTGGCAGCGGAATTTAACTGAAAACAACACAAAATAATAAAAACTACTGTTGCCGACCACTTGCCAAGCGTGGCAACTATTTCTGAATCCCCCTATTAGGCAAATCTATGGGGGAGGCCTATGCTCAGAAAAGGCTTAAAATAGGCTGTAATGGATAGATAGAATGGAAGTTAAAGTTGAATTTAATAAAATTCTTAGAGTTTGTTTTATTCAACAAAATTTTCAATGGATCCTCAATAGCAACGAAACAAAACATTATTACACTGTTATCTGTTACAAGCAAAAGGTGAATTAATAAAAATATTTAGAAATGCATTAATTTTTGGTTACATAATACATATTTATAACTTAAGTTAAGTATATATATATATATATATATATATATATATATATATATATATATATATATATATATATATATATATATATATAAGTTTATTTAACATACTGATTGACTATAATGTGAGACCTGAAATCAATCACATTACATTTGGAATGCCTATCTTGGGGAATTCTCTATGCAGTTCAGCCACCGATTTATTTCAAGACTAGATATCAATTTAAATCAAAAACAAAATTTATTATTTCTTTTAAATTTATTAATTTTTATAGGAATTATTATTAAGTTTTTATTTTGTTATACAGTTGCAGTTTTATATAATAATTATTAATTAATCTTAAATAAATATATTCTTATCCTCAAATAACAAAACAATTATTACATATTGGTCATTTCAAATATTATTCTAAGGAATTTTCAAATAGTTAATTTAATCTGCGCATCGTAAAAAAGTTGCTCACCGAGCTTTATTCGGAAGTATTCGGAGACGGACGGATCCGGAGAGTTCCCGTTCGGGCTCTTTTTTGTTCATTTCTACTACCCGAAATTCGCAACACGCGTGAGTCTAAACGAATCATTAATCATCACTATGACGTCATTTGTAGGTTAAATGAAAATCAATTGATTTTATGCGATTTGATAAATTGGAAAACCATACCTCACTTTTAGTAAAGCAAAATGTGTATGCTTCTGCAGCCTTATTTGTTTGACGTGGATTGCAAGTCTCCGTGGGTAATTGTAACTTACAATCAAGTAGGTAGCTCGTTTTTAACCTCCATTTTTTATAGAATAAGGGTGACAAACGAGCACATTGTCTACTCAATGGTAAGTGGATGCTGCGACCCTCGATTAAGAATCAAAATACAGATGTGTTGCCACCCCTGAGGATTAAGATGAATTGTCTCGTTTCCAGTAAAAGGGGTCTCCGATTCTCTACACTCACCATACGAAATACAACAGTATTGGGTTGCTACTTGACGCTGATATTCTGTGAGAGAGTGGTCTTCCCCCAGTCAAGCTAACTCATTCGTGCCACAACTATAATACAGCTGCAGCATGGCTCTATCACGTAAAAAAAACGTACCACGTTATAAACAAGACATTCAAATGAGTATTTCAAAACTTTATACTTTTTGGATATAATTTTATTGCCGGCCTTTTAAAAAGGAGTAAGCTCGTTTCTTTAAGGTCCGTGTGGGAAAGAAAACTTCAATGGGTTGTTTAACGTCTATTGTGATACTTATATCCTGTTGACAATTGAAGAAAATAATTTATAAATACGTGAAATTGGCTTATTGGCCCCAATCGGCTGACCTATAATGCCAAACACGGCGGCAACCTGCAAAGCGCAACCGCGATGGAAGCATGAGTGGCACCATATTCCGGAACAGACAATGGTTCGAGGAGCCAAGAGAGGCATCGACGGATACCTGATATTCGTCCGGATGAGAGGTCAGCAGAAGGTCCAACAGGGAATTTACATGATCTTACACATCTGGGATCCGCCTAGGTGAGGTAACCAGTTGTGTCAGACCATATGTCAAAGTAAAATCATAAACAAATCAACCCGCATGATCGGTTAAACGCAAACCAAGCCATTCAGCGTGGTGGGCGTTAAAATTACTAAGCACCACGATCTCTGCGGGTGGGACCTCTTGTAGCACGGAGTTTTCAGCCAATTGGACGCGGTCAATGGGTCGGTATGTATGGGCTTTACCGCTATGGGACCTCTAGAGGCACCCGTAGACGCAGGGATGGTCGTTGCTGTCTACGCGCAGCCAAAAGGTGGACAGCTCCGTACCTTCGCGAGGCGTAAAAATGACGTACACGCTAACTCCAGCCCGCGTCACAAAGAAGTGTTCTCATTTGTACCTTGAGTGGTAGAGATACGAAGTATCAGCCGGAGAGGACACTTGTGTCCTGGTTAGAAAGAGGAAGGCCGGCTTTGTCGTTTCCAGATAGTACGGGACGGCGTTAAGGTTTGAATGAAGTCCCCTGATGTTGCAGAAATTTACCGATAGCGTAGCAGGGGCCGCCTTTGCTCCGTTGCCTCAATCAGGTTTAGTCTCGAGCAGAATTTTGACCTCCCCCCCCTCAGAATGCGCGGGGCAGCCAGGGCAGATACTCATTGAACTATTAGATAATCATTTGAACATAATCTCGGACTGGGGGTGACAAAATGTAGTTCAGTTTAATCTTCAAACTACACAAGTTTGCGCGTTTACCGCTAAAAAACCCTTCGTCGTATCTCCTTAGTTTTAAGGCACTCGCCTTGTTGCCTTAGTTTTAGTATCGAAACCCTTGGCGTCGACATATCTAGTGACGTTCAGTTTCGTGGTCACTTGGAGGAGAACGCCAAAATGGCCTCTAAAAAGCTTGGAGTGCTCAATAGAGCGGAACAGTATTTAATGCCGGCACACCGCTTGCAACTTTACAAGGTGCAGGTTTGAAAAGCATTAGGAAAACTGTTCCCATCTCTGGACTGGGGCTCCCCAGTGTCAGCTCCTTTCATTTGGTCGCATCCAGCGCAAAGCCGTTCAAACGTGAAACAAAATTATATATTTTATATTTACAACAGTTGTGTATATATACACTTTTAATTACGAAACCACGTTTTTTATAATAATTGCGAAAAAATGTGCCATGTAATTTAACGGCCTCATCTGAGGTCATTTTGTCTCAGTTACAATTCATTTCTACGTCCATTTCAATTTAAATACATCTTTAAAGTTGTAAATAAATCGCTTGGTTTATCTAACGGTAAGGAAGAAGTGCCATTAAATATTGAACATCAACCCTTATCGTCAAACAGCTGTGATAAAAGTGAAGACAATGAGCAAATTTCTAAGGATCGGGTAAAATGATAATGCAGCTATATGGGAGACTTTGAACTACGAATAGTAGATCACATGCTTGTAGTATGTCTATCTAGAGCAAGATTCTAAAAGTGGACCATGAAGTTCATATTACACATGCTGAATTTGGCAGTAGTAAAGGCATTTTGTAAAGGAGCCGCGGTAGCTCTGATGGTTAGCGCTCGCTGTAAATTTCATAGTATACGAACAAAACGATTTTGATGATCCCCACCGGACCCAATCAAATTACAATTGTAATTGTAAGTGCTGATTTACTCGTGCTCGGCGGTGAAAGAAAACATCGTGC
The DNA here is from genome assembly GCA_907164705.1 of Parnassius apollo. Taxonomy (NCBI): domain Eukaryota; kingdom Metazoa; phylum Arthropoda; class Insecta; order Lepidoptera; family Papilionidae; genus Parnassius; species Parnassius apollo. The sequence continues at coordinate 392,560 of CAJQZP010000196.1, forward strand.
AAACACCTGCATGTCTGAGAAATATATTAGTATTTGGAAGACATGTGATGCTCTCCAACACGCATAGGGGCAGCGCGGCGGACAATTCCTTGCCCTAAAACCACTCTCAGAAATGAGTGAAGACCGGTGCCCAGGAGTGTGACATATAAAAGATGTAACCTTAAAGAAGTTTTGAAATTATCGAGTATAAGCCACCCAAAGAAGTAACATTGATTGAAGTGGATTCATTGAGATATTCCAAATCACAGAAATAGTAATAATAAGACAATAGAAATGAATTAGTGCTCGATTACTTCTAAAACCGATGTCGCCACATCTTACCGTATTATAAACATATGCAATGCACAATCATATCTAATGTTTCACATAAGATTGCTTGGCGAGTTTGTCAACGTCGCGTGTATATTACGGTAGAACAAAAGCAGCAATGGTAATTGTACAATACGAAAAGTAATAAATGAGTTTACTAAGGTAAATATCATAGTAAAGTATTCATCTAGATGTATATTAGTTACAACAATGATAATTAGTAGATAATCAACGTACCGATGAAATTTTATGACCTTATTAGTTGAATTACACGTCCTTGACGAGTTTTTACAACTGATTGTGCTGCAGTTTACCATTATAACATACAGTATAATAACATAAATTCACGTACGCTGTTCCCCGCGTAACTAAATCACAAAATCGTAAATGATATTCGTCAAAACACCATACGGCGACATGGTCTCGCGTCTATTCGACTTCTATTGTCTTAATATTACGATTTCTGTGTTTAAAATAAAAGTTACGAGAATAAATGGGCGATGAAAACACTGTAACATCTGATGAAGAAATCGATGAACTAACGTTCAAAACACAAAAAACGTTGAGTACATATCGTTGCTGTCCATCCTATCTTTAACTTGAGGCACTCAAAAAGCAGACTACATCCCAGTCATCACTAATAATAGGCAAAGTTGCCGTAGATTTCGACGCTGTTCTAAAAAGTGTAAGACTAAATAAATGTTCCAAATGTGACATAAACTGATGTTTGATTATACAGGGAAATTACTACGTATATTTCTATAGTAATTCTTAAAGAAAAATATTTTTAAACGTTATTTTATAATTAGAAATGATATAAATATTTTTACGTAATTTTAATATAATTTAGTTTCTGCTATATATACTTATTATGTTCTACTGTTGTACAAACATATAATTATATCCAAAGGACATAAAGTTTTGAAATATTTTTTGAATAACTTTTATTTTGTATGGTATACCTACTAATGCTGGCAGCACTACCCTTGCCTAGCTCGGGTCGCGTGTTCCCATAAGAGTCATTCTCTATCTCCGTGCTTCGCTATATAAAAAAAGTACTCTGTGCTCCGTGCTCAAGGCTTCGCACTTCTCTCTAGCCTTATTGTATAAAAGTTGACTAATTTTCGGCAAATTATGAGAAGAAAAAGAAAACAGAAAAAAAAATGAAGACGAAATCAAGATTTTTTTTTAAAACTGCAATAGCAAAAAAGAGGATCACCGCATGCCCACATTCTAATATGGCTTAAAGAGAAGTTGCGGCCCAGCCAAATAGACGACATAATAAGCGCCGAGATTCCGGATCCTGAGCAAGATAAAGAATTGTATGATACCATCGTCCGAAATATGATTCACGGAGCCATGGAATGGAGCATGAAATTCAATATCGCCATGTATGAATGAATAAAAATGTACAACGAAATTCCCTAAACAGCTATTAAAAGAAAAAAAGAAATAGTGCACAATGATAATGGCTACCCTGTATACAGACGCAGAGCTCCCGAAGATGGTGGTAGGAAAGTTACAATCAAATCTCGCTCTGGAGCGTTCGAAACCTTAGATAACAGCTGGATTGTCCCGTATTCGCCCATTCTATGTGAAATGTTTAATGCCCACATTAATGTAGAAGCATGTAGCTCTGTCCCCGCAATCAAGTACATAAATAAAGGAAGCGACTAAGCAATATTTAATCTCAGGAGTGAAGGTGAGGCAAATCCCGTTAATGAAGTACAGACCTTTCAAGCAGAGCGTTATGTCAGCAGTAACGAGGCAGCGTGGCGTCTCCTTGACTTCCCTTTATACGAAAGGCACCCAACAGTTACTCACCTTGCTGTGCACTTAGAAAATGGAGAGCGTATATATTTCACCGAAACAAATTTCCAAGAAAGAATTGCATCACCGCCAAGAACTACACTAACAGCCTTCTTTCAACTTTGTCAAACCGACCCCTTTGCAAAAACGTTGTTATATTTTTAAGTCCCCCGCTATTATACTTGGAACACATTTAGGAAGGAGTGGAAACGCCGTATTCAAGGCGCGCCTGTTGCAAATTGGCCCGGTGTAAAGTCATCAGATGCCCTTGATCGTGTGTACATACCGTCCATGTAACTAATTGTGAATGTTTCTGTTTACGATTGCTGCTACACCATGTTCGGGGTCCTACAGGATATAAAGACATTAAAACTGTCAATGGTCAGGAATGCGCAACTTATAGAGAAGCATGTGAAGCCCTGCATCTTTTAGAAAACGATAATCACTGGGATGAAACCATGAAGGAAGCTGTGTAGTGCCAGTTACCAGCCAAAATTAGGGATCCTTATGAAACTCTCATATCATCTTGCGGGCTATCTAATGCACATGCATTGTGTGACAAATATAAAGAGTACATGGCGGAAGATATTTTGCGAAGGTTACAGCAGACACACGCGAACATGACATACAATTAACATATTTATAATGAAGCACTTGGAAAAATAGAAGATAAAGTAATGGCAATGGTAGGCAAAAAAATTAAGCGACTTTGGAATGATAAGCCCTCAGCGAACAACCGAAAATGAACTAAGTGATGAAATTATACGTGAAACAAACTACGACATACCAGCTTTGCAGCAGCAAGTAGCCGAATTTGTACCCCGCTTGCTTCCCGAACAAAAACGAGTTTTTGACAAAATATTAGGACAAATTGAATCTGGAAATGGTGCACTTTTCTTTTTAGATACGCCTGGAGGAACTGGGAAGACATTTTTGTTAAATTTATTATTATCGCAAGTACGGAAAGATAAAAACATTGCTGTGGCCGTAGCTTCCTCCGGTATAGCCGCCACGCTGCTAAGCGGGGGCCGCACTGCACATTCTGTTTTAAAACTCCCTCTAAATCTAGCCCAGGAAGAATGGTGATCTGCAACTTTAGCAAAAATAATGCACGAGGTATAATGCTACGACAATGCAAACTTTTAGCGTGGGACGGAGGTACAATGTCGCATAAAAAAGCTGTGGAAGCACTAAATCGTACGCTCCACGATTTGCGCAGCAATACCGATGTAATGGGAGGAATGGTGGTTTTACTTGCTGGTGACTTTCGCCAAACTTTACCTGTCATTCAAAAGGGCACACCTGCAGATGAAATTAAAGCATGCCTCAAGTCGTCTATTTTATGGAACAAGGTGACAAAATTCAGTTTAACTAACATTCGTAGTTGAACTTGATTTCGTTTTTCCCTTTGAAGCCCAATTTTATAATTTAACTCACTCTATATACTCTAGTATTCGAACAACTAACTCCATTGTTTCCGAAGCAATCCGATATTTCCCCACGGGGCATTCTCGGGTCCGTTATTTTAAAGCAATGAATATGTAATGTGAGGGAAAATGATTTTGTTCGTTTACAATTTTTTCTTTCTTATACTTAGATGTTTTTTGAAAACAAGAATTGAATTGTGCTATTTTAAATATAAGGGCGGTGGTAGCTTGGGAGCTAGGCACTCGCATTTAATCTTATAGTACACGAATAAACATACTCCCCGAGAAAGCACCGAAATTGCTTATTCTTTTTTATTAATTGTAAGACTTGCTTCACTAAAACCTTAACCGTCATAGCAAAAGCCTTTTCACTCTTGCCTTGACGACGCCTAGATTGTAATCGCATGAAAGAAAGATGCCTATTCCTTATTATTTTACGTGTTTAGTGATGAAGAAAACCATCGCAAAGAAACTACGTCTGAGAAATTTTATATATTCGAGTATCTGTAAATAAGTCCAATATCAATAATGGTTGAGTCTTCCCTAATTTAAAGAAAGCATATATTTTATGTAGGGATATTTGATATATCCATAATTATTTTTTGAGGATTCCGTTGCGCATTAGCTTTATTAATTACACGTAAGACCATGGATTTGAATCACGCGGAGGACCTCAGATTCGAATCACGCACGGAACACTTATTTATATGGTCTATGCAAATAATTGTTCCAGGACTGGATGTTTATCCTCGTGCAAATGTAAGTAACATTTGCACGAGGATAAACTGTCTCCACGGTACAGGAGAATATCATAGAAAAAATTGTGCTTAAAGAAAGAATTAGCGTATATGTAGTTATTATTCGTATGTATGTGTATCATCATCGTCATTACAGCTATTTACAAGTCTACTACTGAACAAAGCAGGGTTCTAAGTCACCTTCATTCATTGCATGTAATTTTTTGTTTGTTTTGTAAAAGAATTTGCAAATTGCAAAAGAATGTACAGAGTAGTGCAAACACAGAGACTGCAAATAATGTCAGTCAATGTATTGTCCGAAATCATGGGGTAAAAGTACATAATTAAGAAAAACCGAAATACTTCGGATGTGAAGTGATTGACCAGTCGGAGTAGTCTTGTGAGAATTTACATACACAGTACCTATCCCCACTATGGGGCAATCACCGACTTTTTAGTTTTTTTTTCTTTATTATTTATGCAATTTGCATTACGGCATCTTGTAAGACTCACAAGAACAAACATTTTCAGTTATATGAGATTCTTTACGTACGATGCACCAAGTAAGAAAAAAATCGTTATCAATTCAATAACTTTTCGAACAATATTTTATAACGGATAAAGTACAGAATTTATAATCTATTGGAACTAATATTATAAATAAGAAAAATTTATTTAAGAAGTAAGCAATGCTCTCTGTGTTGTTCATTACTCTGCAACTGAGCTAGTTCAGTCAAATATAATCAAAGCCCGTACGGCTTTGATTATATGTATTATACATGTCTATATAAACAAAGCGTAGGTACTGGCGGCGCGTGGTTTGCTGCGAAACTAGCAAGGTCATTCGCGTCGTATTCGGCCTTAATAGAGATATTTTTTGAAACAAAACTTATTGTGAGCTTTTCTGATGTCATCGGGCAAGGAGTTAACTTGAACCGTAAAGGAGTTACCATAGAACTCGTTGAAGTTAACGGGAATACATATTTTGTTGTTAGAAAAAGAACGTAGAAACCTATCATGAGATGATATAGATATGGCGAGATAGTGAAATTTACTCTTAAGATAAGAAGGCGAAATGGGCCATTTAATATGAAAAAAAGAACAAGTAATATTCAGGAATTGCGCCTCTGTCGGATTGTACGCCAATTAGGCGTAGATCTATATTGCCATATAATGTCATACTTACTAAGTCCAAAAATAAATCTTATACAATTATTGAAAATGCCTTAATTACTCCAACAATGCCCTGGTAAGAAAGCTATTGGAAAATAATGCATTATTAAATCCTCCAGATGAAGCAAAATATAACCCCAGGTTGTAGAAAGTACAAAATAAATACGCCTGGTTGAGCATGGTTTTGGCTTGGTTCCAGCGTCACGTGAAATGTACGCACTTTGCAGCATTCTGTACATAGCTATCTTTTTTGCTCTAAAATTATAAATTGTTGAAATTGTAACGTAAACTTCACGCAGGCTAAAAAAGTTTAAGCTATATTTACTTTAAATAAACATTGCCAGGAAATTACATTTGAGATGATTTAGGTACTCGAAGAGGGGCTATGAAGACGTGTCTGCTATTTTAAAGTTTAATATAGTACTCGTATTAATTTCCGCTCAAATTCTGTAGACGGCCCTGTGATTAAAAGTGGCATTTAAATCATTGAAATATGCTCAAAATACATAAACAAATGCTGACGTCAGTCTAACCATCTCATAACAATCAATATTATGCATTCAAGGCAAGGGAGAAGACAAGGGTTAGAATAGGTCGGTTCGACTGGGGAAGAACCTCGCCTTCACAGAATACCAGCGTCAAATAGCAGCATAATGCTGATGTGTTTTGTATGGTAAGTGTAGAGAACCCGAGACTTTTTACTGGAATCAAGATATTATAGTTTATTCCTCAGGGGTACAACGCATATACATTTTTATACTTAATCGAGGATAGATGTAGATGTCCATAGGCCAAAGCAACTACTTACCATCAGGTGGACTGGGTGCACCTTTGTCACTCTTATTCGATATTTTTTAGTTATAGCTTTTGTAAGTCATGAAGTATCGTGGTATCACAGTCACTTTGACTTAAAGTAACAGAGACAGCACGAGACTTAACGGCTCATAAAATTGAACAGCGTTTGAGTATTTGAACATATGTGAACTTTATATTTATTCACTTTTAATTCATTCATTATATTCCAATAATTTGTTATTCATACACTCATTTATTACAGCCTCTTAAAAGCCCATTCTTGAATATAGGCCTCGCCTATAGAATGACTCATATGGGTGATATTTAGGCATTTTTATTATTTATATTCCGCTTTCCATCTTCTGTTTTATATCCCTCCGTCGCTTCTTATGACACCCACACAGTTGTATGTTTTAGTGGATTCTGTTACGACGCCACTTAACTTCAATCTTTACTGTTTTAAATTTACACTTACCATCAGGTAGGATAAAGGTCAAGCAATGAATTATCTCATGTGTATTAGTTAATTAACATTAAGTATTTACTTTTTTACTAACGTAAATGGATACTGCTTTGTAATCATTACGAGCATTAAGGCTCAGGCTCAACTTATCACTAATTAATAAAAATTAATAAAACTCATCGAGCGTCTTTATGAACAAGTCGTATGGAGTAAGGCTTCTAAAATTATTCGTCGTTTTAGAGTGAAAGGTTCTGGTGTCAAATTATTAATAGACTATTTCGCAGCATAGAGCGTTAACAATATGTAAACGTTATTATAAAACTGAAAAGACAAGACTCTGGCAAATACTTAAATAAAACTCTTTATTTTTTTAAATAGTAGGTAGACGGTGTTTCGCCCTTTTCGGTAGATGGCGCGTTGAGTTTGAATATGAATTCACTTCAGACTTTTTACAGTGTGAATATAAAATATATGTATATTAATAGCTTGACCTCAGCGCTCGGGCTCGGACCAGATCTTTAGGTATTCATTTGTGGTACCAAACCAATATAAATGTGAATATACGACATGTAACATAATTAACGCACTTTGAGAAAGTAGTTTGTTCAGAATTGTTTACTGAATCGATATAACATAATATACTAATTGGGGTGTCTGAGGGTGTGCATTAATTACTTTACATATTGTATATTATAACGGTTCATAAAGATTTGTTATGTTTACGCGAAATCTACACATTTGAACACAACGAAACGTCGGGAATTTAAAATAAGTTAAATATACGCGATAAAATCCGTAAAACTTAGTTTCATTGAAATTGGGCCATAAGTATAGAATTTGTTAATAACTTGACTACAGCGGTATCTATGCATCCTATATAGCCTAGCATAGTTGTGAGCCGTCATCTCGACAACCAAATATACTGTGGGAATATAACACTATCAGGTCTTTCAGGAGTTACACGTTTACTGAAAAAACGAAATAAGTTATAATTAAAATTGTATACTTAAAGCAAGGAATACTAAATGTTGCTAACCTACTTAAAAGCTTAAATGACAAAAATCATAACCACAACCAATTTTCCTCTCGGCAACCAAAATTATTTATAGCTTTTAAGATATATAAATATAAAATCATATCACTATTCATTCACCATTTTTGCGCTGAGCTGTTTGCGAACTATGTCATTTACTTCTCACATTTTGACCTATTTTTCTAACGTCCCCAGTGCGTAGCTTACAAAATAAAATTACAAAAAAAAGCTTACAAATAAATTATGTAATTTAGTTTATTAATTTTAGCGTAATGGGGATATTGAATTTCCTTATGATTTAACCTCACCTGCACGAAATGTTCTCTGATGACTGATGAACGCGTGCTCTGGTGATAAGCCGATGTATATATTCCGTTTGGATTGGCTGTTTATGATTCGGAATGTTGATAGCGTGATTTAGGCTTCGGTGTGTTTTCGCTTGCGGCGCGATGACAGCGCTGCCACATCACCCCCCTGCTCAGACCGGAGGTCGATAGTACAGTCCGATTGCCGGTGTGTCCTTTTACTGCCGGTGGGGAATGCATGCTGTGTACGTAAGGGCAAGTGACACCGGTGCGAATGATATGCCGATGTGTAATGCATGCCGTACTACGCACTGGCAAGTGATGCCGGTGAGAACGATGTGCCGGAGCAAGTGCCAGAAGTCTGTCTTATAAATCTGCGGTGAGTCGAGATGAAGACAAGTTGGACTGACTTGCAGGAACTGAAGACTGCGGAAGACGATTCTCAGTAGTGAATGGTAGAGGTTCTTGAGGATAATGACAAAGGCTTGAAGTTGTAGTTTCCGAAGGTTGTTGGTTGCGTGTTCAGATCACGTCGGGGTCACCACTGTGGCCGATGAAGGAAAAGGGGAGATCTCCCGCCGGGCAAGGTGTTGTGCCCGGGGAGCGGCCAACACTCCGTGTGATAGTTCAGAGATGTTCTATATATGCTGTTTATGATTCGGAATGTTGATAGCGTGATTCAGGCTTCGGTGTGTTTTCGCTTGCGGCGCGATGACAGCGCCGCCACACGTTGTCACCCGTCAGGACTAAGATGGAATGCCTCTTTTCCATTAAAAAGGGTCTCCGGTTCTCTACACTCACCATACGAAACACAGCAGCATTAAGCTACTATTTGACGCTGGTATTCTGTGAGAGCGTGGTCCTTCCCCGGTCGAGCCGACCCATTCGTGCTACAACTATATTACTAATATAACAGCAGCATGGCTCTACCACGTAAAAAAGTTCGTAGTGAATAGTGTTTTAGTCCTTGAGTGCAAAAAGTCACAGGCCTGTAATTTTCATGTAGAATTCCTGTGATATGTCAGCTGTGCATGGTAGTGGTACTGAGGTGGTCACTTACCATCAGGTAGGCTCTTCCATTTTGCTCCTCTATTCTAATAAAAATAAAGGATTAAATTTTCTTTAAAATTATTTTGTAACATTTCATTAATTAGAAAGATTATGTTTACTTTGACATGGAATACGTAGAAAATCGGCACCTAAAATTGAGTATTTAATACAGCTTAGTAAAGGAGTTTGCTATAGCCACTTTAGAGTACACCAATATATTCATAATTAAACCTCCTTACCCATTCACTTCACTATCTTTTGAAGAGAAAAATAAATTGACTGGATTGAAAAGCACAGAGGGTATCGATGGAGTGAGGGCTTTGTTGATTATAGAGAGTTTCACAGAATTATAAAGACATATTTGAAAGATAAAAAGATTTTTTTTAAAAGGATGTGAAAAATTTAAATGGGTGCAAGATATTTGTGATGAAAATAATACTATCATAGATATATAAGTTGCTTAGGAGCTCCCAATTTAAATACTCTTTGTGAACTTTATTGTAAAGATACTTTACTGTATAAATGTTTTACTAATAAGAAAATATGTGCGTTAAAAATGTTTTACGTATTAAGAAATGATGTTTTGAAAACAAAATGATTGTTTGATTTCCAATAAAATATATGTAAATAAACACTTCATCTTTTAATTTAAACTACCTTTGTGTTCGAGAAGAAGAAAAAATATAGTTTCAGATCGCTAACGATTAGTACCTACTTATTACTAAAGTAACTGTTTTTTTTTTGTACTACCTTGCATTTTTAACGAAGCCTTCATATTTTGTTGTTATATTATTGAACCATTTTTATTTGAGATTCCGAAAACGGTATTAGAAATGGAGCAAAGATAAAAAAGCGGTTCGAGAATTAGATTTAAAAATTTAGACCTCTAATTGAGAGAATTGGGGCCTTCAGCGGCATGTAGCCCGAGCGCAGCGAGAGCAAGTGACGCAGACGCCCCAATTCTCACCTACTCAGGTATATGTTGTCCAGTTAACCTTGCGCCATGCTTGTTGCTGAAAATTTGTCTTATTTAGTACGTCGAAGAAAAAAATGTTTTGTTTTGTAAAAAATGGGGCAAAGGATCATGCGGCAGACCTGATGGTAAATGTCGACCGATGTATGATATATGATTAAAATTACTTTCATTACAGACTTACGATTAACGACGCAATTAAATTTTTTAACAGTAAACTCACCCAAAATACCACGTTAAATAGCAATATATTGCTGCTGTGTTAACTGTGGCGAGTCACAAGTATCGGAGATGAGACGAACGAATTATAATATCATAAAATATAAAATAATGTATAAAATAATAACTTGAAATATTCAACCGTTGTCCTCAAGGCTGTTTCCATCTGTAATTTAATCCTTAATCAAGAATAGATGTTTGTGATTACGGGCCAAAGTACTCTCATACCACCACCATGTAGAACACTTCTTAGAAGAAATTAACTGAATAAGCTTATAGCATTATCATTAAATGTCTATATATTTACCGTTTAGCTCACATATAAACCTATGATCGTAGAAGCTTTACACTGGATAAGTAATTTATTTTAACACTGTGTAACGAAATATAAACTTAATAATATTTCCTATTATAAATTGTTAATTTATAAGAAGTAATAAGTTTTGCTTTTGTTTTAAATGTGGCGGATTCCCCGAGATAAGTATTCCAAATGTAACGTAATTGAACTCAAGACACAAATTATAGTTAGTCAGTATATTAAATAAAGGCACTAAACCAAAGTTATAAATATGTATTTAGTAACTAAAAATGAATGCAAGTTTTTATTGATTGACCTTTTGCTTGTAAGTGATCTGTGTATAACTATGAATTTTTTTTTTGTTGCGGTTGAGGATCCAATAAAGAAATTTGCTAAATAAAACAAATTGTACGAATTTTATAGAGCTTACTTTTAACTTCCATTTTATCTATCCATCATTGCCTATTTAAGGTGTTTTCTGAACATAGGCCTCCATAGATTGTCTCATTGGGGGAATTTCGCCTTAGTTGCCACGGTTGGCAAGTGGGTTGGCAACCGTAGCTTTTTTGGCATTTGGGCAACCTTGAAATCGCATACATTATAATCATATAACATATAATATTGAAAGAATTTAACATTTTAATTTAAAAATTCAAAAATATTAGTCTAAAGTAGTTTTGACTAACATTCTTAGTCAACATAATATGCTTATAATTAATTCCCTAAATTAGTCTAGTAAGATAGTTCGTATATATCGTCGATAGTAAGATCGTGCTCGTATTATAGTTACATCCCGGTTTATAATTATACTCATGTTCCTAGGGATATAACTATATCACAGCTTTAACCATCTTACTGCGACAAATTCATGACAGCCTATTTAAGGCCTATTCTTTGCATAGACCTTCCCCATAGATGGCAACCGTATTTTGTATTATTTTGTATAGTTATCAGTGAAATGCCGCTGCTCATCTCCATTTTCAGTTTCTTTGTGTCGTTTCCTACGACACCCACCGGATGCCTGGGGTAGTCTTTTATTTTCTAATTTCACTACTATGTTTTGGGGGGAGGGGGGAGTTTCGGCCTCAGGCCACCTGCACTAACCAAGCAAAATGCGGAAACAAAGTTTCTATCTAATTATTTGTTGGTTTGTAATCGTGTTCTATCTAGACTACAGCTCTAATGATTTCGATAAAACGTTAAATAGAGAAATGGAAATATAGAGGTATACGGAAGTGAAATCCAGCTAAGTTTCATGTCATAGAAAATCTTTTTTTCTGTGGATGCATGCATAGCATGCACAACATCCAGACAAAATCCTTAAAATTAGGTTTATTTAATAATTAACTACATCACAGCTTTAACCATGTTACTGCGACAAATTCATGAGAGCAGAAAAATTCATGGCAGCATTTATAAAAATTACTACACTATTTACAATATAATATTTTGTTTTATTATTAATTCTATATGACTTATAAAATTAATTTTAATTTAACTCGAAGAAAATGTAAAAACATAAGACACATGTACAAAAACATAAATAAACGTGCGGGGCACAACAACAAACTAAGACCAGACTTAATCTGTAATGTTCGTCCTCTACGGGGCGCTGATTTATTTCTAACGAGAAGTTACAAATTAAATGGTAGGTACTCATTTAAAATATTTATCAATATGAGTATTCATTTTGTTAAATATAGTGTACTTATCTACCAGGAATCGAATAGAAAAGAATAGAATCATTTTTTATTCAATATAGATTATATGTAAAACTTATTGAAAGTCGTGTTTTACTTTTACCACTGGGTCGGAAAAAACCCCTGTCCTGGGAAAAACTAGCCAGAAACCCCGCGGTACTTTTATTAAAAAAGCACAATTTATAATATTTTATATTTTATTCAATTGTTATGAAAACATTAAGAAACGGCATGGTAGCGACCACCTCATTCCCGGGGGTTATTGTCAATCATGTACTTTTTAGTAGAATAATAACTCTTACTAACCAATTTTTGCTATATATATGATAATTTCTGAATCATTTTCTGGAACTCTGTTGTAAAAGCGTATACATTGCCCCATGAAGGAATTACTGACTCTTTGGAGTCGAGTAACTGGTATAACTAAGTTGTACTTGTTTCTGGTATTTACAGAATGTACATTACTTTGTGTTATTCCATTCTGTTTGTATTATCATCATAATTATATGATATTTGGTAAGAGCGTAATAACCGAATTATCAGTGCAGGGTATAATTTTGCCAGTACGGTCATCATGGGCAAATCCTAGATGATAGATCATTCATGGCACGACACATATGTTAAGCAATCTTCTTACTACTATGAAATATTTTGGTAACTGAACAACCGTAAGTCAATATTTGGGCGCAGTAAAGTAAATTACCTCCTTATTTCATTTAAGTCTGGAATATTTATACGAATACGAAGAATATAGGGACTATAAAATTTTTGACCTTGCCGTGTATATCAGCAAGATTTCGTTAAACTGTGTATCAATCAGTAAAAGCAGTTTGTCAATAACACTTGGACCTAAAGGCTTAAAACAAAAAAAGCCCAAATGTATAAATCCATAACAACAATCCTTTCAGTGTTGGTGGTTTTTTTTTTATAGAAGAGGGAGCAAACGAGCATGCAGCTCACCTGATGCTAAGTGACTACCACCGCCCATGATCAACCGCAACACCAGGGGAATTGCAGGTGCGTTGCCGGACCTTTAGAAAGAAGTAAGCTCTTTTCTTGAAGGTCCCCAAGTCGTATCGGTCCGGAAAAATCACCGGTGGTAAACTATTCCACAGAGAGTTCGTACGCGGAAGAAAACTCCTTGTGAAACGTACAGTGGTGGACCGCCAAGCATCCAGACGGTGTGGTTGGTATCGTGACGTTTGCCGTGTAATGCGTTCACGACATTTGGCGGCTGGGATTATCCGAATCGATATCGATATCGATCCGAACAATTCCTTAGAGCACTACCCATAGTATATGCGAAAGAAAATGCAAAGAGATGCAACATCTCTTCGTAGCGCCAGTGAATCGAGCCGATCGGAAAGCACTCGGTCGTCGACGATTCGAGCTGCTCTGCGCTGGATGCGGTCAAGTGGAAGGAGCTGGTACTGGGGAGTCCCAGCCCAGAGATGGGAACAGTATTGCAATTGGTCTGCGCTAATGGTCGGTATTTAATACAAGAAGATTACAGAAGTGCGTATGTATTTTTTGATAATGGATCTAACGTCAGAGTTTACGATTTTGAAGAAACTTTGTCAGAAGATCCACAGGAGTTTGATGTTTAATCCGTTAACCGCCCGACTTCAAATCAGCTGTCGTGCCCCTAGTGCCCGGCAGTGAATCAAAAAATAGATACCGACCGATAATTGATATGAGTATCTAACTAACAACTACCTGAATACTACTTACCTTTTGATATTATCAAGTATTTTTGGAAAGCCAGTAATACAAAAAGCATTTAAAGGATCTTAAACGATTTATTAATAAGTACTTATGCTATTAACAACTACTTTCCTCATAATAAAATTAGTCCAGAGATAAACCTCTTAATTTTTATTTCTCAATAGTTAATTATTATTTTGAGTAATATATATTTTGAAATATAATATTTCGGAATACCGTACCATATAATAACGGGTCGTGTTATTTAACCTTTTAAGAGCTTGGTTTAGCTAAATGCGCCCCTAGCGCGCGACTTTCTTTTTCTCTCCGGAAAGCGGGGGAGGGAGGCTGTGAATGCTCATAGCATACCACGCAGTCGGCTGCGTAATTATGTGGAGACTTTTACCCACTAAACACCGCCTTGAGGGAGTGGCTTTGATCTAGCGAGAGATCTTATCTAAGCCTTATCGGAGCAACCCCGACTTGTGTGCAAGGGGGGCGCAGGCGGCTTAGTAGCCGCTGAGAGTTGTGCCTTACTAAGGCGAATGGGTTGACTAATTTACATTAAATTCAGAAGATTGTGGTGCTCGGTAAGAGCCCAAGGACGGTCCTACGGGGACTGATCAGCGCGCAAATTGCTTGCTAGAATGGCGATCTCTCTTACGTCAATGTTGCGGATAGCAGACGATACTGTATCCACGTCATCGGCATATGAGAATCTCGCCTGGTAAAGGAGCCCTGGTGGGCAACCAAAAAATGGCAACGTACTATATTAGATTAATAAAAAAATCGATATCGATTAATTATAGTTAGTAAATAGCCGAGTCACAAAATAAAAAGACAAACATATAATCACAAAATTACGCACAATAAGCTCTCTAGGTGGGAGATTGAAATTACGTTGTGGTTTTTTCAGCCTGGCCTTGTATATGAGTTTTTTTACCTACACAAAGGACAATGGCGAAATAATAGGTGATGTATTATTAAAGACAGACAAAGATCTTATAATATACAGCCGAGTTTGACGTGTATTTTATTCAGAAAACTCTTCTATATATACTAATGCGTTCTTTAAGGATTCCCTCTATGCTAGTAACTACCCTATATAAACATATATGAAAATTATATTGACTAGTTGTTGTTGTAACGATTTGCCATTTAAGGCGTTTTATACCATACAGCCTAGTCTGATATGTATTTTATTTAAACTGGAATATCTTTGATTTCTGACTTCTTGCAGTAGTATGACCGAAGAAAAAAATGTTCAGGAATTTTAACTATATTTTTACATATTTTGCATTTGTAGACGCAAGAAAAAAAGTCTACTAAAATTTATTTGGGAGTTCGCCATTGTCATTTACGTTGACAACGTAAAAGAAATAAAATTGTTTTATTCATGATTCATGTAATTTAAGGAATTTTAAAAATAAAAATAATTAAATAAATAATACTTAAAAAAATTAATGATTCGATTATTTAAATATTTTTGAAGATTATTTGAATCCTTTTGTCGATTATTCGCATATCAATGAATTTTAATCATTCAAACACTACGGTAAGGCACAAAGCGACATATTATTGAAACGACGTCAAGTAAAATAGTTGATACTGGTTATTTTTTTAATATTATGCTTTGTTTGAAAGATTCGAATTTAAATTATTGATAAAAACTAAACACGTTGTAATTTAATGTAGATAACTTCATAATTCTTCGGGTTTAGGTAAAGAGTTATTGTAAATCGTATGAATACGCTTGTGCAAAATTATTGCGGAATGATTAATGTGAAACGTTAAAAGGTATTTCTTAGATTTGATTGACTTTAGAGAAATGTGTTGCGACTTTAGAGAAATGAATAGGCGTCTAGGGATGGGAACTAACGTCAAATATTGTCATTATACAAAGAGCCTGAGGAATATTTTTCTTATGAATAATAAGGAAAAGAATTAATAACACAAGGCAATATGCTAAATAAACTTTATTTCGTATGACACTGTTTATTTTATGCTGAATGATACCTGATTATTTAACTGTTATTTATTTCGTTTTTAAAATGCGCATTGCATTGTATCGCATCCCTATGGTCATATATATGTGACGCGAGCGATAGACACCGAAGAAAAGTCCAAGCTGCCAATTACTTATTTTTGATTAAGCTTTTTCAATACTTAGAGCCACGAGACATAATTTTAAGTAATTGTTATAAATAATATCTCTATTTAATAATGATTTTAGTTTTACCACGCAGTTAATAGGACGAAAATAGAACGTAAAAATCATGCATGTTCTCTGTCCCAGAAATACGACACGAGCGGTAGGGGCACGGAAACATGTGTCGCATTAATGCGACAATATTTTACTTTTGACAGTAAAAACTGCCAATTGAATTACCAAAATTGACACTTTAATTATCGAACACCAATTACAGCTTAAAACACACTAATAATTAATCACACTGATCACTTTAGTTCGCAGTTATTTTTCGAAGTATTCGCTTAAATCGCCAATTCAATACTAATTCGGTCGCGGTCCTTAACGAGATAGCCTCTAGGGCCTCTTCGACTGAAACATCTAGAATGTTCGAGCACTCATCGGTCCCGACTGTCTTGTTGTAGAAAGTTGTAGCATGGAAATTTCTAAAAAGAACTTGACTTGAGTTCTGCTACTCGATACTAGATGGCGCGAGTTACCACTCGCCACGTACCGGGCATTAATTATGGCGCGCAAGAGAATTTTAAATAGTAAAATAATGAAATATAAAGCATGATATCTATGCAGCCTTTTTTGTTTGACTTTGGTGGCAGGTCTCGGTAATTGTTACTTAAAACCAAGTAGTTAATTAGGCCGTTTTTTGAAACAACAGTATAAAAAAGATATGAAAATTAATGTTTCAAAATTTAAACCTTTTGAATATAATTTTATGTTCGTAGAACGGTTTCGAAATACCGGCTATTTAACAGTCTACTGGGAATAACAGTATTTAAATTTCTGATTACAGTAGTCTCCGGGGTGGCTCTGTTAGTGAAACGAAATACTTGCTACAGCTGTATTATTAACCTCTAGTCCAAAAATTCAGCATTTTTATATATTTATTTTAGGAACAAATGGATACCTGAAAAAAATCTGTGGTTTTTCATAAAGTTAACTACACTAATATGTGGTATACGGTGTTGATGTATAATCTTTTAAAAAAAACTTTTATAAATAAATTTGTATAAAATAAAAATATTAAATATCTTTATTTATACTAAAAGCATAATGAGAATTTTGCAATAATTTCAGTTTTTATTGGTTTATTTATAGATAAGATATCTAATAAAACATCTAAGATTTTATGATTTTCGATAGATGTCGCTATTATCAAGATTAGATTAGATTTATAAAATGAAATAAAATAAATTTTTAAATCAATTATAAATTTTTATATTGATTAAAAATTATTTAAACATATATATGTAAGTTATTTATATTACTAAATTTATTAGTAGCTGGAGGCAAAATGTTACTCTTTTTTTTTGTAGGATAGTGTGACAAACGAGCACACAGTCCACCTGATAGTAAGTGGTTGTTTTGGCTCATAGATATCTACATCTATCCTCTATTACGAATCAAAATGCAGATGCGTTGTCACCCGTGAGGACTAAGATGGAATGCTTCGTTTCCAGTAAAATGGGTCTCCGGTTCTCCACACTCACCATGCGAAACACAGCAGCGTTAAGCTGCTATTTTACGCTGGTGTTTTGTGAGAGCGTGGTCCTTCCCCGGTCGAGCCGATCCATTCATGCTACAACTATATTACAAATATAACTGCAGCATGGCTCTACCACGTATAAAATTTTGTATTTTACGTTACATGGCTCTGTTTTGAAGAATGATCGTAGGTGTAGTTTAAATTATTACGCAACGGCTGAAACTAATTTAAGGCTTTATTTATAAAAATGTTGTATTGCATATGTCATTTTTACATTCTACTATAAATAGTACTAAAAACACATCATAGAAATTAACATCTTGAGAAGGAAACATACTTATCCCTCCTCTTTTGAAGTTTTGTAATCGCATAAAAAGTTACCTTTAAGATGCCACGGGGACCCTAACCACTTTTACACAAACTTTCATGGAAATCTGTTCAGTACTTTATGCGTGAATTGCGAATACACAGACAGACAGACAGAAAAACAGAAAAACAGATTTTTTTAAAACCTCTTATTTGACTTCAGTGACAATTATTTAGTCTCCTGGGCTTGTTTTTTTTTTAAAAGAAAATATTAGAAATGCAGACACGATTTTTTAGATTTAATATATGTATAGGTACCGAATTAATAATGCAAGGGGTAACCTATTCGGCATGGTGACTATGAGCAAATCAAAGATGTTAGATCATTAATAGCATCGATAGTATGTATGTTAAGCAATGTACTTAAAAAGCGTGAACTGTGCCTCGTGCGCCTGATTTCTGTCCGGTCGTGTCGGATTTCCGTCCCCTCAGACTATGGGGTTGAGGAAATAAAGAGTGCACCTGTGCTTGCGCATACACTTGGGCACCTTTTATCTTGTCCTGCACAAATGACTAGTCTCCGTTGAGAACACTCGCCGTGACTAGATAACCTTATTAAGAGTTACTGGTCTTGGGTTGAATGTACGGTGTTTTTTTAAATATATTCTGCGCAGCTAAAGAGCATCATCATCATTACAGCCTGTCAAAAATCTGCTGTTGCACATAGACCTCCTCCATTGATTGCCTCAAAGAGGGGAATTTTGCCATAGTTGCCACGCCTGGCAGCTAGATTGGCAACCATAGTTTTTATTTTCCAGATGTTATTTGGGAGACGCTACTGTGCATATCTAAGCTTGATTCTCTTTGTTGCCTCTTACGCCACCCTTGGGACGATATTGGGACATGAATATTCTCACACAGCAACTGTACGGTTATTTATAGTTTTAGTGATAGTGGTTAACTAATATTAGTTGAAATGGGAATGTCGTATGTATTCAATTTTAAACTGTTAAAAAAATTAAATTACGACGGTAATCCCTCATCTGTTATTACTTCTTAACATCAGTTCAATCGCATGCTTCTTTGCTCCATCTATTATTAAAAATAATAGTTTTTTTTTTCATGAATTTACTAAATAAGACAAGTTTTCAGCAACGGTCATGGCGCAAGCTTAACTGGACAGCATATTTGACTTTGGAAATGGATTGACTGGGACCGGGAAGTTAAATCTGCTTCACAACGATAAAGGTGATATTTCTGCTCAAGCTTTTGCAACGAGAACCTTTCCCAGCAATCCCAACATTTCCGACTTTGATACATATGGTAGCAAAGTTTGATAAGCATATGAGTATGTATAAAAGGCTGTCCGTTATTATTGAGAGAGTTTTATTTTATGACACGGTAAGATATTGCACTGCTGCCTCTATAAGTATTTGATAGTACACTTCACATGTCCTTGATTATTTTTAAATTTTTCAGATATTTAAGTTTTAATTACGTTTACAGTTAAGTACGTAATAAATCAGCATTTAGAACAGCTATTACGCTCGGGAGCACTGGCCTTTCTGACCTCAGCGGCGGATCTGGTCTATGGCTCCGCCATTCACAAATATTCAGCCGCGATTGGATGGGTGAGAACGCCTCTCAATACCGACACTCCTCTCTCCCCGCAGCCCCACCACCATCACATCAACGTTGCGGCGCCACCAGTATTTTGGAGGATAGGAATAGAACACTGTAAGCTCTGATGAAGTAATCTTAGAATTAACGTTCAAAACACATAAAACCTAGATAGAGTACATATCGTTGCTGTCCATCCCATCTTAACTTGACGCACTCAAAAAGCGGACTACATCCCAGTCATCACTTATAATAGGCAAAGTTGCTGTAGATTCGACGTGTCTTAAACGAGTAAGAGACTGAGTAAACGTTCTAAATGTGATATAAACTGATGTTTTATTATATAGGGAAATTACTACGTATATTTTTATACCAATTATTGAAGAAAAATATATTTAAACATTATTTTATAATTAGAAATGATATAAATATTTTGTTCAGTAACTATTTATTCATAGTAATTTTAGTTTCTCTTTTTACTTATTATGTTCTACTGTTGTATGGACATATCATTATATCCAAAGGTCATAAAATTTTAAAATGTTCATTTGATTATCTTTTTTATACTGTAGGCTAAAAAAGAAGGAATTACCTACTTGATTGTAAGTAAGAATTACCCAAAGAGACCTGCAACAAACGTCAAATAAATAAGGCTCCAGAAGCATAAAAAATTTGTTTTGTATTTTATTATTTAAGCTCTTAAAAGTAAGGTATGTTTTTTTTTAAATTATAAAGTCAATAATGCCAAGCTGTCAAAACATCAAATAATTGTTTATAAAATATGAATGTATCTTTTTAAGAGTAATTACTTACATACATACATATGCCTGCAGAACGCTTGTTAAAGCAAACAAACATACTGCAGGCTTATGTATTTTTGCTTTGTAATTTGATTCACAATAAACAACCTGGCGTTAACCATTAAAACGAGTTTTCAACTAATTTGAGCGAAAATCAACATCAATTTGTATAAAAAAGAACGGCTTTTTACGGTACTTTGAACAAATAGTTTTAATACCGTTTTCCTTATATTGTATTTAAGCCAATTCTTCATTAAATCAAACACAATATTAGTATTTAACTAATGCCAAATGTAACAAAACAACTCGCAACATAGGATTTCTGAAATATATACATATTTGATTGACTGATGAAGAGCTATCGTATCGCAAAGCCATCTATGCAAACAAGGCCATAGCTTATATAAAAACAGTGAGAAGCAGGCTCGGGTCTCTTAAAATATTTATTTTAAGCCAGTATAATCTCCTGACTGCTCAGACCTACATATACGAGTTTGTCGGGATATTTTTCATATTTGCGCATGGGGATTTTGTTGTTGTTCCCACCACAGTGCCTGTTCAGTATTTGAAAAGTTCTAGTCCGCATGTAAAAAAATTCAAACTTCAAGACACGGTTGCTAAGGCCGCCATCGTTTGTTCTACCGACGCCATACGTCCCTGGATCTCTTCCACTGCAGCGTCCAATTGTGGGACCGTCCTGTGACGCACCTACTACGTAACGACGCATGCGTCTTGTTACCAAAACAAGCAGCCGTCGTCATATTTTGACTTTGACTTTTTTATATTTTCAGTTTAATTTTTAAGTTACTTTATTGTGTTTTTTTTTATTTGTTTTAAGTTATTCTTTTTTTGTGATTGTATTTAATTATTGTGAATGCAGTCCGTGACCCAATCTAGTAATGGCACGCCGAACGCGACCCTTATGTGTACACAGTGCAACAAGTCATTCAAATCTTTATAAGGCCTCAACATACACACTACAAAAACACCCAGGAAATGTATTAGCTAAAACAGTTCACCTTTATACATACACCCCATTATTCCAAGTACGCCTACTTTTGTAGCCAACTTTCCAACTCCTTTCCACACATATCTTAGCCATTTAAAAAATAGTATACCGACAGTTAAAAGAATCCCTCGAGGAGCTCGAATAACCGTTGCTACACATTTGTCACAATTAATCCAGAAATGTTACATAAGCAATTGTACTCAAGACTGGCAGAACCTATTTTTATCTTCATACAGCACATTACATATAAAAAAACTGATAAACCAAATTTATCCTTGACACAAAAGATTAAAAATAACTGTGTGGTCAGCTCCTCACCTTCTCTCGCACCTCTAATCAAACATGATGCCCCTCGTAATCGCAACAAACTCATCGAAAACAAAATCTGTGACGGAGATCTCAAATGTGCCGCTCGCCTTTTGTTCTCCAACGACGTGCTATCACCAGATACCCCTGACACCCTTCAGGCCTTACGGACAAAACATCCTCCAGCTCCAGTAAACCCATATTTTCTCGACCGACCAACAGTAGGGCAAGCATGCCTTCAAATTTAAAACAAAGATGTTACAGATGCCATTTTATCTTTTAAACCAGGTTCGGCTGCGGGTTTGGATGGAATCTCACCCCAACATTTGAAAGACTTAACATCGCATTCTGTGGGTGATGAAGGTGAGAAACTTGTAAATTCGATCACTAAATTAATCAACTTTATGTATTCCGGTAATATCAATCCAGAAATTCCAATTCTTTTCGGCGCGAACCTCATTGCTCTCACCAAAAAGGATGGAGGGGTGAGACCAATTGCTGTTGGATCAACGCTACGACGCCTGGCCTCCAACATTGCTGTTCGACATATTTTACCGAAATTAAATTCGGAATTTGAACCCGTACAGTTAGGCTTCGGTGTAAAAGGAGGGTGTGAGGCAGCCGTCCATGCCCTACGCTCTTTCCTAACTTACGGACATCCTGACGTGTTGCTCAAAATTGATGTCAAAAACGCTTTCAATTCGGTAAATAGGGATACCCTGCTGACGGAAATAAATCAACATAATATATCGGAAATATACAATTATCTTCTTCTCAGTTACGCTGACCCAACAAAATTCTTATATCGTTCTAATGAACTATCCTCGGAAGTAGGTTGTCAACAAGGTGATCCCCTTGGGCCAGCAATTTTTAGTTTGGCTATAAATCCGATAATAAAACATTTAAATTCTAAATTCAATGTTTGGTATTTGGATAACGGAACCTTAGGAGGTCATATGAATACTGTGTTTTCTGACCTTTATTCAATCAAAAATAAATTTGAAGCCATTGGTTTGGAGCTTAACTTTAGCAAATGGGAACTTTTTATAAATAACTGCAACTTAAATTTAAAAGACGTAAAACAAAAATTTTATATTTTGGCACCAAATATTAAAATAGTTAACAGAAATTCCCTTTACCTTTTTAGGTTCTCCAATTTTTAAAGAATCTATGTCTGAATATATTAATAAACCAATTGCTAAATTTCAAAATTCTGCTGACCGTCTCCTTGAAATTAGTCCACATTATGCATTTTGCATTTTAAATTTCTGTCTTTTCGTTCCAAAATTTACGTATTTGACCTCTTGACACAAGTAGTCAACTTAATCAAAATTATGAATCGATTCTTAATATACACCCATCCGCTATGGTGGTTTAGGGATTCGCAAAATTTCCAGTGTATCTTTACCAGCCTTCCTACCTTCTGTCCATAGTTCCACAGATCTCATAAGTAAAATTTTAAGGGCAACCCCTTCAAACTTTGAGATTGCTGGCCTGGAAGAAGCTAGAAACGCTTTCTTAATTGCAATTGCTGCTCAAAATTTTCGATTTCCTCTACATTCACAGAGGAGCTGGGACGACATAAACTGCAAATTGACTTATGACAATCTTTTGAGCTTTAGTACAGGTTCGGCACGTGCTAGGCTTTTGGCCGTGGGTACGCATGAGGCCGGCTACTGGCTTCACGCGTACCCTTCGTCAAATACAGGAACATTTCTTGAGCCTGACACGCTCCGAATCGCAACCTGTCTACGGCTTAGGATTCCGGTCTGCGCTCCTCATAAATGTCCGTGTGGCAGTGACGTCGACAAGCTAGGACATCACGGGCTATCATTTCAAAAAAGAGCAGGTCGCTTCTCGAGACATGCAGCACTTAACGAATACGCCGTCAACGTGCCAAGTCTATTTGAGCCGTCTGATATTGCAAGAGACGATGGCAAGAGACCGGACGGTATGAGTTTGATTCCATGGAAGATGGGCCGGGTGCTGGTATGGGATGCAACCTCTTCAGACACGCTGGCCCCTTCTCATTTACATGGAACCAACAACAGAGCTGGTGCGGCTTGTGAAGCGGCTGAAAAAGCTAAAGTATGCAAATATAGGGATCTAGGATCCGAATATATTTTTGTCCCTTTCGGTGTCGAGACCCTTGGTCTGTGGGGTCCTAGCGCTATAAGCCATTTTAAGGAAATGGCAAAAAGGTTAATCGACGTCACAGGAGACCGAAGAGCTGGCAGCTACCTCGGACAAAGAATTCTAGCTATTCAACGGGGAAACGCTGCCAGTAACTTTAAAACCTTGCCTAAAGGACCTCCTTTTTAATAATATATTTTAGTTATTATAATATATATTTTTAAGGTTTTTAGTATTAGAATTAGAATTTGGAATGTTGTTTGTTTATTGGTGTATATTGATAATAGTAAACTAATGTACACAGTAAGCATGTCGTATATGTAAAATATCAGTCTATTTGGTGTTATTACTTTTTCTATGCTTGCGTCATCATAATCATACGTTAAGAAGCCATAAAAATTAACAATGACTTAGAATTCAAAAAATTAAAATTTATTTTAAAAACATTAAATATTATTAATCTTTATATCAAATTTGGCTGATGTATCTCAAACAATTTTAAGTTAACTAATAGTGATAAATTAAAGACGAAAATTACAATAAAATCATTTATTTTAATGTCTGTCTTAATTATTACTATTTATATTTTAAGTCTATTTTTCTCAATACATTTTAAAACCACTTAGTGAAAGAGAGGCCGGCGCTTGGTTCCCATC
Organism: Parnassius apollo; assembly: GCA_907164705.1. Classification (NCBI taxonomy): domain Eukaryota; kingdom Metazoa; phylum Arthropoda; class Insecta; order Lepidoptera; family Papilionidae; genus Parnassius; species Parnassius apollo. The sequence goes on from CAJQZP010000196.1 coordinate 417,074, forward strand.
TGCTGGTAGGTATGTATGGAGACACAGACTTGCTCATACCAGCATTAAAGTCAAGGGAAGAGTCACGCCCTTTGAACAGGTTGTAATTGCCCATCGCTGAGTAGTCAGTCTTCTTGAAAAGATCCGTGTGTTGCATACCAAGAGACGCTCCCAATTTGTCGCTGAAATGTCAGAAATAAATTACATTAATATTTGTGTTAATTTTTTGAATTCGTATAATTAGCGTTAAACTCGGGTTACACGTGTGATGGTCTTGGCAGTCAGTCTTATATAACAGTGCGAAAACTGCTATTTAGCGACAAAAATAGCTATATTTCTGTGTTTCAGTCTGAGGGGTACAGAGAACCCGTTTAGTTACAGGCTGAGAAGCATTCTATCTTAATCCTTAAAAGTGACAACGCTGCTGCAGTCTTGTTTGTTTGAAGTAGGCTGTAGGTGGTCATGGACTGCAGTGGCCAATTACCATCAGGTGGAATGTAAATTCGTTTGTCACTTAAGTTTATAAACAAGTCTCAATGAAGAGTAGTTGTCTTTGTAAGACAGGATGCTAGTTTACGAGTGCATGAATTTTATAGTCCCTTGAGGATATTATCCGACACAACTTCGGCGCAGTACCAACGGCAGAGTCCGGGGGGTAAAACACCGCCAACTTCTTAACTCTGTGCTGAGAATGATAATATCTTGACAGAAAACCCAATAACTTATTTTTGGATCTGGTACGAGATTTGAACTCGGAAGCACGTAATCACTAGTCCCGCTACTATTCGATACTAGTATGCGAATAAAGCGAATTTGATCCCCGCCAACACCACTGACATTTATTAACCGCTATTATTAATCCTCGATTATTACGAGTACGTGGTCCACGAAAAAACCATGAAGGAAGGAAGACCACGAAAAAACTTAAACATCTAAATTTTTTAAAGAATTATAAACATGTGATGTCCACCAATAAGTACCAATAGAGGTAGCGGGGCAATGTCTTACACTATTCTAATAAATCTTCTCAGCTTTTTATACTTACTCGTATATGTATCCAACTTTGCCACCGTATGTGTCAAAGTTGGGGATGTTGGGATTGCTGGGAAAGCTTCTCGTTGCAAAAGCTTGAGCAGTAACATCATGCTTATCGTTGTGAAGCAGATTTAATTTTGCGGCCGCAGTCAATTGATCTCCAAAGTCAGGTATATGCTGCCCGGTGAAACTTGCGCCATGACCGTTGCTGAAAAGTTTCTTATTTAGTAAATTCTTATTTAGTAAATTAATTTAACAGTGGTAGAGCCACGCCGCAGCTTTGCTGTTGCACGTATGGGCCGGCTCAAACCGGGGTGGTACCACGACCTCACAGAATACTTGAATGAAGTGGAAGCTCTGCTTCCGCGTTTCGTCTGGTGAGTGCAGGTGGCCGGAGGCCCAAATCCCCCCCCCCCATCAACATGGTAGCGGAATTAAATAATGATCGACTACCCCAGGAGGGTACCAGCACCCCTGGAGAATCCCTCGCCGAGCATCCACGACCATGTTTCTCCACTTCTGAGCGTTGGTGCTCAGGCTGCCCCGCGTATTCTGGGGGGGGGGGGGGGCAAAATTCCGCTCAAGACTACAACTACTCGGGGCAAACGGAGCAACAAGACCAAGGCGACCCCTGTCACGCTGTCCGTGAATTTCTGCAATATCAGGGGACTTCACTCTAACCTAAACGCCGTCCACTACCATCTCGAGACGGCGAGGCCGGCTCTGCTCTTTCTGACCGAGACGCAGGTGTCCTCTCCGGCTGATGTCTCGTATCTCTCCTACCCGGGGTACAAACTGGAACACTCCTTTGTGCCTCGGGCTGGAGTTTGCGTTTACGTCAGAGAGGACATCTGCTCTCGACGCCTCGGCAGACTTGAAGGTTCAGACCTGTCCATCCTTTGGCTACGCGTAGACAGCGACGACCATCCGCGCGTCTACGGGTGCCTCTATAGGTCCCATAGCGGTAATGCCGAAACAGACCGACTATTCGACCACGTCCAAATGGCTGCAGATTCGTTGCTACAGCAGATCCCCTCCGCAGAGATCGTGATTCTCGGCGACTTTAACGCCCATCACGCCGAATGGCTTGGTTCACGATTAACCGATCATGCGGGGAGATCTGTTCATGATTTTGCATATGGTCTGACACAACTGGTTACTTCGCCTACGCGGATTCCAGATGTGGAGGACCATGCACCTTCCCTGTTGGACCTTCTGCTGACCTCTCACCCGGACGGATATCAGATTTCCGTCGACGCCCCTTTAGGCTCCTCGGACCATTGTCTGGTCCGGAGTGTGGTGCCACTCACGCTGAAATCGCGGTTGCATTCTGCAGGTTGCCGCCGTGTTTGGCACTATAGGTCAGCCGATTGGGATGGGATGCGGTCTTTCTTTGCATCCTACCCTTGGGGGGCGGGTTTGCTTCTCGCCGGATGATCCCAACGTGATTGCGGATTCTGTTGCTGATGTGGTACTTCAGGGTATGGAACTTTTTATTCCTTCCTCTGTGGTGCCCATTGGAGGCAAGTCTCAGCCATGGTTTGGTCGCTCCTGTAAAATAGCATCATGCTATAAGCAGGAGTGCTACCAAGCCTGGGCTGATGCATCAGCGTCCCGGGATGTAAACACCAGCGCTCTAAAAAAGAAGTATAATTCCGCCTCTAAGTCCTTCAAAAGAGTCATTGCCAAGGCAAAGTCAGAGCACATAGGCAGAATTGGCGAGAAACTAGTTCGCCTTCCTTCTGGAACCCGTGCATTCTGGTCTCTCGCCAAGGCTGTCCAGGGGAATTTCTGTCAGCCATCTCTTCCATCTCTGCACAGGGAGGACGACTCACTGGCCCATACCGCAAAGGAGAAAGCCGATCTTCTAGGCTCTTTCTTTGCGTCTAACTCGACTCTCGATGACGGGGGAGTACTCCGCCGACCATCCCGCGGTGTGAGTGCTCCATGCCGGAAGTGCACTTCACACAGCGCTCGGTTCGCAAAGCACTCCTCTCCCTGGACATCCACAAGTCCAGTGGGCCTGACGGAATCCCCCCAATTGTGCTGAGGACGTGTGCTCCAGAGTTGGCACCGGTTTTAACGCGTCTTTTCCGGTACTCCTACTCCCTAGGCGTAGTCCCAAAATCATGGAAGACGGCTTACGTCCACCCGATCCCTAAAAAAGGCGACCGCTCTGACCCGTCCAACTACCAGCCAATCGCCATCACCTCCTTGTTCTCCAAAACAATGGAGTCCATTGTAAACTGCCAGCTCATGAGGTACCTTGAAGATCACCAGCTGATTAGTGACCGCCAATACGATTTTCGCCGTGGTCGGTCAGCTGGTGATCTTCTCGTCTACCTAACTCACAGATGGGCGGAGGCAGTAGAGTTCAAGGGGGAGGCATTGGCCGTTAGTTTGGACATTGCGAAGGCCTTCGATCGGGTTTGGCACATAGCGCTTCTTTCGAAGCTCCCTTCCTATGGGCTTCCCGAGAAATTGTGCGATTGGATCACCAGCTTTCTTGCAGATCGGAGCATCAAGGTCGTTGTAGACGGTGCAAGCTCCGATTGCAAGCCTATTAATGCTGGTGTTCCACAGGGCTGTGTGCTATCGCCAACGCTGTTTCTTCTGCATATCAATGACATGTTGCATACCCGTAACATTCATTGCTATGCAGATGACAGCACTGGTGATGCTCTTTACACCGGCCGAGCCAATATTTCTCGGGAAAACGTCTCCGAGTGCCTGGACAAACTTGTGTCTGAAGTCGAGTCTCTGCTGGACAGAGTCTCGGATTGGGGGCGACTAAATCTAGTCCAGTTTAACCCCAGAAGACACAAGTTTGCGCGTTAACCGCTAAAAAGAACCCCTTTGTCGTATCCCCTCAGTTTCAAGGCACTCCCCTTGTTGCCTCAGCCAGTATCGGAATCCTCGGCGTCGACATATCGAGTGACGTGCAGTTTCGTGATCACTTGGAAGGGAAGGCCAAATTGGCCTCTAAAAATCTTGGCGTGCTCAGCAGAGCGGGACAGTATTTCATGCCGGCACACCGCCTGCAACTTTACAAGGCGCAGGTTCGGCCGCACATGGAATACTGTTCCCATCTCTGGGCTGGGGCTCCCCAGTTCCAGCTTTTTCCACTTGACCGCTTCCAGCGCAGAGCGGCTCGAATCGTCGACGACCGAGTGCTTTCCGATCGGCTCGATTCACTGGCGCTGCGAAGAGATGTTGCATCTCTTTGCATATTTTATCGCATCTATCACGGGTAGTGCTCTGAGGAATTGTTCGGATTAATCCCAGCCGCCAAATTTCGTGAACGCACTACACGTCAAACGTCCCGATACCATCCACACCATCTGGATGCTTGGCGGTCCACCACTGTACGTTTCACAAGGAGTTTTTTTCCACGTACAACCTCTCTGTGGAATAGTTTACCACCGGCGATTTTTCCGGACCGATACGACCTGGGGACCTTCAAGAAAAGAGCTTACTCCTTTCTAAAGGGCCGGCAACGCACCCGCAATTCTCCTGGTGTTGCGGTTGATCATTGGCGGCGTTATTCAATTAACATCCGGTGAGCCACATGGTCGTTTGCCCCTTCTTGTATAAAAAAAAAATTGAAATCGATACAACATTTATTAAATAATGTACTGTAATTGCAGACTAGAATTCCGATGTTATTTAATTTTTGTATATGTATAATATTAATAGACACAATACATACGACATTTAAAATTACAACTAATACTAGTTAGTTAAACATAATAATTAACCCTGTAGTTGCAGAAAATTTAAAATCTTGCATTTCCGAGCTGGCATTTGAATCCAGAATACCACGTTTAACAGACGTGCTTATTATATCCACCAGACCAACGATGCGGTTGACCTCAAAGTAGAAACTCGTATCGAGTTTGTTAGGATAAATCACCAATGATCTATGCGTTAATCTGAAATAATCCCTTATGAAATAAAATTTGATATTATAAGTACGACTTAATGCAAACACACTTACACATTATCCCAAGCCAAACCGCCACCAGCCGCCTTAAAGTCCCCTTTACCAGACGCTCCACTTACAGTACCAACTGCACTTAACATGTTTTTATCATCAACAGTTAGTGGAACCTTCGCCATAAAATTTGATGTTCCGTCGGGGTTCGAACTTAAAACTCCATGGGCTTGACGACGAACGCGCGAAAGATTGTACTCCTGCGAATCTTGCGACAAAGCTTCTTCTAAATTGTAGGCTCTGATGTTGCGACCATCTTCAACAAATACATATGGGCTTCTGTAATCTTCTTGTATTAAGTACCGACCATTAACGCAGACCATCAACACTGAGAGGATTATTGTTATGGATTTGCACATTTTGGCTGATATTACTATATATTTTAGTATATTATACTATTATTTTATTTAACGCCTTTTATTCAAGGTGTTATTGACAAAGTTCCTTTACTAATTGATGCGATACTGAACCAGCAATTGCTTATATACACTGAAAACTCGGAAAATTTTAATCCCCGATGATCTGCGTATAAAATGTAGCAGATATACATGAAACAAAGAATTTTTTTTTACTGGAAGTGACTACAACTGCTCTCAAATACAGACTTACTGCGCGGTGTTTCAGTTACTAAAATATTTCATAGTAGCCGTTTAAATGTAAAACGAACATACATATGTCGTGCCATGAATGATCAAGCTTCTAAAATTTTCATTTGGTCACCATGCTGGATAGGTAATATTCTGAACTAATTCGGTATATATTTTTTTATTAACTTAACAGTGACGATCAACAGTAATAATAATATATGGTGTTTGGCGGTTGCTTCAGAAAGTCTTAAGCTAAAGAGAGCTCTAGTCGGGTATCATACTTTATCCATAACTTAGGAAATATCATGTCATATGCATCTGACAAGTAATCAAAAAACCACTTTAAAATAGCCTAGCCTCAAATATGACGGGTTTGTTAAGTTTCAATGGAAAATAAGCTTACGTATGAATTCATCTTTTGGCCCATTAAGCGGCTAGTGGACTATGTGTGTCGGTAGAATTTTCTAAAAAACCAAAGTTTTTATCTGTAAAGTAAAACACAGAATAACACGTTAAATTGCACTATTAATGGTGCTGTATTAAGTAAGGTGAGTGACAAAAATCGGTAAACAAGACATTCAATTCAGTTCGATCTTAGTGCTTAAGGCTGATATTCCATTAATAGAGAATAGATGTTTATGTCTACGAGCCAATAGATTTACCTACCACGGTTGTGCGTTGTGATAATTTAAATTTGACTGTAATGTATTGTTTTAATTTTTTTTAATTATACTTATTTAACTAAATAAGCTTATAACACCATAACAAAATGTCTATGTAAAATGATCCATGTAATACGGAATTAATGTATTTTTATTTAGCATATAAATAAAAACGATGTTCATAAAAATGTGCATTGTATAACAAATTTATTTTGCCATTGTTTTACAACATGTACTCTATAATAATTCCTATTAAAATCTATCAATTTTGAACCATCTAGTTTTGAAATGAATCGGTGGCTGCACTGATAGGATTCACCGAGATAAGCATTCTAATTATAACGTAATTGACCTCAGGTCACATATCATACTCATATTTTATCAGTATGTCAAATAAAAGTACTTAATCCCAGTTATCATATTTATTAAGTAATCAAAAATAAATGCATTATGAATGTTTACACAATACATTTGTTTTCAGCAGAAATAAATTTTGTATGATATAAAAATGACTATGAACATTTGAACACCTTCAACGACCTAATTACTTTGCTATTTATTCGGTCTAATGCTTTGCAATTATTATCATCAACCTGCAAAAGTTTACTTCTTAACAATCTTTCCCAAGACGCGCCACTTAATCCGGTTTTTTGTTTACACTTTGTTTTTTTATCACTCAACCACAATACGATCTTCCCGATAACAACTCAAAAATACAAAAAGTTTATTTGCTATTGCCCGCCTTCCAAACGTGGTAACGGCACCAAACATACTTCTATTTGGTGATCCATGGGGAAGCCCCGAATTTAGAGGTGGCCCTTTGATGGGTTTTAATGATTAATGAATTACTTCAGCTCAGTGAATTACTATATTTTACAATAATAATGTAAGACTTTAATTTAAACTTACAATATACCAAAATAATTTCAGCAAAGACTTGCCTTCATGGAAGGAACTAACTTTTACATACTAACCTGTTAAATATGTTGTTAAGTAAATAAAATATTTAAAAAGTTTCTCGTAATATTTCACTTGTATTTCCAAGTTTATAATCCGATCATTGCAGGTTGTAGGTTTAAAATATTTATGCAAATGTGTAAAGTTTTTCTCTACGGGTCTGGTGCCGTATTGATTCTGCATGTGCCGCTAATTGCCAGTTATTAGTGCCTAAGGGTGTGAATGCAAGTGCTCGAAACGTAAATAAAAAGCAATATTATTATTTTTATTTTTTTAAATAGGAGAGAGGGCAAGCGAGCATACGGCTCACTAAAAAAAACAAGGAAGTTGTGCGAGGAAGAAAACTTCTTTTAAATCGCACAGTGGTGGACCGCCAATCATCCAGTTGGTACGGATAGTATCGCAAGTTTTGTCGCGTGGTGTACTAATAATCACCGGAAGTGTCGCCTGCATAGCATTGAATGTTACCGGTAAGCAACATATCATTGATGTTATAACACTCCCCCCCCATATTCCCCTTTTTCTATCTAACTACATATGTATATTATAATTTATATTATATAATATTTGCCGTCTGTAAAATATTTAATTTATATATTAAAATTATATTTGTTTATTTTGTCACATTAGACAAAATAAACAAATATAATTTTAATCTTTTGTAAGAATCTTTCGAAAATTTAGTTATAGACCGTTCATAATATTTACGGCGTGATCTTTTTAGTTAGAACCCTTATATACGTTGTGTTTGTTTAGTATTTTAGTTCTTTTAGGTGTTTTAAGGAAAAATTAATATTCACTAGAGCAATTGGAAGCAGTTGGTAGTGCCTTATATTATTTTAAGCTTAGGAACACTGGTTATGAAGACAGGGCTCGAAAAAGTTTAAGAACATTCGTCCCTGTTCCACTTGTATCAGGTTTACTGACTGACTTTACCTTGAATTGACACTTTTGAAGGACCTGGGGGTGGAATTATACTTGTTTTTAAGAGCGCTGATATTTGTATGCCAACACGTCATATGCCAAAATTAAAAAAAGGAAAATAAGATGGGTCCTATCCTCGTCCCCAATTTTTGATGTAAGTACAACCAACGAGCTCTGTCTAAATAACAAAACGAGACCAAGGCCATAATGGTACTTGAGTAAAAATATCTAGAACTGCAACCACCAATACTCCTGCTAAATCTGCAAATAGCAAACAGCACTTTATTGTCATTATTATAACTACTTCTACACTCTATTAAATTGCATGGCTGAACATAGACCTCCTCCATAGATTGTCTCATATGGAATATGAACACTGAAAACACCACAAAATAATAAAAAGCTACGACTGCCAACCCACTTGCCAAACGTGGCAACTATGGCTGTATTTTATGAGGCAATCTAGGGGGAGGCCTATGCTCAGAAAAGGCTTTGAATAGTCTGTAATAGATAGATAGAACGGAAGTTAAAATTAAACTCAATTAAATTCGTAGAATTTATTCAACAAAAATTTTTAATAAATTCTTAACTACAAAAAAAAAAAACATTACTACGCTGTTTTCGGTTACAAGCAAAAGATGAATTAAAAAAAATGTCGTATTAAGTACCTTTATTTAACATACTGATTAACTATAATATGTGACCTGAGTTCAATTACGTTACAATTGGAATGCTTATCTCGGGGAATCCGCCTATGCATTGCAGCCACCGATTCATTTCACAACTAGATGGTGCAAATTTAAAACAAAAAAAAATCTGTTATCCCCTCATAATTAATAGATTTTAAATAATACACCTTTTTACGGATTCTACGGCGTATATTAACTTTTTTATATATCCGACGTTTCGAGCACTTTACAGCACCCATAGTCAGGGGGGGTCTGACATTTTCAACGTCCAGATGTCATAGTTAACCACGGTTACCATAGATAAAATAATTTTATTAACATCTGGGCGTTGAACATCTTAGCCCCCCCCCCCCCCCCGAGACCACGGGTGGTGTAAAGTGCTCGAAAGGTCTGGTATATAAGAAAGTTAATATACACGATAAAATCCGTAAAAAGAGTATTATTTAAATGTGTAGTGTTCGTGTAAATAAAAGAAATCATTGATGGATTTTAATTGAAATTAATATATAGTGTACGTTGTAAAAGACTGGCAAAATACATTTGTTATCCAATGCATACTTTTTACGAACATCATTTTTATTTGTATTCTAGATAAAATACATTAATTCCGTATTTTCTGGATCTTTTATATAGAAATTCGGTTATAGTGTTGTAAGCTAATTTAGTTGAATAACTATAATAAAAAAGAACAATACATTGCAATAATATGGTTGTAGGTGAATATGTTGGCTCGTAGACACAAACATCTATTCTCGACTAAGAATGAAATTACAAATGGAATATCTATATAATAAGAATGAATGTCTCGTCCCTCTAATTACCGATTTTTGTCACTCACCTTACTTAACACAGCAACATTAATAGTGCTATTTAACGTGTTATTCTGTATTTTATTTTACAGATAAAATATTTGGTTTTTTTATAAAATTGGACTGACACACATAGTCCACTAGCCACTTAATGGGACATAAGGTGAATTCGTATGTAGGCTTATTTTTCATTGAAACTTAACAAACCTGTGATATTTTAAGCTAGGCAATTTTTAAAATGGTTTTTGATAACTTGCCAAATGCATATGACATGATATTGCCTAAGTTATGGATAAAGTATGATACCCGACTAGAGCTCTCTTTAGCTTAAAGCTTTCATAAGCAACCGCCAAACACCATATATTATTATTACTGTTGATCGTCACTGTTAAGTTAATAAAAAAATATATACCGTATTAGTACAGGATATTACCTACCCAGCATGGTGACCATGGGCAAATCTTAAAAACTTGATCGTTCATGGCAAGACATAATATGTATGTTGAGCAATGTAATTAAACAGTTACTGTGAAATATTTTAGTAACAGAAACGCCGCGCCGTAAGTTAACATTTAAGAGCAGTAATAGTCACTTTCAGTAAAAAAATATCTTTGTTTCTGTTTTCTGTCCTTGTTTTGTTTGTATAAAATATCTGCTATATTTTATACGCAGATAATCAGGTATTAACATTTTCCGAGTTTGCAGTATATAAGCAAGAGCTGGTTGTGTATTGAATCAATTAGTAAAGGTACTTTGTCAATAACACTTTGAAGAAAGGCGTGAAATAAAATAATAATATAATAAAATATTAATACATTAGTTAGTATATAATAATATCAGCCAAAATGTGCCAATCCATAACAATAATCCTTTCAGTGTTGATGGCCTACGCTAATGGTCGGTATTTAAAACAAGATGATTACAGAAGCCCGTATCTATTTGTTGAAGATGGTCGCAACATCAGAGCCTACGATTTAGAAGAAGCTTTGTCGCAAGATCCGCAGTAGTTGTTCCGCGTGAACAATCTTCGTTCGTCGTCAAGCCCATGGAACTCTAAGTTCGAACCCCGATGGGACATCAAATTTTAAGGCAAAATTCCCACTATCTGTTGATGAAGAAAATATATTAATTAGGTGCAGTTAAGGCGGTTGGTGGCGGTTTGACATGGGAAAATGTGTAAATGATATTGCATTAAATTATATTAGGTTTATAACTATTATTTACTTACTCGATATGAGTTACCCGTTGATGTTAGTTGACTGCTTCATAATCATGGGGAAATCCAGGTTATAGGATTTTCTGTTTCGCAATTCTCAGCATCATTCATGGGAACGGCATAGTCGGTAAGGGACGCTCTTGACCGTGACTGGATGATCTTAATGAATTTAATAATTTCTCGACGTTGTATTTATTTAATACTGTATTGTGATTTTTTAAATACATTATTAATAATATATTCTGCGCCACATAAGATTATTATATTTTTTTCCTGACTTTACTAAATAAGTAAAATTTTCAGCGACAGACATGGCGCAAGTTTAACTGGACAGCATAAACCAGGCTTTGCAGATCAATTGACTGCGGCCGGGAAGTATAATCTGCTTCACGAAGATAAACATGATATTTCTGCTCAAGCTTTTGCAACGAGAACCTTTCCCAGCAATCCCAACATTCCCAATTATGATACATACGGTGGCATGATTGGGTACACATACGAGTAAGTAGAAAAATCTGTCCCCACTGCTGGGCACAGCCTCCACTTATTATTGAGAGGGTTTTATTTTATGGCACGGTATGATATCACCCTGCTGCTTCTATAAGTATATGATGGCATATTTCACAAGTCCTTAATTCTTTTTAAAATTTTTAGACATTTACTGGACTACAGTTATTAAGTATTGTTACTGGATACCGTAACTGAATGACCTTATTAAGAGTTACCATTCTTAGATTATAATACCACTTGCGAGCTAATTTAATAATTTCTCGACGTTGTGTTAATCTTATACCGCACTGTTATTTTTAAATACATGATTAATAATATATTCTGCGACGCTAAAGATTATCATCATCATTACAACCTGTCACAAATCCACTGCTGAACATAGACCTCCTCCATAAATTGCCTCATAAAGGAGAATTTTGTCATTGTTGGCACGCTTGGCAGCAAGTTTGGCATCCGCAGTTTTCTTTTTATAAGGAAAATGCTGTTGCCCATCTCCTGGCTTGATTCTCTTTGTTGGCTCTTACGCCACCATTGGGACGATATTGGGGATTCAATATTCCTACACAGCAACTGCGCGGATATTTATAGCCATTAGTAATAGTGGTTAACTAGTATTAGTTGGAACAGGAATGTCGTTTGTAGTCTATCTTAAACACGTACATTTAACTGTTTAAAATACTAAATTACGATGGGATGGTACTCTGTAACAAAACACAAAAAAAGGTCGAAGCTTACCTATTCAGCCGCATGCTTCTTTTCCCCGTTTTTTGTAAAAAAAAATTAGTTTTGTTTCCTGAATTTACTAAATAGGTAAACTTTTCAGCGATAAACATGTCGTAAGTTTGGGTGGACAGCATATACCTGACCTTGGATATCAATTTACTGCGGCTGGGAAGTTCAATTTGCTGCACAACGATGAACATGATATTACTGCTCAAGCTTTTGCAACGAGAATCTTTCCCAGCAATCCCAACATTCCCAACTTCGATATATACAGTGTCAAAGTTTGATACACATACGAGTAAGTATAAAAAGCTATCTCCACTGCTGGTCAAAGCCTCCCATTATTGTGAGTTATGTGATTGTATTATTACTGTGAAGGTTTTATTATATGGTGAAACATTTCACACGTCCCTAATTCTTTTTAAACATTTTAGACATTTATTAGGCCCTCATGACGTTCACCGCTGAGCACGTAATAAATCATCATTAAGAATAGATATCTCACCCTCGGCTGCGAGGGCAGGGGTTGAGGGCACCTCTTTCGCTGCAGTAGGTACAGGAAGACTCATCCGAAATGGGCTCGCCAAGCCCACTCGGAGTGGCCACCTCTACAGCCATATGAGTTTCTCCTAGTTCCTTAGCTTATTGTGGGTGACCAAGCCACGGCTACTAAGCCCCGCCGCAACGACAAGGCCTTTGAAGTTGAAAGACATTGTCCCTGCGCCTGGTATTTCTTCGGTCCTGTTAGATTGGCGTCCTTATAGATATAGAGAGCCAGACCGGAGCCCAGTAAACTAACTTTATCTGTCGCTAAATAGCGGTTGTTGCCCTGCTATATAATACTAGCTGCCTTAAACATCATACGAGTTAGCACACAAGTGAACTAAATATACGAAACCAGAACGAAACCAGTGTTAATTACACGAATTTAAGCAGATTCATTTATCACAAATAACCACAAAAATTCTAGATTTGTAAGAAATATTTTGAGGGCAATTAATGTTTTGGGTTGCAGTAATGCGTCTAACTTTATCTTATTTTTTATATTTTAGTGACAAACTGGGAGCGTCTCTAGGTGTGCAACACAATGACCTTTTCAAGAAGACTACTCAGCGATGGGCAATTACAACCTGTTCAAAGGGCCTGACTATTCCCTTGACTTTAATGCTGGTTTGAGCAAGTCTGTGTCTCCGTACAGGCCTAACAGCAATTGGGAGAAAAGTGGTGCTTGCTCTTTCACTAAGTGGTTTTAAATTTAAGAAAAATGGACTTAAATAATAATTGTAATAAATAAGACAGATTTAATAAATTATTGAATTAATATTTCCGTCTTTGATTTATCACTATTAGTTAACTTACAGTTATTGAGTTACGCCAGCAAAATTTGGTATACATAAATTATTAATAGGTGTTAAAAGTTTTCGAAATAAATTTAAAGTTTTTTGAAATCTCAGCCGTTGTTAATTTTTATGGCTTTTTAACGTATAATTATGACACTCGTAACGCAAGCATAGAAGAAGTAACACCTAATAGATTGGTATTTTATATAAATAACAAGCTTATTGTGTACATTAACCGAATACAAATAATGTTTTTCGCGTATTTTGTTATTATTTCATAACAAATTTGATAAAATAAAAGTATAAGGAAATCGGTATTTGTTTAAAATATTTCTACCATTACAAACCGTTCTTTTTGTGTAAATTGACGTAGATTTTTGTGTCAAATTGGTTGACACCTCGTTCCAAAGTTATTGTTAAGGCCAGGTTATTTTTTGTTAATCAAACAAATATACTGCAGGCACATGTATGTATGTAATTACTTTGAGAAAGATACAATCGTATTGTATAAACAAAGCCGAGACGCTATCATTCTTTGTTCAATATCAACATTTTAACAGCTTGGCACCTTTGATTTCATGCAATTTGATCATTAAAAAACCATACCTTACTTTCAATTACCTTAAATAATAAAATAATGAAATATAATGCAAAAAGTCTATGCTTCTGCGGCCTTATTTGTTAGAGGTCTCTATGTGTTATTGTAACTTACAATCAAGAAAATAATTACCTTATTTTTTAACCAACAGTATAAAAATACATTAAAATGAATATTTCAAACCTTTTTGCTTTTTGGATATAATTATATGTTCATACAAGTTCCAAATATAGAACTCCGAATATTTCTTAGTCTACTGGAAATAACATTACTTATATTTTTGACTGCACTATTGTCTAGTGTGGTTCTATTTGTATAATGAAACTCTTGCAACAGTAGTATTAGATAAAAATAGAAATTACGATCTTTTTTCCATAAAATAGTTAGGGGGAATTTAGTTAATAAATTATTATTTTTTGCCGTAACTCCACTTTTGGCTGCTGGGTATGTACGGAGACACAGACTTGCTTATACCAGCATTAAAATCTAGGGAAGAGTCACGCCCTTTGAACAGGTTGTATTTGCCCATCGTTGAGTATTCAGTCTTCCTGAAAAGATCCGTGTGTTGCATACCGGGAGACGCCCATTCTGTTACTATAAAATATAAGAAATAAGTTACAGTTATACGATCTACTGAAAAGGCTTCTTGTCATTTCTGAGAAGATTATGGTTAGTGCGCCGCACTGCTGGAACCCAAATCTCTACATGTCCTCAAAATATTTCTAACACACATAGATTTTCTTTCTGTGTATTCTTTCACCGCTGTGCACATGAACAATGCAATTTTTATGGTAAATCATTTGCTTAAATTCGTATAATTAACATTAAACTCGGGTTACCCGTGTGATAGTCATGGCAGTCAGTCTTATATAACAGTGCAAGAACTGTTATTTAGCTGTCTGTATATCGGTCTGAGGGGCACAGAGAGCCAGTTTAGTTACAGGCTGTGAAGAATTCTATCTTATTCCTTAGAAGTAGCGACGCTGCGGTAGTCTTCTTTGTTTGGAGTAGGCTGTAGGTGCTCATGGACTCCAGTGGCCAATTACCATAAGGTGGATGGTAATTTCGTTTGTTACCCTTATTCTATTAAATAAAGTAATATTAATAGTCTCATTAGGATTCTTTTTAATTAACTCAAAACTCCAATACTTTTATAAGCCAGCGTCTACTTACCATCTGATGGACTGTGTGCTCGCTTGTCACACTCTTCCTATATATAAAAAAAAACTTTGTAATATGGTGTACATACATATCGGCCTCTCTCCGCATGCATAAACTATTGGAAAAATGGGGGGTTAAATGTTGGGCTATCGTATCGTATATATGTATATATCGTATCGGGCTAAAATATCGGGGCCCAATCCGTTAGAATACATGGCTATTGAGACGAGCCTTGAAAAACCTGCCTTTATCTTGTCTCAGTGATTAAAAGGTGGCTGGTGACGAATTGCTGCTCACCAAATGGGCAACCTTTACTGCAATCTTAACTGACTGCGACGCACAGCACCGATGTAAACAGCTAAGGGTGTAGAGGGATGAGCCTGCGGGCTGAAAATCTTTATATAGTTAACATCCTACCGACATTATGATATTTTAAACTCTCACTCTTCAACAAGTCACAATCATAACAAAAGTCAACAATCACACGTCTGAGCCGCGCGATATGATTTGACACCTTATTCATATAGTTCAATCATTTTGGGTAAAAAAATTGGCAAAATTAATGGAGTACTTCTATCTATCGTCACATTTCGGCGCGTGGAGCAAACATAAAATTCATCTATATTCAATCACGGGTGAGAGTCACCCCTATGCGCCCCAAAAACCTAATGTGAACCTAGTCCCCCTAAGCACAGTTTTTTACAGTTTTAAAAAGAACCGTACACGATACATGAAAAGTGTGGGGGAACGAAATGATCCTTGATGAATTTGCTATGAATCTCGTATACATACGAAAGCGATGTAACTAATAGTTTCCGATCTGGATCGCGATCATTATAGATTTTTTTGCTCAAAGTTTAGTTTCTTTAAAAATTTCTCACTGTACAGCCAAGATTTATTTATTTATAAGGTATACCATCAGCAAAACACATGAAACATTAACAAAAACACAAAAACGAATGATATATATTGTTATGTTAGGTATACACAACATTTACCGTAATGTGTATCTTATTATATTATAATGGTACTGAATACAAAATAACTTATATTAAGAAAAAACTAACTAAGGAATGAGTGTGTACTGAGAGGGTGCAAAAAAATTGGTCAATTTTTTTGAAGCGTCGGGCAGAGTCGTTGAAAATGTCGACGTCCGGTACCTTGGTCATAATTTCATTGTATTTGTTACATATTCTTGCTAGGGGATAATGCGCGCCTAAATTTGTTTTGTGGCAAGGTATACTGCTTTGCGAATTGGATATCAGGGATATCTGTACGGGATAATTAATTTGAATCGATCTAGGAGATGCGTACTTTTGATTTTGTTATGCACTAACTTGTGTAGAAACATTAAGTCTGCAATGAGACGTCGGTCACGTAAGGTTGTCATTTTGAAAAATGCTACTAGCCTCTGCTTATAGGGGTGTCCATGTGATATACTTGGAGTTGAAAAGGCAAGGTAGCGTGTAAAAACTCTATGAATTGTTTCGATTAGCTGAGAAAACGCACTAAAGACTGGGTTCCATGCGACATAAGTAATATAATATTTAAACATGAGCAGCAAAAAAAAACAACCTGCTTTTATACATCGCCTTTGTCAGTTTATTGTTAGAAAATTATATTACTGGTCTAATAAAAGCACATTGCTGTGAAAGCGTCATCTATTACAGATGTGTCTTATAATATAACTTGCGTATAATAAAACCATACCTAACAACCACAACCTTGCTATAAAATACCTATAGCGCCATCTAGGTAAAATAATGGTAACTAGTTGTTATAACATTAAAATAAAATCACGATATTTAGCAAATAATGGGCAGAAATAATATATGAGCAACCCAAAGTCGGATAATATAATTTTTCAATCTCACGACAATGTTAATTTTAAAAACTTATGTAGCTGCAAAAGGAAAGATCATGCCTACTACCCAGCTCTTATGATAGATAGCTTCATAATACATATTTACTCAAATGGTTCAATTCCTACGTAACACAGTAGTAAAAGTGCCATCTAAATCCGTTCACAGGCTCTTGCGTGATGCGTCTGCAGACAGTCAGACAGAAAACGTTTCCAAAAAAAACTTAGTTTTTTTATCTGTGTCGATAATATAATGTTACGCGCTCAAGTCGACGATACACTAGCGCCATCTAGTGTCAGGAACGAGAGCGAGGGGAGCATTGAGAAAATGACATCACAAATCACTTAACCGACAGCGCCTAGTCGAAACTCGAACGCTCGGTACCTTGCGTGTGTTTACTTGAACATTCTGGATATTTCTTTGCTAATTTAAATATATAGGCGCTGCAAGATGCGATCGGGGCAGAGTTGAACTCGGCGACACAAGCGAAGCTTCGGAGCGGAATTAAGTGAATTAGTGTGTTTAATTATTAGTGTCTTTAGTTTTAATTTGTGTAAAGTAAATTAAAGTGTTAATTTAGGTAATTTTATCGGCAATTTTTATTGTCACGAACCTCAAGCTCACTGGTGTCAGAAGTGGGATAAAATCATGCCGATTTTACCTAAGGAGGAAACGGAGGGTGTCCGTACCCGAAGTCAACGCCAGCAGGAGACGGACCAAAGAAGATTTGGTGGTGCAACGTCGCAGACTTCGGAGGGACAGCCGCCGGCTGCAGGCCCGTCAGTAGCTCCTACATCTGCAGCACCTGACTTAGATGCTCTGATGGTGATGCTGCAGGAACAGGCTCGCCGACAGGAGGAACAGGTCCGTCAGTTGAAAGAGCAGCTGCAGAGCGGACAGGATGAACAGGCCCGCCGACAAGAGGAACAGGCCCGCCGACAGGAGGAACAGGCTCGTCGGTCGGAAGAGCAGATGCTCCTTATGAAGGACCTTCATGCTACCTTTGGGAAAGAGATAAGGGAGGTGAAGGATAGGGTTGCTCAACATGACAAACGCCTGTCAGAAGCTGAAACCCAAATCAAGGAGGCTAAAACCCAAATCGACCAAGTGAACAATCGGGTTTATTACGTGGTGGCTGACGTGAAGAAAACGCTGGACGACCTCAAACTTGGTGATGGAACTACAGCTCCCGTAGTAGCTACTACACCTTCGCTACGTGGGTTCAAAGTGCCACCGTTCGACGGGACTTCTTCCTGGTCAGCCTACAAAATCCAGTTCGAGGCTGTTATGAAGGCGAACGGCTGGAATAAAAGTCAGGCCATGACTGCTCTCACACTAGGCCTGCGCGACCAGGCCTTAACAGTTCTGGAAGCTCTCGGTGAGGAAGTGACTTATGAGCAACTCCTTGAGGCATTGGAGGCGAGATATGGCGACGCTCACCTGGAACACGTCTTTCGTGCGCAGCTTAAAGATCGCGTGCAGCGCATCAACGAAAACCTGCAGCAGTGGGCTCTAGAGGTGGAGAAGCTGGTGCGGAAAAGCATACCGGTCTGTACCTGCGCTCATTGAAGGGAACCTGGTGCAGACATTCATCGACGGCATCCGCGACCTGGAAGTCAGAGCTGCTGTGAGGCTCGGGCACCACGAGACGCTTAAAAAACGCCTTGGCCCATGCACTGGAGGTGGAAGCCGTGCGGCAGGATTATCGTTCCCATCGCCTCAGGGAGGTTGCAGCAGCTACAGTCCGTGACCGCAGCAAAGGATACAGCCCTAGGTGCTATGGCTGTGGGGAAAAGGGCCATCTTCGATCCAGCTGCCCTAAACGAACCGTGGAAAGGAGAGTTGATCGATCTCGAGAGGGTAGTGCAGCTAACGGCACTGCCTGGCGGCGACAGGATCATCGTTCACCTCAGCGCTAGGGAGGTTACAGCAGTTACGGTTCGCGACCACAATAAAAGATACAGCCCTAGGTGCTATGGCTGTGGGAAAAGGGGCCATCTTCGGTCCAGCTGCCCTAAGCACACCCTAGGAAGGGAAGGTGAACGGTCTCAGAAAGGAAGTGCGGCTAACATCACCGCCCAGCAACAGCCGGGATACGACTTTACTATCAGACACTGCAGCGGGAAATCTCACGGCAACGCAGATGCATTGACAAGAAGACCTTGTCCTGAAGATTGCAACCATTGTAGTAGGCAAGAGAGTAAGGAAGTGGTATCCGTGAGGATGCTCAGGACAGACCACCTCAGCAACGGGTGGAAGGACAGCCTACGACATGCACAGCAGGAAGATCCGGACATCAAGCCGATTCTGGGATGGATGAAGGCCCGTGCTACCAAGCCTAAGTGGAGGGACGTCTCAGCGATGAGTTCAACCACGAAAAGCTATTGGGCCCAATGGGACAGCTTGCTGATTCAGGATGAAGTCCTGTGCCGTAAATGGGACAATGGTCGAAGAGACAGCTATCGTTTGCAAATGGTTGTCCCTAAAGCTAAAGTGCCGAATGTTCTACAGCTGTGCCATAATGGTCGTTCAAGAGTCCATCTGGGAGTTAAACGAACTCTACTGAAGATCCGAGAACAGTTTTACTGGGTCCATTATCGTGACGATGTCGAGGATTGGTGTCGTACATGTACAAGTTGTGCGGCCGTGCGGGGACCTCAGACACGTAGTAGAGGAGCACCGAAATTGTACAATGTTGGTGCACCACGGGATAGGACAGCCCTTGACATTGCGGAGCCGTTACAGAAAGGCGCAAGAGGGATTCCTAAGATCGTCCATGTGAATCGCTTGGCGCGTTATTATGGGGCCGATAATGCTCGGGACGAGTATGTCTTAGTAGGGGGCAGTGTTACGCGCTCAAGTCGACGATACACTAGCGCCATCTAGTGTCAGGAACGAGAGCGAGGGGAGCATTGAGAAAATGACATCACAAATCACTTAACCGACAGCACCTAGTCGAAACTCGAACGCTCGGTACCTTGCGCGTGTTTACTTGAACATTCTGGATATTTCTTTGCTAATTTAAATATATAGGCGCTGCAAGATGCGATCGGGGCAGAGTTGAACTCGGCGACACAAGCGAAGCTTCGGAGCGGAATTAAGTGAATTAGTGTGTTTAATTATTAGTGTCTTTAGTTTTAATTTGTGTAAAGTAAATTAAAGTGTTAATTTAGGTAATTTTATCGGCAATTTTTATTGTCACGAACCTCAAGCTCGTAACAATAATATAACCCAATCCAAATTTCAAAAGATATTTAATGTACAGAAATTGTCGTGTAAAAGTTTTATTTACGCAAATAAGTCGTGCGAGGAAAAAAACCTCAATGGGTTCTTAAGCTTATATTGTGATACTAATTCCTCTGTTTATAATCGAAGAAAACAATTTTTAAATATATGGAAATAGGCTTATTGGCCTGTAGTATGTTATGCTCATTGGGTCCTTTTTTATGAATTAACCGATATAACACGTGTTTTATAACATTGTAATTAGAACGGTATACATTATTAGGAACAATTTGCATTATGTTAGTTTTTAAGAATGTGATTTAGGCAAAGACATTAGTCGAAACGTGTAAACGGTAGCTTTTTGTTATTAGTCCTACTCGCTTTTGATATGACAATATACACAATTCTCACATTTCTACTAAAATCTAATAGACCAAATTTCCACTTTTGTTTGGAGCAATCGCATCAGAGTGTTATGTACACTTCTAAAGCATCAAGATAAAGTAAACTGGAGATCAGAGGCACCAGAAGAACCTCTACTGATCCACACCCGAAGACAAACAATTTAGACATTTGCACAAAATGTTTGCTCCGATTGTGTTTTGAAATACCCTACGATGGTTGTTATAAACTTGCATATACACAAGTAAAGTACTACGAGAAACTGTTACAATATTTTATTTACTTAAGAACATATTTTACAGTTTAGAAGTTAAAGCTTCTTCCTCGTATAAGACTTAAGTGAGAAAGTTTTAAAGTAAATAATATAAAAGAAAGTCTTTGCGGAAATACATGTTTTATTGCAAGTTTATTGTTAACTTTAGTAAAACATAAAGAATAGCTTAAAGAACACCTCTGAACTCTACTCAGAGCTCCCTATTAGATTTTTTTAAAGAATATTAACAATGCTATAAATATTATTAATATTCCCCTTAACCACTCGTGGTAAGCTTAAATTGATTTTTACGAGTGGTTCACGCCAGTAATCGAATGGCGGATTCGAACCCACGACCTTCTTGAGTTCGCGGTCCGCGTCCTGTCATTAGGCTATTGTTGCTTCATAGGTTGATATACGCTCTTGTTGTTGTTGCTGCTGCACGTTTGGAAAGCGGGTTGGCAACCACAGATTGTTTTTCAAGTCGTTAGGAAGATGCTGATATTTATATTCCCTTCTTTACCATAATAAAGCTAATATACAGGTCTCATTTTATTAATATATACGTAGATATTAAATATTACAACAAAAAGTGCATAACGCAATTCGAGTCCAAGACAATTTAACCTTCATTCTGTATCCATATGCCCCATATAAAATGTGGTAGGTGTTGCTACGTATTCCCACTCGGAAAATAAATTCAACATATGCATTACGCAATTCTGCATTTTAATGCAATTACGAAAAGTTCATTTTTGTACTCTTGTAGCATGTTATAACTATGCCAAATTCATATCATAGGAAGATGCTGATATTTATCTTCCGTTTTTTACCATAAAAAAGCTAATATGCAGTTCTCATTTTATTAATATTATATTCGTAGATATTAAATATTACAACAAAAAGTGCATAACGCAATTCGAGTCCAAGACAATTTAACCTTCATTCTGTATCCATATGCCCCATATAAAATGTGGTAGGTGTTGCTACGTATTCCCACTCGGAAAATAAATTCAACATAGGCATAACGCAATTCTGCAATTTAATGCATTTACTCCCATTACTCCTCCTATTTACTCCTAACGTTGGTGTTCTGCGAAAGCGTGGTCCTTCCCCGGACGAGCCAACCCAACCTTCACAAAGCTGTAGCGTGGCCTCGGTATATTTTATGGGTTAATGAATAATAAATACAATGCAATATATTTAAGAGAAGCATTTTATGATTTCTCACATTTTACACATTAGTTGAAATTAATTTTACAGAAATTATTTAATTTTAACTTTTATATCAACACTGGTCGTTTCGAGTGCTATGTGTTACCCTTTATACTTTTCAATAAAAAATAAGTAAATTTAAATGCAATTAAATATATAACAATGGTTTAATTTTATAAGCATATTTTCGTTTGATACTCAACTGCAACTAAAAAAGTTATTTAAACCACTACTAACACAAAACAAAACAAAAACACACAAAATAAAGGTAAATTAGTAACAGCATATTAATAAGATAATGTTGTGAATGTATTTATTTTTAGTTACTAAGTACACATTTATAACATGGGTTAAGTACCTCTAAATGATTGATAAACTCTGACATGTGACCTGAGTTCAATTATGTTACTTATCTCGGGGAATCCTCTACGCGCAGTTCAGCCACCGTTTAAAAACTAGATGGTACAAACAAAGTTTATTATTTTTTCGACATTGATAGTATTTAATAAAAATTATTATTCAGTTTAGATTTTGTAAAACAAACATATTTGTTTCTACATATTTAAGATCATAGTTTTATGTGAGTATTTATATGTGAGGTAGATGAAAAAATACTCATATCCGTGTTTATATTGGTTATTAAATAAAGACATTTTGTAAAAGAGTTTAAATGCGGCAATAAAGGAGCACACATTCTACCTGGTGTGGTGGTAGGTGGAAACTTTTGCCCGTAGACTCAAACATCTATTCTCAGTTAAAAATGTGATGTCATCCCTGGGGACTAAGATTGAATGTATCGTCCGGCTCGTCTCCGGTTCTTGCCACTCTCGTGTTCACACATACGTGGTATTCTGCCAGGTTAAAACTTTGTGTTGGATTGAAAAACAAACTTTATTAAAAAGCTTTAAGTTCGTTTGACTGATAAAGTCGTATATTCTTTTTCGAAACATCAACCTATAATATTTTAATCCAGGATTTTTTTAAATTGTTGTTATAATAATATGTCAGATGATTATAACATGATATTTCTTAGGTTATAGATAAACTATGATACCATAAGTTCTCTTTATCTTAAGACTTTCTTAAGCAACCGCCAAATATCAAGTATCCCATTTATTGTTAATCATCACCGAATTATCAGTACATGGTTATGAACTACCCACCATTGTGGTTAAAATGAAATATTTTACAAACTAAAATGCCATAATCCAATATTCAAAGCAGTAATAGTTACTTCCAGTAAAGTGAATTCTTTGTGTTATATGTCTGCTACATTTTACACGCAGAACATCGGACAGTCAAATGTTCCGAGTTTGGAGTATATAAGCAAGTGCTGATTCAGTAACACATCAATTAGTAAAGGAACTTTGTCAGTAACACTTTGAATAAAAAGCGTTGAATAAAATAATAATATAAGCCAAAATGTTCAAATCCATAACAATAATCCTTTCAGTGTTGACGTTTTGCGCTAATGGTCGGTATTTAGTACAGGAAGATTACAGATACCCATATGTATTCGTTGAAGATGGTCGCAACGTCAGAGCTCACGACTTGGAAGAAGCTTTGTCGATACTTCCGCAGGAAATGTTCCACGAGAACAATATTTCGCGAGTACGTCGTCAAGCCCATGGAACTCTAAGTTCGAACCCCGATGGGACATCAAACTTTATGGCGAAGGTTCCACTAACTGTTAATGATAAAAACAAGCTAAGTGCAGTTGGTACTGTTAGTGGAGCGTCTGGTAATGGTGACTTCAAGGCAGCGGGTGGCAGTTTGGCTTGGGATAATGTGTAAGTTTGCTTAGATTATGTAAACCCAGGTTTATGACAATGACTATTTCGGGTACTAACTCGATATAAGTTGCTATTATGATTCATCACGATTCACATCCCATGTTGGGCCAAAATCAGTTATTGCGTCTATTTGTCTATAAATTTCTTATTAGCAGCCCGATGTCAGGAAGTGGGCGATGTTTCCCTGCTCTGATCTCTCTCCTGTCGTGTTGGATTGCCGTCCCATCACACAGTTCACACTATGAGAGTGAGGCATTGGAGAGAGCATCCGTGCTTGCTCATAAACTTTGGCACTATAACCCCGTCCTGCTCAGATGGATAGTCCCTGTTGAGAGCAGCCACCGTGGCTAATAGTTACTCGAAACTGTGTTAATTTGATAGTGTATTGTGATTTTTTTAACTTTGTAAATAATATTTTAAACCGTTAAAGATCATCATCATCATCGTTACAGACTATCACAAATCCACGGCTGGACATAGATTGCCTGATATGGGAGAAATTTGCTTTAGACGCCACGCTTTGCGGGCGCGACATTTTTATAAAATCTGTTATAATGAAGACGCTGTTGCCCATCTCCTGGCTTGATTGTCTTTGTTGCCTTTTACGCCACCCTTGGGACGATATTGAGAAGTGGACATTCTTACACAGCAACTACACGGTTATTCAAAGTAGTTAATTAGTATTAGTTCGTGCTTTCTTTTAAACATATTTATTATATCTAATAAGAAAATTAAGTAACGACGGTTCTCAAGTCCGTAAATAAAGTTTTTTTTGTTTTCCAATTTACTAAATCACTTAAATTTACAGCAATGGCCATGGCGCGAGTTTAACTGGACAGCATATACCTGGCTTTGGTAATCAATTGACTGCAGCCGGCAAATTGAATTTGCTTCACAATGATAAGCATGATGTTTCTGCTCAAGCTTTTGGAACGAGAAGCTTTCCCAGCAATCCCAACATTCCCAACTTTGACACATACGGTGGCAAAGTTGGTTACACATACGAGTAAGTATAAAAAGCTGTCCCTGTGTTGAGTAAAGCCACCAATTATTCTTTAATAAGTTTTATTTTATAGCATGGTAAGATATCGCCCCGCTGCCTCTAAGTTTTGAGGGCTCCGTGGCGTAGTGGCTTAGCAATAAGTTGCAGCGCTAAGGGCTACGTGTTCGAATCCCGGACGGAAAGAGTATTTGTATGGCCTAAAAATAATTGTTCCGGGTCTGAACGTTTGTCCTTGTGAAATTTATGTATGTGAACTGCCCCCATAATACAGAAAAAAACCTAGTGTGGAGATTTTTAAGTATTTTCCAACCAAAAAAGATAAACACATGATGGTAGACTTCCCATGTTCTTAATTTTATAAATTATTTGGACATTTAAGTTATTTCGTGACGTTCATTGCTGAGCACGAATACATTTAAGTAAAAGTAAGTAAAGTTAAGATTAAGCATGTAAGCACTAGCCTTCTTGACTCCATCGGCAGATCTGGTTTATGGACTTGCCGCCAACCAATATTCGAATGCGGAGGCAACCCTCAAAAATGAGAAGAAGCATGTGCAGTAGATCGTATAACTGTAACTTATTCTTATATTTCAGTGAGAAAGTGGGAGCTTCTCTTGGTATGCAACACACGGATCTTTTCAAAAAGACTGACTACTCAGCGATGGGCAATTACAACCTGTTCAAAGGGCGTGACTCTTCCCTTGACTTTAATGCGGGCTTGAGCAAGTCTGTGTCTCCGTACATACCTAGCAGCAGGTGGGAGCCAAGCGCTGGCTTCTCTTTCACTAAGTGGTTTTAAAACGTACAGCAAAAAAAGTTATCAATAAGAAAGCTTATAATATATTTCCTAATTAAATGATTAGTATTATTAGACTCTGTTTTATTACTATCATTAATTGCGTATGCTTCGTCAGTTTTTGTTTTGTTTATCGTTGGTGTCAGGTTTTTATGGGTAATTGTAACTTACAATCAAGTGAATATTAGCTCATTTTTCAAACCAACATTATAAGAAGATATAAAAATAAATACTTCAAAGGCTTATACCCTTTAGATATAATTCACATACAGTATACATATACATACAGTTATATGTATATAACAGTTTCGAAATGCATAGTACTGGCTATTTCTTAGTCTACGGGGAATAACATTATTGAAATTTCTGGCTGCATTTTTCTCCAGGGTGGCTCCATTTGTGAATCGAAATACTCGCAACGATTTTCCCTTATTACTACATAAGGGAAAATCGAAGTTATTCTTTATTTTTTCCTAATAATAGATAATAGTAAGAGGAAATAGTATTAATAAATTGTTAATTTTTTATTATCTCTTTATTATATCATCCGGGTGGGACACTGTTAATATATATATATATATATATATATATATATATATATATATATATATATATATATATATATATATATATAACAAGTAAAATAGAATAAAATATATAAAGTGTACATTATATTCCTGTTTATTTATTTGCGAAAATGTTCTTCTTTTTCGTTTTCTTTATCTTCTTGCTCAAGTCCATTGCTAAACATAGGCCTCTCCCGTTCGGGAGGGTTTCCCTAATCGTCACACTTGGAGGTGGATTAACGGTTGCAGGAGCAGACTTTTCTGACCTTTGACGATGCTGCCCGTCGCTGCTCTGGGAATTTACATATCATATATAGGAACCCATTGGATTTTTCTTTATTTTTCTGGTATTTCCCATAATTGCATTTTAAGATGCCCATGGAACAAAATATGGTGAAGAATTTTATAATTATGACGTAACCATACGGCTATGAGGAGATGAGATTGGTTGGTTTGATGCAACGCCAATATACCAAGTGTGTATATTATTAAATTTTATTATAAATATAAATAATATGGTGAATTTTATTACAAATACAGTTTCCAAGACAACTACTAAACATTTATTTCTTTTCAGATAAATAGTCTTACGCACACGTAAGAACAGTGTTTATGGAGAGCTGTTTACTTATTCATGAGATCGTCAAGATCTCGCATTAAGTAATTGATAGTGAACCCAGATGCCGGAATGCTTTCAGACTTTATTAAGTTGAAAGCATAGACTAAGTTTGAAAATGGATACAGACCTTTATGTAAATGTACGCACTATACTAAACTCTTGCGATTACATAAGGGTTAATGAGACGATTTTTCAAATAAAAGTTTTGTGTTATTTTAATACAAATAAATGTAAAAGTTTGAACGTTTATCGGTCGAGTACGCTTCTTGTTATGTAAAAGGATACTGCAGCTAAATATACTACTTTTTAATTTAAAAAAAAACCGACAAGTAGGCCTCGCACGCTAATTATTCCGTGGATTAATTAACGTGAGAATTATTCAATGGAAAACACCGAATATTGTGCTAGCAAAAATATACGTCGGACATCGGTCTACATCAAGATTAATGCTCCAACTGCAAATGTAAATTTGTAACTGCAAAAAATTGCCATTATTACAAATTAAGTTTCTTTTGGATTTTTTGCTTAACTAGTGCTTTGAGATACTGCTACTACTAGAAAAGCTACTAGGTGTTGATGAGTGACTTGGCGGAAATCAAAATATGTGGCATAAATTGGTCTTATCTGTTCATTGCATTGACTTAGAAGCTTGAAATCTTTACACCTTTAAGAAACCGTAGACCGAAGTATTGACATACATTTGAACTTTAATATAAAACATACATATATTTATAAATTTTTATATTTTCTTACCGTGTAGTGGCAGTTGAGAATATTTGCCGTGTAGTGGCGATTGAGAATATCCACTACCCCATATCTTCCCGTGGGTGTCGTAAGAGGCGCCAGAGGGAGACAGGCAGGAGATGGGCAGCAGCCTCTTCCTGATAACAACTGTGTTATAATAAAAAATTGCGGTTGCCAACCTGCTCGCCAAGCGTGGCAACTATGGAAAATATCCCCCCATGAATAACGACGCAAAAAAACGGCCCCCAGTCCCCGGCGGTCCCGCTATTCCTGGCTACGGTGTCGACCATGCTAACGGCGGGGCAGGGGGTGCTAAGAATCTCTGGTGAAGGTTCGGTTGCCACCTACGATGACTCGACCTGGCAACATATAACGCACGCACTCTGAGGACTGACGAGAAGATACTGGAGCTGGAAGAAGAGGTAGACAAGTTGCGCTGGCATATTATTGGATTATTCGAGATCCGAAGAGAGGGAAGGATACGGCAATCCTCGAGTCCGGCAGGTCATACAGGTTTACGCACCAACCTCGGCACATCCCGATGAGGAGGTGGAGGAAATGTATGAGGATATTTCCAGAGCCATGTATTCCTCCAAAACCCACTACACGGTGTTGATGGGAGACTTCAACGCAAAACTAGGCACAAGCGAAAGCGGTGAGCTGAAGGTGGGGAAATTTGGAGTAGGGCAACGGAACCGAAGGGGCCAGCAGCTGGCCGAATTTATGGAGAAAGAGGGACTCTTTGTGATGAACTCTTTCTTCCAGAAGCGGCCCTACAGGAAGTGGACCTGGTCGAGCCCCGACGGTTCGACAAAAAATGAGATTGACTTCATTATGACGACCAGACGCTAACTATTCAGTGATGTCTCAGTGATCGCAAGGGTGAAAACTGGCAGCGATCACCGAATGGTTAGAGGCACACTGAACCTAAATGTTAAGTTGGAGAGGTCTCGTCTAATGAAGTCAACGCTCCGTCCCCCTCGTGCTCTGATTCAGAATCCCGAAACCTTTCAGCTCGAGTTACAAAACCGCTTTCAGTGCCTAGAGGATTGCAATGCAGTGGACGATATGAATGACAAGCTCGTGGAAACTGTCCATCCAGTCGGAGCTAAGTTCTGCAAGACCCGCCGCAGAAGAACACAAAAACTCTCCGATCACACTCTTAATCTCATAACTGTTAGACGGAAGATGAGGCTGCAATCGTCAACAGATTTGACAGCATACAGGCAACTGAACAGACAGATCTCCAAATGCATGCGGCGAGACTTACGCAACTTTAATACTGCTCGTATTAAAGAAGCGATCGAGCGAAACCAGGGCTCCAAAGTCTTTGCCAAAAACGGCAAGGCCCCGGGCGAGGATAGAATTACAGCGGAGCTTCTGAAAGCGGGTGGAACACCGGTACTTAAAGTCCTTCAGAAGCTCTTCAATTCCGTCCTCCATGGTGGCACTACTCCGGAGGCGTGCAGCAGAAGCGCGGTGGTCTTGTTCTTTAAGAAAGGCGACAATGCTCTCTTGAAGAACTACAGACCGATTTCCCTTCTGAGCCGCGTCTACGTGCTGTTTTCGAGAGTCATTACGAATCGTCTCGCACGCAGACTCGACGACTTCCAGCCTCCCGAACAAGCCGGTTTCCGAAAAGGCTTCAGTACCATAGACCACATACATACCCTTCGGCAAATTGTACAGAAGTCCGAAGAGTACAATCTGCCACTTTGCCTGGCGTATGTGGACTATGAGAAAGCCTTTGATTCCGTCGAAATTTGGGCGGTGCTACAGACTCTTCAGCGGTGCCTAGTTGACTGTCGCTATATTGAAGTGCTGAAGTGTTTGTACAGTAGGGCTACGATGGCTATCCGAGTACAGAACCAGAGTACGAAACCTATCCAACTGCAGAGAGGTGTAAGACAGGGTGATGTTATATCCCCGAAACTCTTCACCGCTGCGTTGGAAGACGTTTTCAAGCTACTGGACTGGAAAGGATACGGTATTAACATCAATGGCGAGTACATCACTCACCTTCGATTTGCCGACGATATAGTCCTTATGGCAGAATCGCTGGAGGACCTTAGCACTATGCTCAATGACCTCAATGGTGTCTCCCAACGGATAGGTCTTAAGATGAACATGGACAAAACAAAGATCATGTTTAACGTCCATGTCACACTATGCTCGAAGTTGTTGACGAATACGTTTACCTGGGACAAATAGTCCGACTAGGTAAGTCCAACTTCGACCGAGAGGTCAATCGACGGATTCAACTCGGCTGGGCAGCGTTCGGGAAATTACGACACATCTTCTCGTCAGGTATACCTCAATCTCTGAAAACTAAAGTGTGCCAGTGCGTGTTGCCAGTGTTGACTTACGGATCTGAGACGTGGTCCTTCACCGCTGGCCGTATGAGGACGCTCAAGGTCGCTCAGCGAGCTATGGAGAGGGCTATGTTCGGAGTTTCACTGCGTGATAGACCCAGAAATGAGGATATCCGCAGTAAAACCAGAGTGACCGACATAGCCCAACGGATTAGTAAGCTGAAGTGGCAATGGGCCGGCCATATAGCTCGAATATAACCGATGGGGAAGAAAGGTTCTAGAGTGGCAGCCCCGTACCTGTAGGCGTAGTGTAGGGCGACCCCCCTCTAGATGGAGTGACGACCTGGTAAGACATGCAGGAAGTCGATGGATGCAGGTGGCTCAGGACAGTGGTTTGTGGCATTACTTGGGGGAGGCCTATGTTCAGCAGTGGACTTGTGAAGGGCTGTAATGATGATGATGATGATGATATTTTCTTATAAATTTCTACTCGTTCCTAAGCTAAGGTTATTTACAGATAGACGGACGGTCGGACGGGTGGATAAGAAAACGACCTTATAAGGTTTTCGTGTATTCGTTTTATAGTACGAAACCTTAAAAATAATATTCACAAAATATAGTGATAAGCAGTAGCATCAAGTGCTCCGTGCTAAAATACGTAAAATAGAGCATTTATGGAATTATTTCTGTTATCTTCCGTCTGACTGTCTATTACAGAACATATTTCGTTTTAACTTTTTTTAAATCATTTTAATAAAAAAGTTAAAATCAAATATGAATATATGTGATAAATGAACTTACAGTCTACCTGATAAGTCCATGGACCTCGGCAATCAACTAGAAACAAAGAAGGATAATGCATTGTCTCCTGTAAGGAATAATATGGAATGCCACACACACACACAGCCTGTATTATACTGGATCTCTATACTCTTTGGAGTGGAACACAGCTGTGCGAGCAGTCTTATAAGAAATAAGTAAGAGAATAAAGAGAGAAAAAGAAATAAGAAGAGAGTAGGAATAGATAAGAGGGTAGTACTTACCCAGACGGACTTCTAGGCCAAAAACCAGTCCAATCAATTAGTAACTAAAACTTTTTGGTTTGTAATAAATTAAGATTATGACGCGTGGTAGCTCAATTGTAGAAAGTTTATTTTGTTTGAAAAGGTAATTTGTAGATTGAGTGTTAAGTGAAAGGTTATTGAAGCACGAAATCGAAAAAGGAAAAAAATATCATAATGAATTTTTAGTCATGTTTGTACCGCTTTAATTTTTTAACATTCTTATTGAGGAAACATCGTTCATAAGAATTTAAAACCATGAACCTTGATAAGTGGGTGTAACATGAGCGAAAATTATGAGTATGAAATTGGTATAATAAATGGCGGTGTTGATCTAACATGTTATTGTTCCAATATGTCTCGTTTATGGTGTATAAGGGTGTATAGTTATGAAAATGTTCTTTACTCCCCGCAATTGTAGAGGCGAAAAGCACTTAAACGGCCTGACAGACGTTGTATCTGCAGTTTCCGGTGGGTAGCCTGTTGAATCTCACTTCAAAATCATTCCGGTTTGTTCACAGTGTAAATTTAAAATTATTTAATTAGAAGCGCCACCATATATCTTATGATTTTCTTTTTCGGTACAAAGCCAAAATATTATATTGTGAATAAAGAATCGACAATGTCCAACAACACCACTTATTGAATCCTGGTAAATCTATGAACCATCGTTTCGACAAAACCAAATATAGTGCGTGAATATGACACAAGTACATAAAGATTTTAAATGAGAATAAATTGCTTTATATGGGGTCAAACTAATATTAAAACTGCGCAATCCATCATTCATTATTTATTTAACAACATTCTAGAGTCGAGTTTTAACTTTGTTTCGCGTGCAGGACTAAAGTGAAAATCTTTCGCAAAGAATATAATATATAACAAATAAGATTGTAGCAGCAATACTAAATTGTAAAGACTGTCTAGTTGTTATAGTGATCGTAACGTGACTGCAGATCATAAGGTCTCAGGTTCGGATTCTGGGTCAGGCATAAAATCGTTTATTGAGACTTTCTGTCAAAAAATTCTAAGTAGGACCCCGGAGAGAGCAAGATGATGGTATTTCGCCCAGTTGCCTCGGAAAGCATGTAACCTGTTGCTCCTGCGCCTGATCTGTCTTCGGCCGTGAAGAATTTCCGTCTGATCGGATTATGAGAGTGAGAGAATAAAAAGTGCACTTGCGCACCTACAGAGGCACCGTAATGCTGTCCTGTGTAAATGGCTAACTCCTTTGAGACTGGTCGTCCTTACCGAAGTAAGCGCCTCTGATTTCACGACTAAACTTGTGATATCTCATTCTCATACACTGTAAAGATAGTAACGTTCGATAATTTGGAAGACCTTGTCATAGTCGTAAATTCACCAAGAGGAGAAGGACCCTTACTTTATCGATGACGATGGGAATCAAACCCGACCTGCCCGGATATTATAATATTTACTTATACAGGTAAAAACTATAAATACTACCCGAATAACGTTTTATAATCTCAGTAAACGATAAAAGTAACAAAAATGGCAAATAAATTATTTGATAAATAATGTCATATTGTTTAAATATACTTCCCTGTATAAATACAGAAATTTCAGATGGAAATCCGCTACATTGTTCAGGGAGTTTGCATAATCCCAACCACTTTATCTGATTCCGCGTCTAAAGTTGGCGTTTTACCTCGCTAAAGAGATCACTTTAATTTATAAGGGAAAAATTATGCTTAAGAATTTGTTATTGTTTCCAATAAAGAAATAAGATAACATTTTGTTTATATTTCATATTCAATAAAACAAAATGACGTTTTTTGTAATTTAAAATAATAATAACAATTTATAAACGTTCGTCCGTTGTAGTCATGGCTTTCCCCGTTTATTTATCGTTATTTTTACAGAATAATGGCGAAAAACGAGCAAAAAATCCACACGATATTAAGTGAATTCTGTAGAACATTGACTTCATCTATCTTCAAATATTTGAAGATATAGAGACAGACAGCGTTGTCATAATATAGCTGCAGTGTGGCTCTACCACGTTTTCAATTGTGGTACAGTACCGGCTGGCGTATTTCATGACGTAATTTTATCACCGTCATCGGCATAACAGCCCATTAAAAATATAATGCTGAATAATATGCCCTCACTAAAGATCACAGCATAGTCTTTCAAAGCACAGTCTTAAGCTAGTTGCATTCATCAGGTAGCAAGTTTTTCTCATTAGGTGAGACGTCTTCTCTTGATGAACTTACTTGAAAGGGAAAAATTAGAAGAGAATTCTTCCCCAGAGTAGGGGCTACTATGGGACTGCCGGTGATGGTTGGGCCAGGGATGTGTGCGAAAGCCTTCCCGTGGCCCAGCCAACATGCGACGAAGTTGGAACATCATCGGGTTTTAGTCACTGCGAGTCCGACATAACCGTAAGCGTAGTCTTTTCTCCATGTGAAAAAAGGTAAGACGTCTTCTGAGATGGCGACGATGTATGTATAGATTTTTAGGCTGCCAGTTTGAAGTCGGTTACGCTGCGGTATATAGTAGTAATAGAAATGAGTAGTTCGAGTACTTCATTAATTTAATAATTAACATAATAAAATATAAAACCTATTTCACAACAACCTTTTAAGGACGTTGCTAGATCATCGTTTCGATCCATCGTCAAATCGGTTCCAAAATACCATATAACTAAATCTTTGTCTGCCTCGTTGGTACTGCTGATCATGGGAACCCGGGATTGGATCTCGGTTCTAGTTGAAAAATCGGTAAATGAGATTTTCTGTCAAGAAATTCTAAGTATCAGCACGGGTGAAGGAAAAAAGCTGTATTTCACAATCGTGCCTCGAAAAGCAGGTACCGCCGTTGGTTCTGTGCCTAATCTTTCTCCGGTCCCCCACTAGAAGGCGTGACAAGCTATTAAAACATTAAGGAAGTCGATAGATGAAGGTGGCAACGAACCGTTGTAGCATCCTTTGGGAGGCCTATGGTCTACAGTGTCGTAAAGGGCTGTAACGACGAGTATATTGTTAGAAAATGTTATGATTATTTTTTGTTTACATATTTAATACATATTTTGTTCGATGTTTACATAACACAGATAAGAACAACTACGGTAGAAAGCAAATATACAAAGTAAGTCAATATATTTTTTAGAACAGTAGCTTAACATGTATAAATATAAACATTATAAGATAATATCCATGTTTCTCTAACATGTTTTCCGTAGAAACCCATTAACTGAACAAACGAGTCGTGATATTAAAACGAGACTTAAGATAATGTATTGCAAAGCTAATACTAATACGTTAGTTCCAGCTATGCACTATCCTCATTTCTTCATACAATAATTATTTTACACTACTTTAACTGTTATTATTTTTGCTTAAGCATATTATTATCATAATAATTAAAGCCAAAGAAAAGTTCTTCTGGCTGGTTCTTCTCAGGATAGAGGTTTTTTCCAGACCACTAGTAGAAGTATTATCGACTTTCAATAAGAATTTTAATATATATTGAATAAAAATTATTCTATTCTATTATTAAAATATCCCCCACATTATAAATTCCTACTTCCTCGGAGAATATCTTGTACCATGGCGACCTTTATAATTCATAAACTGCACATGAGCAAAATAAAACTCGACGAATATTGTTGGACTTAACTTCTAATGAATTGATTTTTATATGCAGCCTACGGTACACAAATAAGTTGTGGCATCTCAGGGGCTAAATGGTCGCTGTAAATTTCACAGTACGCGAGTAACCCGGGTTCGATCCCCGCCAGCACCGAAGAAATTGTTAATTGCAATTTTAAGGGGAAATATAATCTCAAATGGCTTAGCAAGATCCAGAAGAAAATATTGCAGGATTAATTTTGAAATAAATGTATGGTAAAGTTGAGGATTAATGTTAAGGATTATGTTAGACGAAAACACGATTTCGTAAAATTTTTTAGATGGAAAAAAAAATCCAAAAGTTACCTCCAAAATAAACAATAAATCGCTGTTATTCATAAAATACTTTAAATAAGATCATGAAACTTTACATACTAACTGAACTAACTATAAAGCAGTGCTTATGTTATTTACTTTTTTTTAAATACCATTAACTTCACTGTAAAAGAAATTACCTAAACTATCGGCCTTTTGAAGCGTGATTCCTGCCGCATGGTCACTTCGCTTCGGCCTTTGAACGGGGAGGCTGTGTCGCTTACGATCAGAATATACTTTACGCAACAGGACAACGTAAAATTAAAATGGGAAATAACCGTAATAAAAATAAGAAGCGACTGGCTTGGCGTTAAGAAACAGGCATAAATATGATAAACCTAATGAAATAAGTGTCTAACGACCTTGACTAAAACTACTTTTACGGATTTTATCGCGTTTATTTTACTATTATTTTACTATAAAATAAACGCGATAAAATCCGTAAAAGTAATTTTAATCAATGTGTAGTGTTCGAGTAAATATAAGAAATCATTATGTCTAACGACCTTTCTACTTACAGTATTAGTGATTACAAACATGTCGGTACATAGCATACCTACGACGCGCGATCAAGTGGGGACGAAATTAGAATTTGAGCTGACTTACTCTATCCCCTTAATTGCTGATTTACCATGAGCTTGGCGGCGAAGAAAAACATCGTAAGTAAGTCTGCATATCGGGGCAAAAAAATTCGAAGTCATATGAAGTCCGCAAACACGCATTGAGGGAGCGCGGCGGACACTTCTAAAACCCTCTCAGAAGTGAGAGGAGGTCTGTACCCAGCATTGAGATGTATATATGCTGTTACTTTTACTTTTTACATAAATAAGGTAAGGAACAAAATCGAGGATTAACAAAAAGAGGTCATTAATTGCCACTCCACGAACACATTTGCGTATCTAATATGCGTGTTACGGGTGTCAAATAATAGATCTTAAATTGGTCAATTCATCAAACAAATTAGTGGATTGACTCTTTGGTTACTTTTTCATTAATTTTTATTCTTGAAAGGTTACTAGGTCTTAACACGACTAATTTCATGTGAATGTTCTTAAGGTTCAGTCGCGCGTCGAACCTGACACGCATGAGTTCTTTGGTGGCCATTGCAATACTTGTTTCGTTCGGAATTCAACCCACGACTCGCAGCGTTACTGCCAAAAGTTTAACCACTACACTTCTAAGGGTGGATTCATCAAAGCTCAATATATGCACGATTAACTATACCTATGATAATATACTGAACGATGTAAATGTCGAGTAAAATGGTGTATCGTTTTTCCGTGCAAGCGAACGCCTGAAAGAACCATAAAATAAATAACTGTGAGTAGCAGAGTGAATGATGAACACATGTAGAAACCGCCAAATAAATAATATTGTTCTATTAAGGAACTAAATAAAAGATTGTATCATTTACGCACGTTTTTCTTTTCGAATTGTAGTGCTTAAAAGAGCTGTCTACAAGTGTCAACGTCAAGTTGTTTACGATATATGAAATTTTATTTGTTTTGTTTATTTTATTTTATGTATTCTTGATATTACTAGTTGTTTTGAAATATAAAATGAGTTATAATAAATACAAATAATAATAGAATATTATATCTAACGAAATTGATACTGGCGGTAGTACCGGCTTAAAAATGTAATAAGTGACGATTTAATTTAAGAACAGATTTATTATTTTACTGTTTCAATGTTTATTCTTTGATATTTCACTGTCGGATATTCAATGATTATAGTCTATATATCTATAATATAATAAAACTTTCAATGCAATGATTATAGTCTATCTATCTATAATATTGTTACGCGCTAAAGTCGGCACACTAGCGCCATCTAGTGTCAGGAACGAGAGCGAGGGGAGCGTTGCAGAAAATGACATCACAAACATCTTATCTTTCGACCGACAGCGCCACCCGAAGAGCTAAGTTTCTGGAAAATCTAAACTCGAATACTCGTTGCCTGGCGCGCATTTACTTGAATGTTCGGGACGCTTCTTTGCTAATTATATAAATAGGCGCTGCAAGATGCGATCGGGGCAGAGTTGAACTCGGCGACACAAGCGAAGCTTCGGAGCGGAATTAAATGGATTAGTGTGTTTAATTACTAGTGTTTTAAGTTTTAATTTGTGTAAAGTAAATTAAAGTGTTAATTTAGGTAATTTTATCGCCAACTTTTATTGTCACGAACCTCAAGCTCGTAACAATATAATAAAACTTTTACAAGACAAATTCCGTACATTAAATACCTTTTTGTAATTTGGATTGGGGTAGGTATACTATATTATCGATACACATAAAAAAGTAAGTTTTTTTCTGTCTACTGTCTGCACATGTATCACGCAAAAGCCTGTGAACGGATTTAGATGGGACTTTTACTACTGTGTTACGTAGAAATTCAACCATTTGAATAAATATATATTATGAAGCTATCTATCATAAGAGCTGGGTAGTAAGCACGATCTTTCCTTTTGCAGCTACAAAAAGTTTTAAAATTAACGTTATCGTGAGATTGAAAAATTATATTATCCGACTTTGAGTTGCTCATATATTATTTCTGCCCATTATTTGCTAAATATCGTGATTTTATTTTAGTGTAATAACAACTAATTACCTTTATTTTACCTAGATGGATTTATTTTACCTGGATATTATAGCAAGATAAGGTTTTGTTATACGCGTAATAGATGGCGCTTTTATTAGACCAGTAAAAATGTAATTTTCTAACAATAAACTGACAAAGGCGATGGATAAAAGTGGGTTGTGTTTTTGCTGCTCATGTTTAAATATTATTGTTACGCGCCTAAGTTGACGTCATGTTGTGTCAGGGACGAGAGCGAGATAAACTTTCCAGAAAATGACATCACTAATCTTTCAACCGACAGCGCCATCTAGTGTCGAAACGAAGAACTAAGCCTCTAGAAGACGACACTCGAATTTTTGACGCCTTGCGCGTATTTACTTAAAATGTTCTGGATGTTTCGATGCTAATGTGTATTTATAAGCGCTGCAAGGTGCGATCGGGGAAGTATTGAATTTGGCGAGACAAGCGAAGCGTCGGAGCGGAATAAAGTGAATCAGTGTGATTAATTATTAGAGTTTTAAGTTTAATTAGTGTAAAGTGAATTTAAGAGTTAATTTTAGTAATTCTATCGGCAATTTTTACTGTCACGAACCTCAAGCTCGTAACATTATATTACTTATCACATAGGCGAAATAGCTCATATACTTGTAGCAATTTTACTTTATTAAAATATACTTAATTTAAATACGTTGTGATATTCTTGAGTGGACTAAGAATATCACAATATGAATGTCACCTAAATAGTTACATTAAATTTCGTCCCCTATTTTTCTGCCCTTAGGCATGGAATTGTTTCTCCAAACTTACGTGGAAACACCCCTGAAGTATAATAATCTAATTTAAAAAAAATTAACATCGGTCTACAAATGACGGACAAATCGATTGATATACATAAAAATTACATACAGTCGAACACAGAACTTACTTTTTTAAGTCGAATAAAAATACTTTCTTTTCTATAAAAGTAAAAGTTAAATGATAGCACGTACGTAATATAAGTTTTAAATTGAGTTGGGAACTTGTAACACTGAAACCCCAATGAGCGAGATAATGGAAAATTGAAAAGCTTAATAGCAAATTATTAAAAAGTAATGTGATGATTTCGTTCAATTTTGCATCCCGTACTTTAACGTATGGTAGTGAAAGTTGGGTGTGGCAGAAGAAGCACAAGAGTAGAATCAACGCAGTAGAAATGCGGTCCTTAAGGATTATGTTAGGGCTGAATCTAAACGACAGGGTAAGAAATTGTGTAATAAGAGAAGAGTGTGGTTTGCAAGATGATGTTGTGACCAGGATTAAGAAAGGAATGCTTCGGTGGTTTGGTCATGTGGAAAGAATGAATGAGGAAAGAGTGACAAAGAAAATTTATGTTGCAGAAGTGAATGGAAGAGTCGGAAAGGGACGTCCTAGGCGAAAATTTATCAACCAAATTGGCGATTTATTGAAAACGGGCCAAATTAGGAGTACCCTTAACCGACGAGCATGTATGCGTAGGTGTATGGATGTGAAGGAGGCAAGAGAGGTGTGTCAGGATCATGCCAAATGGAAGTCTGTAGTCTCTGCCTACCCCTCTGGGTGACAGGCGTGAGTGTTTATGTTATGTTACGTTTTGTGATATATCGTCTGTTTTATAGCGCCTATTTGTTAAAATGCAAAGAGAGTAGAGAGTTCAATTAAAAGGTAAAGTAAAAGCCAAAGAGACAAAAGACATTCTCATATTATTGAGAGTGTTTTCTTGGAACACGGAAAATTCCACCGCGCTGCCTTGACGTGCTGTCCTGATGTATTTGATGTCTTTATTTCTTTTAAAATATAAAAAGATATTAATATTAAACAATAAGCGTATACTGTGCATTTGTTCGTTTGTGGGCCCGTCTTTTAACAAATACTAATAAATCCTCATTAATTGTCATGAAAATACTAATTCCACGCGAATAAAGCCGCAGGCTTAGCTAGTAATAATAATAATGTCCTCCAGACTGAATCACAATCACGGCAGCCAGTCTCAACGGAGACTAACCATTGGCGCAGGTCAGGATTATAGTGCTCACTCTTCATTTGCTCACTCTCATAGTCCGATGGAACGGTATGCTGACACGACTGGAGAGAGATCCGGTGCAGAATCAACGGGTTTAGATGTTTTCTGAGGCACGAGTGTAAGACATCGTCAAATTTCTGACTCCGGGCTGCTACCAAAAATTTGTTGGCAAATAAACCCAATAACTCAGCTGGTAATATATAAATCAATGCATCAATGTATACTGTTGTTTAATAGAAAACAACGGTGTACATTGCGTTCTCGTGGAATTGAAATAAAGCGGTTTAAACAAATTAAAGTCCGTTTTACTTATACGGCACTACTTCACAAAATAAAATTTGGTCTAATTTCGCTCATGTTAATGACAAAGCTTCAAATCGCAGAGCAAATTCGTGATGGCTATAATAACCAAAGTTAAAACGAGCGCTGTAAACTTTTGCCATTAAAATTCATCAGGATTCATCAACGAGCTGATATTTAAGAACGCTTACTGTTTTAATTTTTAACTGCCATATACTTTGTAGTATTGTGTAAGTTACTAATGTTTTTAAAGTCTATAATATTTCTATGGCTATTTGTAAGATTTAAAATTTATTGCACTGCAAAAGGAATTGAAAATATTCGTAATAATATATCGCTTATGTTCTGTTATTCATTCATTCATAAGAGTCTATAAAAAGTTTACTGCAGAACATATTATGCCTCTCCCGTAGATTGCCTTATAGCAGATGAGTTGGCAACGGCATTTTATTATTACTTTGCCTCGTTATTATTATTTTGTGGGGTATCTATATAGTTTTCTCATCTGGTTCTATAAATATATAATTATAAATTAAAATGAAAAGATAAATATACATAAATATCAATAAAATAAAATAAATACAAAAATACATAAATAAATAAAAGCCCAACCAGATGGAAGCCCTCGACAGGAGAGACCAAACGGCTGAGGATTAGGAGGAAAGGGAAAGAAACTGGCGGACGATGCGGGCGGTATCGAGGAGCACCGCCTTTTTTTTTTTTTTTTTGATTTGAGCCCAGAGCGGTCCGTCACGGAGTCCCAGTCGCCTCAGATGACCTGAGAGGCTGACTGGGATTAACCCATTCGCAGAGGCGACTACAGGAATAATTTCGGCCGGCATACCACCCCACATGTCGGTCACCTCGTGAGCCAGGCCCAGATATTTTGTTCGTTTATCTGTTTCGGCTTTCACGAGGTTCTCGTCATACGGAATGGTAATGTCGACCAAAAATATCTTTGACTGTGCCCGGTCCATCTACACAATATCAGGCTTATTCGCAAGAATAGTCCTGCCTGTGATGATTGCCCGGTCCCAGTAGAGCCTGGCGCGGTCATTTTCGAGCAAGGCTTCCGGCAAGTACTTGTAATACGGCAATTTCCGGTTCACGAGACCGTATTTTAGAGCGAGCTCCTGGTGTAGAATTCTGGCTACTTGTTTGTGCCTGTGCAAGTACTCAGATGACATGCCTAAGGGACTCCCCGGGTTGCCGACAAGCTCGACAGACGTTGACAGTGCCATCCTTTAGGATGTATTTTCGATAGCTGTTGGTCTTAATAACCTGATCCTGTATTGCACAGACCAAACCCTCGGTTTCCCCGAAGAGGTCACCGAAACGTAGCCATTTAAGAGAGGCGGCTGTATCTACGTGGGGCTCATGTAGAGCCCTGTAGTACCTCCCGTGGAGCTCCTTCTCCTTCCATACGGGCTCCCGGTCGGAAATGCTCTGTACTGCCCGGTCCTGCCATTGCTCGTTGGCTAAGGATAGAGGGGTACGTCCTTTATCACTAGAAATGACGTCATTATAGAATGGATCATCCGATCTCGCCAGGAAGTAATGACGGAGGCTGCACACTTCGCAATTATGCATGGTAAGCATGTTCAGGAAGCCACGCCCACCATGCTTTCGCGGCAAGTGCAGCCTCATTACCGACGATCTCGGATGATGCATCCTATGGGACGTCATTGTAGTGTGAACTTTTGTATCCAGGGCATCAATTTCAGTCTGACTCCACCTGAGTATGCCAAAGGTATACATGAGGACAGGCATGACCCAGCCGTTATATGCGTGTGTCTTATTCACACCGAACAAAAGGCTGTTAAGCACTTTGGTCAAGCGTGCATAAAACACGTCGCAAACTGACTATTTCATACCAGCCTCATTGACACCGATGTTCTGTGACAGGTCTAACCAGGTATCGGTATGTTTCAGCCTCGGAAAGGGTCCTTAAGTTGACGGGCATAGATAAGTCTATGCCCTCAGAGTTAGCAACCCTTCCCCTTTCAACATGGAGGATCGCACACTTATCCGTCCTCAGCTCCATTCTAATAGAATTGCTATATTCACAAGTGATGTTTAGCAATTCCATAAGATGGGAGCGACTGGAGGCAAATAATTTGAGGTCATCCATATAGAAAAGGTGGGTAACTTTTGTACCTCCTTTCCGAAGCTGAAATCCCCCCTCCCCCGGAGCCCTTCAGTAAAGTACTGAGAGGGTTCAGAGAGAGGCAGAACCAGATTGGACTCAGACAGTCGCCCTGGAATATACTCCTTCTTATCCTTATGCGGCTTTCCGCAGCCGTCATCCGCTCGCCTAAATGACAGAGGATCGTACTCCACTGCCCCATACTCTGCTCGAGAGAGTTTCGAACTTGATGTTTCAGAACGCTTACTGTTTTAACTTCCAAAATTATTTAAATTAAATTATTATTATTTGAGTGATGAGTCTTGCGCCACACGCTAAGTTAAGCCGTCCCGGCTTCAAGCGAGGTATCCCTGAGACGAAACGCTACTCCGATAGCATCTCACACCAGAGCTTTATCTTTTGTTAATATATTGGTTTTAAACTCAATATTAAAATACAACAGTTCTATTAAATTTAATGAAGAATATTGTGCATTCCTATAGATATGATTTTTGAAACTATGGTTACGAGCTCGAGGTTCGTTACAATAAAAACTGCCGATTCAATTACCAAAACACTTTAATTCACTTTACACCAATTAAAACTTAAAAGACACTAATAATTAATCACACTGATTCACTTTATTTCGCTCCGAAGATCGCTTGTCTCGCCAAATTCAATACTGCCCCGACCGCGTCTTGCAGCGCCCTTAAATGCACCTTTTTCACTGAAACGTCCAGAATATTCAAGTAAATACGCGCGCCAATCGACCAAGCGCAGAAAGTTCGAGCGTGGGGCTTCCAGAAAGCTTAATTCTTCTGTTCGATACTAGATGGCGCTGTTGGTCGAAAGTCAAGATTGACATTTTCTAGGAAGCACTCCTCGCTCTGGTCCCCGACACTAGATGGCGCCAGCTCCAGGCACCTGACGTCAACTTAGGCGCGCAACACTACTATAGAACTTGGCACATATCTGTTCAAATCTGAAGTCAATTATTGGCAAAGCCGATCTCGAACATCGTTTGAAACGAAATTGACCTCCTTTTGACGGTAATGTTTTTGGTGGGATATTATTCTAAGTCACCAAGAAGTGGTCCATATCTTTGATGAGTTGCAAGGTTTGTGATAAATGTAGAACTTTTCAGACCTTAATAACTCAATAACTTTAATTGATTTATTCATACCAGCTCGGTAGCTCCGTGGCGCAGTGACTTAGCAATGATTAACGGTGCTAAGGGCCATGGGTTGGAACCCCAAACGGAACAACTATTTTAATGACTTACAAGTAATTACTCCGGATTGGAATGTTTATCCTTGTGCAATAAACTACCTACGCGATACAGGAGAAAATCCTCTTGTGGGGACATATTTAAAAATGATTGAAGACTGTCGTAGATCTTAAAGGTTTTTAGTTATGATGGGGGGAGGGGTGAAAAGCAACGTCTCCCTTTTTTTCTAAACTATGCTGACAAATTGCCGTGTGTCTATATAATTGCAATTTATTTATATGGATATCTTTTGATAGAAAAATGTGTAATTATAATTTGCTTTTCAAAAATCTTACTCAATACTCGTTACTCGTATTTGGTCACTGAACGTTGAGCGAAGTCAAATATCAGAAGTTACTTTATTACGTAAACGATATTCCCTAAGGGGAGAGCCGATAAAGTAACTTTAAAGTATTTAAGTACCTAAAGCGCTAATATTAATTGCCTATTGTTTCTACGATAATAAATTTCGAACTTTAGTTGTATTACAAAACTTTAATATTTGTCTGATTTAGTTATATCATTCTTAAATATTTGTTTGTAGTTATATCCTTTTTTTATATTAACATGCTTTTATTGTGTGTGTCTATCTCTGTGTAATGAAATATTGTAATGAAATTTTCACAAACGTGTAGACGGCTACGTGACGGCTAAATGACTTCAATATTTGCACTTGTATTAAAGACCGATGACAATATAATAATTAAATAACTTTGTCCTAGTACCCTGGTCATGATAATCAGGATCATCACAGCTCTAAGTTAAATTTATTTTAAACTGCTATATTATTAGTTTTGATAATATCTTAGTACTTTGTGACAGCTATCGTAATTACTATCACAAAGTTACATATTATATTAAGCTTTCATCCTAAAAAAAATTATTAAAATTGTTAAAAACAGTAAAAATATTATATTTATCATATTATACAAGGCGTATTTTATCCCGATATTTGTACAAACGCACCATACTCACAAGTTATTTTAATAAACGATAATTCAAATATTGTTATTGTATTCATACGTAATTAAAAGTCCAAAAAAGTTAAGTCTATGAAATATTATTTTTTTTATATTGCTACACTTACGTCAGATTCTCACCACTCCTTGGAATAGTTGACTGTTAGAGATGCATGGCGTTAAGGTCAACTGTTGTTTTCTTTGTAATAGGATATGCAAGTGCGTGTTGCCAGTGATGACCTCCACCGGAGATTCTTAGCACCCCCTGCCCCGCCGTTACCATGGTCGCCACCGTAGCCAGGAATAGCGGGGCCGCCGGGGACTGGGGGCCGTTTTTTTGCGTAATTATTCATGGGGGGATATTTGCCATAGTTGCCATATCACAGTTGGTATCAGGAAGATGCTGCTGCCTATCTCCTGCCTGTCTCCCTCTGTCGCCTCT
The DNA here is from genome assembly GCA_907164705.1 of Parnassius apollo. NCBI lineage: Eukaryota > Metazoa > Arthropoda > Insecta > Lepidoptera > Papilionidae > Parnassius > Parnassius apollo. Next base: position 461,788 of record CAJQZP010000196.1, read on the forward strand.
TACGACACCCACGGGAAGATATGGGGTAGTGGATATTCTCAACCGCCACTACACGTCTAATATGTGTATAACCACCAAATTTTTAAAACTTGGTAAACATTTTAATTTGAACTAACATTTATGCGTAACTAGAACCGACGATTACTTTTCATGATTTATTACAATCGATCACAATTTCTAAAGAGAAATCGATTTTAGTCATCTCTAATCACTATTTATTTATTGCTATTGCTTTTTAACTTTATTGCTAAAATAATTTTCATCGAGTTAATGATGATGATGAAATATAAGTTCATAAGCTGTGAGGCATACAAGCTCAGTTCTCAGAGGTGACAATACACCTGTAGACTTCTTTTTTTGGATTTGTTTGCAGGTGCTCAAGGGCAGTAGCTAAACAGATTACTATCAGGTGGACTATAAAGTGGAACGGCAGATTTAGTACCGCATACTTTTATCATTGTTTTGTTATAGAATTAATACCAGATATTAAGGTAACTAAGCAGTTAATTTTCATGTAAGTTTTATATTTTTAGAACTTGGGGTTGCTTAATAATAGCAATAAAAAGATTTTAATAAATAAACGTAATATAAGCATAAACTAAACGCAATGAATTCGCCGCTATGAATTCGCCGCTAGAGGTGCTACCGCGTAGACAGAGAAACCTATAGACAAATTGACGCCTTCTTTCGCATTCGCACACGAAGAAGATAGATTTATGCATACGTCTTGCATAGAAATGAGAAAGAGCGGTGTGATTGTTTGTCCCTTTTTCCGTGCCGGTTCTTTTGTTTAGCAAACTCTACAGTTTGCTAAACAACTTTAACAGCGTAGCGATTTAAGGAGTTTACAAGTTGGTTTAAGTGAGAAAAAAGTGTTTTGTGAGCTTAAGATTGGTGAATCTTGTTCAGTTCAGTTCTTAGAACAATTAAATTTTTTATCTAAATGTGTTTAAAAGTTATAAAGATTATTCTATAACCTAAAAATTCATTATCGTCCTTTCTCACTCGAGGCCACGCCGATCATTAGTCTATAGGTTTCTCTGTCTACGTGCTACCGCTAGTGTAGAGTGAGGTCTCCGATATGTCAAATGTTAGTAGTAGGTGGGCTACGCGTGTTTATTTCTTTAAGAATAATATTGTGAATATATTGAAATTCCTGAGAGTAATTATGGCCAATATAAGTTACGGTTCAATGAATGCCAGTGCTTTAATAGCGGAGCTAAGAAAAAGAGGTGTGGGTTGAAAGAACAGTTAATTCAGAGGTTAGTTTTTTTACTATTTACAAATACATTTTTTGGCCAAAATTATGCTTATTTACCGAGTTTACAGCAATATTTTCCTTTTTACAGACTTAGGTACTATGATAGAAATAATAATTTTAATAGAAACATTGAAGATGAAATACTACAAAATGATTTGGTGTTTATTGTTGAGTGGCCTTCAAACAGTTTGATAGCAGTATAACATTGAAAAGTGTATCACCTAACTTGGATATAGTGAATATTACAACTTACATTTTAGAGGTTTACAAAGACAATGTCAAATCACAAAAAAAGGTTATAATATGATGATAAATGAATATTTAGTGGCTCTAGTGATATGTACACAAAATAATTTACTTTTTTTTTATAAATATGTGGCACTGCACAAGGGATGATTATGTTAGGAACAGTGTAATTAAACTATTGCTCTTCAGAGAAAACTTTCTTTGATATAAGCGGTGTGTTTGAAGTGGCTTTTTTGCATGGAATATCTTATGACCATGATTACCTTAAACTACTTAAATATGGCTTCTGCCCTGAAGGTTGTGAGTTTTATTCTCACCAAGGGCAAACCTTTGTGTGATGAACATAGATGTTTGTTCTGTTTTTGTATGTATTTAGATTTTAATTTTAGAAAATTAGTTTTAAATTATCTTTAGACACTAGACAATGCTAATTTAGATGATTCTAATATGCATAAAAATGTAACTGTTAATAATCTTGTATTGTATGAAATATTTGCTAGAACTCTTATACATTGTTTTGAGCGATAAAATATATATATATATATATATATATATATATATATATATATATATATATATATATATATATAATTTTGGATTTCTGTAGTGTTTCCCTACAACGGTACACGGTTAACGTTTGCCATGCAAAGGGCATTACTCTTAAATGTTGCTAAACCTGGGACACTCGTGAGGTGGGTTCTACTAACAACAAGGAGCCCTTTTCCTCTAAAACTTATTCACACAACATATATACCATATAGCTATTTGGAAAAGGTTTTCTGTAAGGTGGAGGCAACCAATTATTGTATCTCAAGAACCATTCTCCAGCTTGGGTTACTCACATTCAATCAGGAATCTCGCTGTATCCTATCCATTATCTTGTTTGTGTTTCTTTCATGCTTGAAAATGTTGGACACAACTTATGTCTATCGATCTTGTGTTTAATTTGTATTTCATCAATACTAATTTTATATCTATGGCTGTCTCATGAAATAAATTATTTACAGATGTCATCCATGAATGAAGTTTGCTGGGACAAAGCTCGAGATTTTAGCTTACATGTACCAGAAGGACCACAAGAAAGATCCCAGCATATTGTGTTGCTCAATATAAGAATATTCGCTTTCATGCCATATATACACTAGAAGTATCCCGAGAGAGAATAAATAGTTTAGAGAGAATAAACCCAATCTTGCTTCATGCTAAAATTAAGTCCCGCCATTTTTCACTAAAACTTTGTATTTATAGTGATTATATACAACTCTATATTTATAGTGACATGATTGGGTGGGATGCAATCAGAAGTTATTGCTGTAACTGCATTGTAGGTTTAAGAGCAGTGGGATGCTACTCACATGTTATGAGTATTATTTTGTACCTAAGCCATGCTCGCCATGAGGGTATTACCCGGCCTGCCGCCTTCTTAGATGAATTTTTACTAAGAATTCATTAATTATAACTACAATAAAATAAATGAATTTAAAAAACAAAATATTTTTTATTTACCTACACTCAAAACTCCATCAGAACTTTATCATTATCAAATGTTGCAGTCCGCTGCTGAATATAGGTATCTCCTAATTCACAACGCTGAGTAGATACCGATCCTCATCTCAATCTACCTACTTAATGGTAGAACCACGCTGTAGCTATAATATAGTTGTAGCACGAATGACAGCTCGACCGGAGAAGAACCACGATCACACAGAATACCAGTGTAAAATAGCAGTTTATTTATTGTGTTTCGGATGGTGAGTGTAGAGATCTGGAGACCGGTTTTTTACGGGAAACGAGGCATTTGATCCTAGTCTTCAGAGGTGACAACGCATCTGAATTTTGATTCCAAATCGAGGATAAATGTAGATATCCATGGGCCACAGCATCCACTAACCACCAGGTGGACTGTCTTTTCGATTGTCACCCTCCTGTTCGCTCCTGTTTCGTTGCTTGAATAATGGTTTAAAGTAGATTATGATTCTTAAAAGTGATGCAATTTTGTGAATTATCTGCGCGTGTGAACTATTAGAGAAAACGACGAAACAAGTAGTTTGATGTTGATATAATCTCCCAAAAACTGTAACGAAAAAAGTGACGCATCTGCACATGCGTCACTTTTTGCGAATGAAAAAAATATACAAAAACAAAGATTACGAAAGAAATGATGCGATGAAGCTCAGAAGGTCTGGAACCCAAAGCCCTAAAGCCAGTTACATAAAAAAAATTCATCACTATCAATCAACGCTAGTTTATAATATTATATATTAGTCTATGGTCTATGTAGATAATCTAAAAAAATTAAAACTGGTTATAACTTTTATCCCCCAAGTTCTAAAAATCTAAGAATTTAAAAAAGGGGTTTGTCTATACTACTATCTACCAATTAAATTCAAAAATATCCCAAAACACGAAATTTTATCAGCGGTACGAAACTCCCATACAACCCTTTTTTTTTTTTTTGCATGGGGAAATGCCTACGCATACCCGCCTCGCGGGGGCAAGGACGGGTTATGTCGGACTCGCACCGACTAAAACCCCATGGTGTTCCACCTTTGTCGCATATTGGCAGGGCTACGGGAACGCTTTCGCACACATCCGCGGCCCTACTAGCGCCTGCCGCCCCATGGCAGCACCTCCTCGGGAGAGGAAAATTCCTCCCCGTTCTCCTTCCCAGGTAAGGCGCACCAGAACACATGGCGCGCCTTCCTCCACGGCCTCCAACTACGTCTGTGCAACAGACGCCCCCGCGTCCGATGCACAAAGGCCATGGGGCCAGGAAAAACGAGCACTTAGAAGTACTAGCCTTCCCGACCCCATCGGCGGATCTGGTCTATGGCTCCGCCGCCAACCAAGATTCGGCTGCGGAGGGTAGGGAGAGCGGCGCCTCGCAATACCGACCAATCCTCTCCCCCCGCAGCCCCACCACCACCGCATCAACGGTGCGGCCCCGTTTGAGTCGCGAAGGATAGGGCGAGTGGCGCATCGCCATACCAACACTCCTCTTCCTCCGCGACTCCACCTCGGCTGCAGCGGTAGAGGGTGCGCGAGTCCCCACTCGCTGCAGTCCACCAGCACACATCCGAAGTGGGCTCCCCAAGCCCACTCGGAGCGGCCACCTCAGGCCGGCCCTTCACCTCGGGCCAGCCACGTGGGTTCCTCTTTGTTCACCGTGGGAGACCAAGCCACGGCTACTAAGCCCCCCGCCACGACAAGGCGGGAACCCGTTCGGGGGGGGGGTACTCCCATACAACCCTGCCATTCCCCTTTGATTTTCACTTCAAATTAGTAATAAAAAATAACTCTTTACACTTCTTACTGACAACATTACTCGTTTTGGATATTTCCCATAGTTGCCACATCAGTCAATAGGGTTAGCAATATTTTTTTATTGTTTTGAGTTATTTTTAGGTGTATTTTCTTACTGCTGCACATATTCTCTTTCATTCCCCTCTGTTGTCCTTTACGATACCTACGACGTAATATGGGATAGTGGGTTTCCTTAAGCCGCCATTGCACGTAATATAAACTCTATGAAAAAACAAATACACTTCCAAAGTGGTTTGATATAAATTTCTAGTACTTACAACCCTTGACAATGAAAGTTGATGTTATCTTTTTTGATGTGAAACATCTATCGGCGTGCCTTGCCAGTAAAACCACGGTCTCTTCAAACTATATCAGAAACTGGCATTTCATTTTTTGTGATACAAAGATACAAGTTGCGTCAAAAACGAGTTAGGGGAATTTTTAAAATATTTTTCCCTCTATACTTATATAATTGGTTTAACTGTTTTACATCTGTCCGGCCTCCCATGACGGCCAACTTTTTAAATCAAACAAATTTACCGAACCTTTCAACAAAAGATTGTTAAAATATCACGTAACACAAAAGTAATTAAGTCTTATTTACATGACAAAAACGCTTCAGTTAGACGCGGGCGCTACTACTATACTAGTGTAGTTGAATGTGTTGAAATCCATCTGCATTTATCGATAACCCCCCCCCCACTCTATATAGAAATGACCGTACGTAATTACGTAAAGTACGTACGTAAATGAGATAATAAACAAAAATTTATATTGATCTTTCCCAAGGAGCTTTCCAAAGTTTTAGTTATAGGCCGTTTAATAAATTTATGGCGTGATCGTCTTAGTTAGGACCCTTATTTACGTTGCGTTGGCTTATGCAATTAATTATTTAAAATATTACTATTAAGATATTTTTCGAAGGTTTTATATATAAATTAGTGATTATTTATCATCAATAATAATGCGACGAAACTGATAATTCTTCACATCGTGACTGAAGTTGCCACTCGGGAATCATGTTTCTCTACCTTAGTCTAGTAGTTGTAAGTGCAACTGCTGAACATGTGTTCCCTGGTTCGAATGTTTGGTCGGGCCAAAATCAGCTATTAGTATTTCTGTCAATAAGTTCTAGTAGCGGCCTGGAGTCAGGGAGTTTTTTTTTAATAATAATAAAGCGACAAACGAACTTGCTGTCCATCTGACGTTGTGTGGCTACCGCAGTCCATGAACACCGATACTGGCTCTCTATACCTTTCAAACGAAAACACAGCAGTGCGTAAACTGCCATTTGGCGACAAAAAAGGTATGGGGATGGTAATTATTGGTTAGTTTAGGCGGTTTTAATTTTCTCTGTTGCCTCTTACGACGTCAACGGGATGATATGGTGTGGAGAATACTTTAACGCTGCCATCATACGGCAGCTATCTTATTTATTATTTTCCAACTGTGGATATCCTCGTAACAGGTTTGATCATGCAGATTGTGGAGAAAACCTTAAAGATTGTTAAAAGTTAACTGCTAAAACAGTAAGATTTTGAGCTCTCTGCTACTGGTTTATATTCGGGAATCCTGAAAATTTCTTATATGCTTAAATATTGGTTGTTTAAGGGTAACATGCTGCGTATATAATATATAAGAGCATAAACCAATATAATCAACAGTAGGACCTTTATTAATATATTAGCCTGAATTACCGCTAGATACGATTTGAAATTATTTATTACCATCTCGTTTGCAGCTGTGTCATACCTTGTAATTCATTCGCGACGTAAGGAAATATGGATATCGCATATAACATTTTAAAGTGGATTTCACATAAAGACATATTGTTATTTAAACTATCTCAACGAGCTTAAACGAAAGCATATTTTATTAGATATTTATTATTAAATAATAATTTGTTTAAATTACAGCCTATATACGTGCCCACTGCAGGGCACAGGCCTCCTCTCATTTCTTACAGAATTTTAGGGTCGCGCCGCTCCAATGCGTGTTGGCGAATTTCAAATGTATTTTTCTATTATTTAATTTCTCAGAAACGCAGGTTTTCTCATGATGTTTTCCTTCACGCTTGGCAGCATTTAAAATTGCAAACACAGCAACAATTTCATTGGTGTCGGCGGGGATCGAACTCGGTTTGATCGCGTACTGTGAAATTTACAGCGAGCGCTAGGCGTCTGAGTTACAATGGCAGCACAATTTGTTTCATAGAATTTGTTTAACAGATATTGATTTATTGATATGCGCCCTCCTTTCACCCAAGGAGGTTTGCATCCGTTTACGGCTTAAATATCTCTCGCTAGATCATTAAGCCAATCCCAAAAGGTGGTGTTTAGTGGGAAAAAGTCTCCACATAACCACGCAGCCAGCAGCGTGGTATGCTATGAGCATTCACCACCTCCCAATTTGTTTCATAGAATTTGTTTAACAGATATTGATTTATTGATTTGCGCCCTCCTTTCACCCAAGGAGGGTCGCGTCCGTTTACGGCTTAAAGATCTCTCGCTAGATCATTAAGCCAATCCCAAAAGGTGGTGTTTAGTGGGTAAAAGTCTTAACATAACCACGCAGCCAGCAGCGTGTTATGCTATGAGCAATCACCACCTCCCTCCCCCGTTGCCCTTATTTGCTTCGGGAAGACCCCCATGCAAGAATAACATGGGGTAATGATGAACGGAATAGAGCATTCGTTTCAGAAAAAAAGGATTGGTTATCAGTATAGTCGTTTTACGCAAGTTAGTTCAACGTGACAACGTCATCACGATACGAAACATTGATGAAATGATTGCTTACTTTTGTGAATAAAATTGAATCATTTTTCTAATAAAAAAATAAAATCAATCATTGAATTATCACTATTTTGTATGGATATGAAAAAGGAGTGAAATGAAATCTACAATTCAATTGATTAATTTACTTTTACGCTCAAGCCGATGTTGCCTTCCGCTAGTGCAGGGCTCTCGCTCCAATCGTAACGTTACAATGAGTAATCCTTATTCGTGCGTGCAGCTGACGTTCATCGATATATTAGACGTTGTCACGTCAAAAAATGTATTTGTGAAATATGCGGGATGTCACCAAAAGAATCCTGAACGCCGCTTTTTCAAAGAATTATTATATTAGCCCTTCCTATACATTTATGAAGTTAGCGTGTTTGTTTTAAAAAATAAGTCATTATTGGTTAAATCAATAAGAACCACATCCTCTAAACTGTCGTGACCTAGAAAAACTTGGCCTTGATGTTATTCCTAGACTCGTTAAATATAACAAACATTGCCTGAATATGTAGTGTAGTGTATGGTTAGTAATAGTTGTGAAATGTAGCTCAGATTTATCCAAATAATGTATGTTGTACAATGTTAAATTTAATTTTCTAGAGCCATGAATTATCACTTACTCTATCATATAAAACATTACAATCTTACGATGCCATTAGTGCTACTTCCAATATTTATGATTTGCTGTGTTTGCATGTACAACATCAACTCTTCCATGTGCCAGTTTCCTTTTACTGTAGGTAATATAATGTTTGATTAAAATAAATAAGTAAGTATATATTTATCAAATAGTAATTTGTACTATTTTAATATTGAGATTGAGTAAGCTGCATAAAAAGTTGATACTAGCATTATACAGCTTTTCTTTTCGGGCTAAGTCAAAGGAAACATCTAAAAAATTAAAATTCAATTCACACTATTGAACTTACGACAAGAAAAGGAAACATGCAGCATCAGCTATATCATCAGAAAAAAAATGAAAAGGCTCCGAGCTAAAACATTTTTTAAAGAAAGAAGTTGCTGGGTTGAAAATAATATCTATTCATAAACTGGACGAAAAAACTTTGATAGAAAAAGAAGAACGGATGGTTCTTAAAAAATTGGCGTTAAATTACAACTTATTAAGCGTCAAATTAATTAAAAAATATTATTTTTACAGGAGAGGGGGAAAACCAGCATACGGCTCACCCGATGGTTACTGATTACCGCCGCCCATGAACAACTGCAACACCAGGGGAATTGCAGATGCGTTGCCGGCCTTTTAAAAAGGAATAGGCTCTTTTTTGAAGGTCCCTAAGGGTCACAGCTAATTAGAACCACCCGGTACCCGACTCTCACCGCCTCGTCGCTAGGCGTCCCACTCGTAGTCGACAGGTGTACCACGGGTGGACGCCGCGTTGTCACCAATTAACCTCGCGTGGTCATCGAGTGGACCTCGCGTCGTCAACTAATGGACCTCTCGTGATCAACGAGTGACTCTTAAGGGTCACAGCTCATTAGAGCCATCCGGCACCCAACCCTCACCGCCTCGCCTCGAGCAGTAGTAGTTACGTTGTACCAGTTCTGGCGCACTGAGTCAGAAGTGGTACAAGTACGACGTTCGTCGACTCACGATCCTAAAAAAAAAGAAAAAAAGGTTTTGGCATGCTCTGATCACGAATCTGCGGTCCATTTTTGCGTAGGATGCACGGTTCCGGAGATGTGCAGATCAATTATCTAAGAAATGTCCGCGGCGCGGCCTCAATGCGTGCTGGCGAACTTCACACGCCTTCGAAATTTTCTCAGACATGCAGGTTTCCTCACGATGTTTTCATTCACCGCCGAGCACGTGGTAAATCAGCACTTAAAATTGCAATTAACAATTTAATTGGTGCCGGCGGGGATCCACGAGGTCATTTTCCATCCTCGCTCATGGTATGGTTGGGAGTTTCTTATTGGGGCTTAACAGAGGTACATTTTTGTGAGAAAGGTGTAAAAACGAATGCAGTTGTGTATCAAAATACAGTCCTGACGAACCTTGTGTAACCTGTTTCTCATACCATGTTCAATAACAGGCACTGGGTATTCCAACAAGATTCGGTGTCAGCTCATAGAGCGAAGAGCACACAAGACTGGCTGGCGGCGCGTGAAATCGACTTCATCCGGCACGAAGACTGGCCCTCCTCCAGTCCAGATTTGAATCCGTTAGATTACAAGATATGGCAACACTTGGAGGAAAAGGCGTGCTCAAAGCCTCATCCCAATTTGGAGTCACTCAAGACATCCTTGATTAAGCAGCCGCCGATATTGACATGGACCTCGTTCGTGCTGCGATAGACGACTGGCCGCGCAGATTGAAGACCTGTATTCAAAATCATGGAGGTCATTTTGAATAAACTATAGTGTCATAAGAATCTATGTTTTGTTAAGTTCATTTTGGTATATAAATGGTTACATAATGAATAAACTTGTTTCAATTATTTTATATTAAACATGTGATAGAATTTATGACCTGACTAGGTAATATGCAATTTGGGTACAGATGATAAATCAGGTTCACATTGGGTAGCTTTATATATCGATACGAATGACGTCGGTCAATATTTTGATTTATATGGACGAGCACCTGTACGATATCATCTAGAGTTTTTAAAAAGGAATTGTAAAAGATGGAACTGGAATGTTGATAGGATTCAGAATGGGTGGACTTCAGTTTGTGGCGAATATTGCTTAATGTATTTGCTATATAAGTTTCAGGGATGTTCAATGCATAGTTTTACGAGTATATTTACAGGGAACACATTGTACAACGATATTTTAGTGGATGAGATGTTTCGCTCCTATTTTATAGATAATAAGTAATAAGATATTGTATTTTGTAAATAAAAATTTTAACAAAATTAGGTAATGTGTTTTCTTGATGAGTCAGATTAGTGTATATAGGAACAAAGGAGAACAATAGCACCACTCTGAGGAAGAATAGATAATGACGGTATTCAATGAACAATAGATAAGTAGATAAGAACAATGGAGCGCTAATGACGGTGTACGCAAAAATGGACCGCAGATTTGTGATCAGAGAATGCCAAAACCTTTTTTTAGGATCGTGATTCGACGAACGTCGTACTTCTACCACTTCTGACTCAGTGCGCCAGAACTGGTACAACGTAACTACTAGCAGTTCGTATTCTTCGTATGGATTTGTATGGGCCTACGCTCACTACATCAACTCTGTACTATCACCGGATCGCGTCGCTCGCGAGGTGTCCAAGCGCGGACTGCGAGTGGACCACTCGATGATAGCTCACTATTGGCATGCTTGCTGCATGCGAGCTGGCAACGCGCGGTTCACGCGAGTGCGATGCGGCGCTCTCCACCAACCCTTCATTTCAAACCTTTCTTTCGAATGTGTCGGACGCATTGTTGTTTGTTTTTAAAATGAACAAAGAAAAACTTATAGAAGAAGTTCGGAAGTATAATTTATTGTATGATTTAAGGGCCACTCGTTGATCATGCCAGGTCCACTCGTTGACGACGCGAGGTCCACTCGATGATCACGCAAGGTTCACTGGTGACAACGCAGCGTGCACCCGTGGTCCACCTGTCGACTGCGAGTGGACGCATTGTGACGAGGAGGTGATAGTCGTATGCCGGGTGGCTCTAATGAGCTGTGATCTTTAATCATACAATAAATTATACTTCCGAACTTCTTCTATAAGTTTTTCTTTGTTCATTTTAAAAACAAACAACAATGCGTCCGACACATTCGAAATGAAGGCTCGAAATGAATGTTGGTGGAGAGCGCCGCATGAATGATGACGCATTCGCGTGAACCGCGCGTTGCCAGCTCGTGCTTCACGCAAGGCAAGCATGCCAACAGCGAGCTATGATTGAGTGGTCCACTCGCAGTCCGTGTGTGGACATCTCGCGAGCGAGGCGATCCGGTGATGGTACGGAGTTATTGTAGTGAGCGCAGGCCCATACAAGTTCATACGAAGAATACGATCCGCTCGAGGCGAGGCGGTGAGGGTCGGGTGACGGGTGGTTCTAATGAGATGTGACCTTAAGTCGTATCGGTCCGGAAAAATCTCTGTTGGTAGTTGATTCCACAATGAGGTTGTGCGAGGGGAAAACTTCTTTTAAATCGCATGGCGGTGGACCGAAAAGCCATCCAGATGGTATGGATGGTATCGCGAGTTTTGTCGCGATGTGTGATGGTGAAATTGTGCGGCTGGAAATAGTCCGAACAATTCCTCCGAGCACTCTCCGTGGTAGATGCCATAAAATACGCAAGGCCTATAGTTGGACGGATCAGAGCGGTTACCTTTTATTAGAGATCGGGTGCACGAAGGCTGTCTTTCATGATTTCGTGACTACGCCGAGGGAGTAGGAGTACCGGAAAAGATGCGTTAAAACCGGTGCCAACTCCGGAGCCAACATCTTCAGTACAATAGGTGGGACGCCATCCGTCCCACTCGACTTGTTGACGTCCAGGGAGAGGAGTGTTCTGGGCACTGAGCGTTGAGTAAACAGGACATCCTACATGGAGCACTCACTCCGCGGGATGGTCGGCGGCGTGTTTCCCCCGTCATCAAGAGTCGAGTTTGACGCAAAGAGAGAGCCCAGCAGATCAGCTTTGTCCTTAGTGGCATGTGCCAGTGAGTCGTCCTCCCTGTGCAGAGATGGGAGAGATGGCTGACAGAAGTTCCCTTGGACAGCCTTAGCGAGAGACCAGAATGCATGTGTTCCCGAAGGAAGACGAATTAGTTTTTGCCAATTCTGCCGATGTGCCCTGACTTTGCCTTGACAATGACGCTTTTGAGACCTGATTTGGCCTGAGGCCGAATCGTACTTCTTTTTTAGAGCGTCGATGCGCGAGCTGAGGCCTGTTAGCACTCCTGCTTATGACGTAGTGTAAGTTTTCAGGAGTGACCAAACCAAGGCTGGGTTCTGCTTCCGATAGGTTCCACAGATGATGGAATAGAAAGTTCCATTCCCTGTAGCACAACAAAAATCAGCAACAATGCTGGGATCATCCGGCAAGAAGCAAACCCAACCCCAAGAGTAGGATGCAAAGAAAAATCGCATCCCGTCCCAATCTGCTGACCTATAATGCCAAACACGGCGGCAACCTGCAGTACGCAACCCCGATGAGAACATGAGTGGCACCGTACTCCGGATCAGACAATGGCCCGAGGAGCCAAGAGGGCATCGACAGAGACTTGATATTAGTCCGGATGAGAGGTCAGCAGAAGGTCCAACAGGGAAGGTAACATGGTCTTCCACATCTGGGATCCGCGCAGGCAAGGTAACCAGTTGTGTCAGACCTTATGCCAAAGCAAAGTCATAAACAGATTTCCCGCATGATCGGTTAAACGAGGACCAAGCCATTCAGCGTGGTGGGCGTCAAAATCACCAAGTATCACGATCTCTGCGGATGGAATCTGTTGTAGCAAGAAGTCTGTAGCAATCTGGACGTGGTCGATGAGTCGGACTGTTTCGGCATTACCACTATGGGATCTACAGAGGCACCCGTAGACGCGGGGATAGTCGTCGCTGTCTACGCGCAGCCATAAGATGGACAGATTCGTCCGTCAGTGGAATGTTATAGCAAAAATCCAAGAATGTAGCAAAGTACTTCTTTATTTTTACATATTATTCACATAGTAAAAGTATTATATAAGCATATATAACCGCTGTGGGCTTCTATAAACTATGTTGCGACATGATAGTCGAAGAAAGTTACATTCTATTAATAATTTTAAGTTTTCAGTGATTATAATTTACAAAAAATATAAATATAAATAGAGAAAAGAAAATAAATGAAATAAAATTCCATAATTTACAATTCTAATGGAACATGGCGACAAAAAAATGCTCAAAAACTTTCCTCTTTTAAAATTTGTAAGGCGGCTCGAAATTGTACTCGTATTTTTTCCAACTTCAATCGCGTTAATGGTATCTAGAGGGAATAAAACAGTTGCAGTGAATTATTATGAAACCATTTACAGATTTTATTTTCGTCATATCTCTGAAAACATGAAATATTCCGTGCTAATATTTAAATTTTTTATATTCGGAATTACGGTTTTTGGCAGAAAATTCAGTTAACATAGGTAAATCTTACGTAATAGTGCCTTACTAGCACCTTGCAATATATTATAGCGGCAGCACTCTTGGTATTACAATGCGCCATTTTTCCTGATCTCCGCGGACGAAACTTAGTCGGCGGTATAACTGCCAGACCAGATCTGCTGATGGAGTAGGCTAATGTTTCCGGGCAAGATTTTTCTGGCCCTGTGAATTTTGGGAAACGGGTTCAAGGGTACGCAGCGCTGAATGCGATCGAAAGCTCCGAAGCGCTGGAAAGGCCACGGATTGTGTCAGAGCTTTCCTGTGGCTATGACTATTCACGATAAATATCTGGAAAACCACGGGGGTTTGGTCGGTGTGAGTCCGAGCGTAGGGATATATGCCGTAGTAGAGACAGAATTAGGCATTTTACTTTAAAAAAAAGGGAAGACAGCGTTTTGGTTCTTAATTGAGTTGTATTTGAATTTTGTGAATTGAGTAATTATTTTCAATTCCAATCTTCATCATTCCTAGGTAGTAGAAGATGATTCAAAAAATTTATCTCTTACCCTCTTATAAGTCTCAAGAATTAGTATTTTAACAATAAAGATAAGCCTAAAATTTTGAATATATACCATGGAATAAACTTTTGTATTTGAGATCTTTTTGGGCACGCTAATAACCCAGATAATGGTCTTTCCATTTATCTTCTAGTCCTTAATGAAACAGAAATTATTTTGGAACTCTCCACAACATGCTTAACAACCTGATTTGAAAAAAGAACTGTTAATTATATTTCCCAAGAAGTTTTTAATAATAAATTGTTACAAACTTCTTGGGGTATATTACTACACAGTCCTTACCCACGGTATATCTCGTCTTACGAACAGATTTTTAGCCGACTTAAAAAAAGAAATAGGTCATCAACTGGACTGTTTTATTTCTGTGTGTATATCATGCGATAGCTCTGAACGAACGGATTTAAATGATTCTTATTTGTTATATTAGATAGGCTTATAGATCAAGGCCCATTTAAATTTAAAGGAAAAATAGGGACAAAGTTTTTGATTTAAATAAGCTGGTATTGTCTAATCCACTCAAAAAAGATACTTCTTCGGGTTTTTTTTTCAAATCTCATGACACTTAATAGAAATATTTAGAGTTTATGTGATATTTTTCAACGCGCTTTGGAGTTGCACGCTGGACTCTTCCATAACCTGGAAACTTCTAAAGAATTAGAGACCTATACTCAGCAATGGGAAGTATGTCAACTCTTCCACCTGCGAGTTTCATTTTACTTGTAGGGAATATTATGTTTGATTTAAATAAATAGGTATATATTTATCAAATGGTAATTTCTACTATTTAATTATTGAGATCAGGTGAGCTGCATAGAAAGGTGATAACAACGTAGGTGATAATCGGCTTCACTTGCTGCTCTACAGCCATAGGGGACGCAAGCCCCAGTTGTTCCCAACCATACGACTGCACGGACCTAAAACAATTTTAGCCGTATGACATACGTTGCTAAGGTGAGAGTTCCATGTTAGTTTTGGGTGGATTCTTACGCCCATATAATAAACTTTTTCGATAATTAAAACAATCAGGCGTTACGTATGTGAAGTGCTGTAAAGATGATGATAATGATGATGAAACAAATAAATCACAATATTCTCCATAATCTTTAAAGTTTACCAGAGAACTAAATACGCTCCTGAGCCGCTAGCATTCATTGAACTCCTACATTTCTTACCAGCTCGTTACTCTGTCTAGTTGGGGCTGCCCTACAAATAGCTTAACCGTACGATACTCTCACCCGAATACATTCCCGCCTTTCTTAAAAAATAACACTGCAAAAATTTTCTGCTACGCCTTTGAATAAAAATATTTGTTATTTTTATTATATCTCCGCATTGTGAAAGGTATAGCCCCTGCTCTTTCATGGCTCTAACAAGTGCTTATATGACCTATGAAATAAAATGTTGGGCTCCCGTAGTGAAAATACCAGCAATATTAAACAAATGGGTATTTTTGATTATAAACAACATAAAAAATAGGATAACAAAAAACCAGAGAAAAATTATAAATATTTTAAATTCTTAAAATTACTTAAATGATGAATAATTTGCGCTAACCTTCGTTTCTGATATTTCCTGTGGATAAATTCATGTTTTGCAATGCTTTCAATTTGGAACATTAACTTAAAAGCACTAGAAATCCCGTCAAATGGAAGGGAACTGAAAGGAACTATTTTATGCTTAAAATAAATTAAACGATTTTATGGCAATAATTAAATTTTAATAATACTTATTATCAATAACATAACGATACAATGTAGTTTTATGTATAATTTTAACATATGTAATATTGTATGATTTTGTTACTATCATCATATATATTTTTATAGGTATATGTTACGGTAAGTCGTAGTGCGGTTATAAATATTTTATTAACTTTGTTTATTTACATTATAGTTTTAATACATTTAACTATTACAACTGATGTATGTTTTCGTATTTTTGACAAATTTCAATCTTCTAAAGCTAATATTACTTGATAATTGAGCAGTGCTTTTGCAAATAACTCGAAAACTATATGCGAAATAGTAAACGGTTCAAAATAAAAAATTGGAGACCTATTAATTTGACTTAAATAAAAAATCAATTTATCCTTTCATATTTAAATTAGGAAGAACCAAAACGCTACCACCGGGCACCGGTCGCCAATTCACTTGCTCTTATCACTAACATTCCGATTTGTTGACGCTAATTAGGAAGTCAAAGCACGAGTATATTGTTGCTTACAAGCCAGTAAGTGACTCTTCTGAAAAAGCATTTACTGGCCTCTTTCTTGATGCAATTGTACAAGCGTTTGACTTAGACATGGTGCGAACATGACAGGAAAATTAAAGGCGTTCAAACCAAAATTTGACTCAATATTCTCGGGCATTTTTCAATCAAGGTTTCACGTCAGCTATATTTGATGGATGGTAAAGATTAGTCAATTTTTACCATCCATCAAATGTAATATTCCTCTACAGGATGCAGGTGTGTACAAGCTAGATTTTGAATGTGGTCTCTCTTACATAGGTCAAACAAAACGATCTATAAAAACCCGCGTGAAGGAACATATAGCTGACGTGAAGCACCGACGCTCCGGGAAGTCTGCAGTCTGCGAACATATTTAAAATCGTCCCCACCATTACATTCGATTTGATAAACCACAAATCCTCGCAAAAGAACACCGATTCCTACCAAGGATGATACGCGAGGCTATTGAAATTAAAAAAACATCCAAATTTCAATAGAGAAGATGGATGGGTGCTGCCAGCAGCTTGGGATCCTTTAATTAACAAAATTAAACCCAAACCCAAGCATACCACTGCAAGAATTCATGATACTATAAGCTCGTTTTGCGTAAATCTGCAAAAATTGCAAAAACTGAAGGTAGCCGGACTAACTATGACATTGGGACGTCAAACATCTCAGTCCCCCCCCCCCCGTGACCATGGGTGATGTAAAGCACCCGAAACGTCGGGATAGTAAAAACAAACCATAAATAATTAAACGCGATAAAATCCGTAAATAATAGTTTTATTCAATATAGATAATAATAAAATAAAGTTTAACTAATGGCCTCAATTACTTTATTTGCCTTTGTAAATGTAAATGGAATAAAATAGGACGCTTGAAATGCGAGAGCTCTACAAATGCTACGTTTTCATTTACAAAAACGATTAACATTAATACAAAATCAGCGTGAAATGGCAATCAAATAGCATGTAGAAAGATTTGATGGCTTCAAAATAAGATAAATTCTGGAGAGAATAATTTATTTCGTATCGTATCGTACTTTAAAAAAAATCATGTTTGAATTAACGGAATGTTAAAATTACATTACATCTGTTACATAAAAGCTAGTCTCTAATGCAAAATTCTTATATCTAATTTATTTTTAAATTATTTCTATTTTGTATCTAAAATTATTTCATCCAGCCTTGTGATGGTAATGTGAGAGTATCCATCCTGTGATGAAGTACGTTGCAATCGTTGCACGAATAAAATTAATTCAAACGCATTGCGGGCGTATTTTAGGGCGAAAGCAGGAAAAGCTGGAGGTATTGGGTAGAGGGCTAGGATGCATCGCTTCTTTGGTGAGCTGAAGCCATATTTACCGTCACCGAGAAAAACCTGGCAGACCTAGTTCGATACATCATGTGCTCAAAAATATTTGATTGATATGATTTGAATTTCTGTACAAATATACAGAAATTCGAATAATATCCACCCTACCTACCACACCTATATATGTATATATATATATATATATATATATATATATATATATATATATAGCCGTGTAATGGCAGTTGAGAATATCCACTACCCCATATCTTCCCGTGGGTGTCGAAAGAGGTGACAGAGGGAGACAGGCAGGGGATGGGCAGCAGCATCTTTCTAATTACAACAACAATATAATAAAAAATAATAAAAAACTGCGGTTGCCAACCCGCTCACCAAGCGTGGCAACTATGGCAAATATCCGCCCCCCCCATGAGTAACGACGCAAACAAACGGCCCCCTGTCCCCTGCGGCCCCGCTATTCCTGGCTGCGGTGGTGACCACGGTGACGGCGGGGCAGGTGGTGTGAAGAATCTCCGTTGGAGGTTCGGCTGCCACCTACGACGACTCGACCTGGCAACATATAACGCACGCACCTTGAGGACTGACAAGAAGATCTATCCACTCAGGAACACGGCAATCCTTGAGTCCGGCAACTTGTTCTATCCCCGGGAGGGCGACCACCTGTCCCAAGGCGGTGTCGGATTCATCGTCCACAAGTCTCTCATCAACAACGTTGTAAAGACTGGGAGTGTGTAGACAAGGATCGCGTACCTGATACTCAGAATCACCAAACGTTATTCGCTAAAAGTCATTCAGGTTTACGCACCAACCTCGGCACATCCCGATGAGGAGGTGGAGGAAATGTATGAGGATATTTCCAGAGCCATGCATTCCTCCAAAACCCACTACGCGGTGTTGATGGGAGACTTCAACGCAAAACTAGGCACAAGAGAAAGCGGTGAGCTAAAGTTAGGGAAATTTGGAGTAGGGTAACGGAACCCAAGGAGCCAGCATCTGGCAGACTTCATGGAGAAAGAGGGACTTTTATGATGAACTCTTTCTCCCAGAAGCGGCCCCACAGAAAGTGGATCTGGTCCAGCCCCGACGGTTCGACAAAAAACGAGATTGACTTCATTATGACGACCAGACGCCAACTGTTCAGTGATGTCTCAGTGATCGCAAGGGTGAAAACTGGCAGCGATCACTGAATGGTTAGAGGCACACTGAACCTAAACGTTAAGTTTCTTCTTCGTCATTAGAGGTCTTGTCTAATGAAGTCAACGCTCCGTTCCCCTCGTGCTCTAATCCAGAATCCCGAAACATTTCAGCTCGAGTTACGTAACTGCTTTCAGTGCCTAGATGATTGCAATGCAGTGGACGAAATGAATGACAAGTTCGTGGAAACTGTCCATGCGGTCGGAGCTAAGTTCTGCAAGACCCGCCGCAGAAGAACAAGAGAACTCTCCGATCACACTCTTAATCTCATGGCTGTTAGACGGGAGATGAGGCTGCAATCGCCAACAGATTTGACAGCATACAGGCAACTGAACAGACATATCTCCAAATGCATGCGGCGAGACTTGCGCAACTTTAACACTGCTCGTATTGAAGAAGCGATCGAGTGGAACCAAGGCTCCAAAGTCTTTGCCAGAGATCTGTCTGCCAGTAAGAGCCAACTGTCAAAGCTGAAGACTAAGTGTGGCAGCATCGTTTCCGGAACACCCGAGATTCTGAGTGAGATTGAGAGGTTCTATGGGCAGCTGTACACATCATCATTGGAACCACACGCAAGTGTGAGAAACGATCCAAGATCAAGTCTTATCCGACACTATTCCGATGATATCCCGGACATCAGTCTGAACGAGATTAGAATGGCTCTCCAGCACCTAAAAAAGTCCCCGGGCGAGGATAGAATTACAGCGGAGCTTATGAAAGCGAGTGGAAAACCAGTACTTGAAGTCCTTCAGAGGCTCTTTAATTCCGTCCTCCATGGTGGGACTACTCCGGAGGCGTGGAGCAGAAATGCGGTGGTCTTATTCTTCAAGAAAGGTGACAACGCCCTCTTGAAGAACTACAGACCGATATCCATTCTAAGCCTCGTCTACGTGCTGTTTTCGAGAGTCATTACGAATCGTCTCGCACGCAGACTCAACGACTTCCAGCCTCCCGAACAAGCCGGTTTCCGAAAAGGCTTAAGTACCATAGACCACATGTATACCCTTCAGCAAATTGTACAAAAGTCGGAAGAGTACAATCTGCCACTTTGCCTGGCGTATGTGGACTATGAGAAAGCCTTTGATTCCGTCGAAATTTGGGTGCACAGAAAAAAATCGAACCAGAGTACGAAACCTATCCAACTGCAGAGAGGTGTAAGACAGGGTGACGTTATTTCCCCGAAACTCTTCACCGCTGCATTGGGAGACGTTTTCAAGCTACTGGACTGGAAAAGATACAGTATTAAAATCAATGGCGAGTACATCACTCACCTTCGATTTGCCGACGATATAGCCCTTATGGCAGAATCACTGGAGGACTTAAGCACTATGCTCAATGACCTCAATAGGGCCTCCCAACGGGTAGGTCTTAAGATGAACATGGATAAAACAAAGATCATGTTTAATGCATCGACAAAATGTCACACCTACGCCGGTAGTTATTGGGAGCACTAAGCCCGAAGTTGTTGACGAGTACGTTTACCTGGGACAAATAGTCAGACTAAGTAAGTCCAACTTCGACCGAGAGGTCAATTGACGGATTCAACTCGGCTGGGCAGCGTTCGGGAAATTACGATACATATTCTCGTCAGGTATACCTCAAAACCTGAAAACTAAGTTGTACAACCAGTCAGTGCATGTTGCCAGTGATGACATATGGAACTGAGACGTCGTCTACTTTGACGTCGTTTACTGCTGGTAAAAACTAGCCATCGGACATGATAATTCGTATATGAGAACCAGCCAAGTCAGACCTTAGGCTACAATATATTATCCTAAGTTATAAGAAGAAACGATATTTTATGTTGTTATAAATAAATTTCAAGGCCGACCATTGAACTTGGCACCCATTTAGATCTCACTTCTTTTGTCGTTGAAGTCAACAACCAAGGCGTATATCGTAATATTGAACTTGGCTCATTTCACATTTATGTTTTTGATGAGATATACTATACAGCCACCGATAAAACACAGTTGGAGTTATCAAGTAGAAGTAAAGTTCAAGAGGAATAGCTAAAGTTTTGTTGAACATAAAATCACAAGTACCTACTGCTGTTTTAGAACCGCTAAGACAATTAAGAATTATTAAGAGGCTCTAACTTTAACCAAGTTGCCTTGAACTGAAAGCATATTTGAGTTTTGTTTGTATTTGGCAGGCGCTTAGGAAATTATTTGTCAACAAACAAAACTTGAAACTTGTTTCACTTTATTTTTAATTCAAATTGGATTTACTTAAAATATATTATTTTCGCTATATAATATATTAATTTAAAGTTTTTTTTTTGTTTAGATATTGTAGCTTTTGCTCTTCAGATAATGTAAGTATGCTTTAAATATTTGCTTACCGTTTAAAGACAGTAGTTACTATGTAGTGGCGGTGTAAGGATATCCACTACCCCGTATAGTATCGTGCGTGTCGTTAGAGGTGACAGGGGAAACAAATCAAGAAATAGACAAAACTTTGATCTAAATTACGGCTAAAAACAAAAAAAAACTGTGGTTACCAACCCGCTTGCCAAGCATGGCAACAACCAACAATACCCTTTTTTTTTAACATGGGGAAATGCCTACGCATACCCGCCTCACGAGGGCAAGGACGGGTTATGTCGGACTCGCACCGACTAAAACCCCATGGTGTCCACCTTCGTCGCATATTGGCAGGGCTACGGGAACGCTTTCGCACACTTCCGCGGCCCTACCAGCGACTGCCGCCCCAAGGCAGCACCTCCTCGGGAGAGGAATATTCCTCCCCGTTCTCCTTCCCAAGTAAGGCGCACCAGAACACATGGCACGCCTTCCTCCACGGCCTCCAATTGCATCTGCGCAACAGACGCCCCCGCGTCCGATGCGCGAAGGCCATGGGGCCAGGAAAAACGAGCACTTAGAAGTACTAGCCTTCCCGACCCCAGCGGCGACTGTCTATGGCTCCGCCGCCAACCAAGATTCGGCTGCGGAGGATAGGGAGAGCGGCGCCTCGCAATACCGACAATCCTCTCCCCCCGCAGCCCCATCACCACCGCATCAACGGTGCGGCCCCGTTTGAGTTGCGGAGGATAGGGCGAGTGGCGCATCGCCATACCAACACACCTCTTCCTCCGCGACTCCACCTCGGCTGCAGCGGTAGAGGGTGCGGAGTCCCCACTCGCTGCAGTCCACCAGCACACATCCGAAGTTTGCTCGCCAAGCCCACTCGGAGTGGCCACCTCAGGCCGGCCCTTCACCTCGGGCCAGCCACGTGGATTCCTCTTTGTTCACCGTGGGAGACCAAGCCACGGCTACTAAGCCCCCCGCCACGACAAGGCGGGAACCCGTTCGGGGGGGACCAACAATACCCTACGAGCAAATCCTCGCGGGACACACATGTTCAGCAGTGGAGTTTGTCACTGCAAAAGAGTCAATTTTGCCCATACTTTCAGTAATAGACAACGATATTTTTAGTTTTTATATTAAAGGTCTATCTGCTAAAAATGTTTAAAAGTTCGATGATTCTTCACGGACTGGATTATTTTATTTATATTTCTGTGAGTACACTAAAATATGTCGTATCTGCAGTATTTAATTTTATATGAAGTTTATCTGTAATCTTGTAGTAAATGCTACAATAACACCGGTTTCTGGTAGAACGAGTTACTGCCTCTACGTTTGGGTAGACAGGTATGTGTGGAAGTTACTGTTCTACTCTTATTTGCGTTAAAATAAGGTATTAAATATAATATGTTCTTTTGATGGACGCAAGCCTCTCATTGTTAAAAGGGGTTTGGGCAGAAAAGAGTTTTCCGTACTACCTTGTTGGCGGCCATAAAACATGTCCTTCTAACTAAAAATATTCCCTTTACCGCCAAGCATGTGGTCAAACAACACATATGATATGACATTTAACAAACGAAATCGATTTTCTTGAATCGCGAAATAATGATTATTTTTCTTTTTTAATTTTTAGGGGCCTTTATCCCGAATCCCATGTGAGCCCCATCATAAATATAAAGATATTATTTAATTTCATGTGAAGCCACTGTGAAATCTACGGCACACTTGGCATAACAAAGTTTTTTATTATTTACCGTAATCAATAGTGTTATTCACATTCAAGTTTATTTTTATCGAACTACATTATAACTAACTCCATTCAACTCATAATTTAATTTAAAATATTTAGGAACAAATCTGATTTTGAATAACCACACGATATCTGAAATGTATTTGAATCTTTACCAAAACAGAAACCGACCGCTATATTAATATCACGGACTGAATGCAGTATATTCTTGAGTATGCAACATGTTAAATATTTGTGAGCCGCTTTATCTTTATTCTATTGATTATACAATATTAGATAATAAGCAAAATGAATAAAAATAATAACACAATAATACGCTGCATAGAAACATTTAACTGAAACATTAAACAGTAGCTTATCATTATTCGCAGTTTTAAGCGAGAGTTTTTCAATTAAAAAGAGTCGTGAAAAATACGCGTACAAAAATTTTAAGTTTGGAATTAGGCAGCAAAATTTTTTTAAAGATTTTGGTGCTGCAACCGAGAGAATTTTTTGGTGACCAAAACCATTTGGTGCAAATGCATGGTATGTCAGAAACATAGGGGTGGAGACCAGCCGAGCATCAGAGACTTGTAAGGTTGTACTTGAGACGTGTAGGGTAGGGTTCCAAGCATACTGGTGCAACAAGAAGCCTCATAGCCATTGAGTCTTTAGCTGCTATGCGGACTTGTGTTTTATTTAGTGGAAGCAACTGTCCCGACGTGAAGTATCGCCACACTCTTACCATCCTCTTACCTATTTCTGCCGCCAATTAGCAGTGCTAGCTAGAATAGAGAGCAGGTATAATAACAGACTGTGAGATATTCCTTCAAAATCTCTAGAGGTGACAACGCATCTGTAGCTCTTTTTGTTAGAAGTTGGTTGCAGGCGTTCACGAGTCGCAGTAGCCACTTACCAACAAGTAATACCACAGGTCGTTTGTCACTTCAGTTTCAAATAAAATTGTTATGAATGCTTGAACAGAAACTCCTTTTAAAAATCTGTAATGAATTATAAAACGGTCGTCTAACAATAAGTTCAAATTAAAGGCAGTCGTTATTTTCAAGCTGAGGAAAAAGTTATTTAAACGATGCCGCCATCTATCTTCTTCGTATCGTTATCATTTTAAGAATCTTCAACTTCGTAACCTAATTCAATAGAACGCTTGCAAATTAACATCAATCTTGGTCACGTTTGATAAATATAATGAATATCTTGATTTTTGTTATTTTTGTTCTTGTAGTTTTTCTTACATAATTTAAAGTTGATATAATATACTAACTTTTCCCCACTTTTACTTGGATGTTCCCGTTCTGATGTCTGTGTTGTATGTCCTTCACAAACGTTCTTTACAGACACTTGATAGTTATGCGCTCAGTCGTTTTACGGTGTAAATATAAGATAAATATAAGATTTAATAATTACTCCACTGCAACACCATTTATCGGGTTCAGCTATAGTGATTTTTTAGATTGTGATGGCGTCTTAAGAAAATCCATCGTTATGATCATCTTATGGCATCGATTACATGACGCTTTGGTCATGTTTTGTATGTCAGACTAAAATACTCTGACCAGCAACAAGTAGGAAGACGTTTTGTACGGTAAACGTCAGTGCGACTATTTTGTCAATTAATCTCATTTCAATTAGAGATACCCATGTCCATTAAAGATAAGTTAATGAAGATAACGGGATAAATGTCTACAACACATTTTGAGTTATATTATAGCGCTCTCTTTAAATACTACAATACTAGAGCAACCCGAGTTGTAAAATATCGTAAAGAATACTGCACGAACAACCTCTATAAACCTTTGCTTCAGAACCCTCTCAGAAACAATAGAAGGCCTGTACGTAGCAGTGGGCAGACATATTATGTCGTAACTTTACTAGTTACAATGCTATTATTTTAGACTTTAGTATCAAATATAATAAGCTGATTGTAATTAGAGGTTTAGCACCTTGGTAGAGTCGTAATTGCTTAGGCTTGGTACTCATTATCATCATCATCATCGTCGCATCCTTTCACAAGTCCACTGCTGAACATAGGCCTCAACATAGGAATGCTACAAAGCACGGCCCTGAGCCACCTGCATTCATTGACTTCCTGGATGTCTCACCAGGTCGTAACTCCATTTAGTATGGGGACGCCCACAATCAGCTGGGTGCTTGTCTTAAAGTAATTAAAATTCGATTCACACTGGCATCAATAGATTTAATAACAAGAACTATATAAGTATTGGTTAGCAACACTCTCGACGATGTATGAAAACGTAGTGTGTCCGAGAAACTAAAACATATAAAAGTTACGAGTACATAAGTACGCCATCGTACAACTCTCCTACACGCATTGTAACTCCCAGAAATTAAAGGCAGCTAGGCATTTCAATGGGACGTACTACTTTACTTTTACCGGTACTGTAACAGCTTCTGTGGTTACACCCTATCAATAGTCCACTGCTGAATACAAGGCTCCATAGGCTACCTCACTGGGGTGATTTTAAATAATTACCACGCTTGGCTGGTTGGTTGGCAGCCACAGTTATTTTTAGCTGTTAATATGAAGACCTTTTTTTTTTTTTTTGCGGATGGAAAATCATCTAATGACCCCTTTCGCTCTGGGTGGAGCGTAAGGGAGTGTCAGACTTTTACTGACTAAAAACCATCCGTGTTCCTTCAGTGCCCTTACGTTCCGGAGCCGCGGTATCTCTTTCGAACAGCCCGCAGCCCCGGCAGGCGTCGACCCTTGCGGGCCCCTTCACGCTGCTGACAGCTCTTTGAGGCGCGCGTGGAACAAAACGCGCCGTCGACACGGCCTGTCGTCATTAGACGGACGGACGACGAGCTACCCATTGCTCGCCGTCCACAGGCCCGCGCCTACGGTGGCCGGGGGCCACGACGTAGCCCCCGACGCCCGGGGCGTCTCCCGCGGCGGCCGGGGAGGAAAGCTGCTGCTCTCTCCTTCTCCCGCTCCGCCACCTCCTTCGCTAGCATCACTGCTTCGCAGAAAGTGGTGACGGCATCCCATTCCGTCTCGCTCCGGACCATGGCTTCGACCAGGGCCGGACGCGAGAGGTCGCCGCCGCCTATCGCCGCTACGAGGACACGGCGGTGCTCCGCCCAAGCAGGGCACACCTCCACGGTGTGTTCCACCGTGTCCTCCGGTCCATCCTCGCAGTGGGAGCACCCGGGCGTTTCCTCCCGCCCGATTCGGTGCAGGAACCTCCCAAACACACCGTGTCCGGTGAGGACCTGCGTCAGGCGGAAGGTGAGGATGCCGTGGCGTCTCTCAAGCCACTCCTCAAAGAGGGGTCTTATCGCCGCTATAGTGGCGTGCCCAGCACGGGGTTGCGACAGTCGCTGTCTCCATGTCGCCATGAGATCGTGCCGGAAGTCTGTCCGCTGCGCGACAACTTGCCGCGGCAGCGGGGTTTCCCCACGGCATAGTGCCTCCGCACGCCATTCGTGCAGGCGCGCGAGGACTATCGCCTCCAGATCCCATGGCGGCAATCCGGCAAGGAGGCTCGCCGCCTCGCGGGAGATCGTGCGGTAGCCGCGAACCATGTTCACGGCTATCACCCTTTGGGGCGCGTTCAGGTGGTGGACGGCAAGCCGCGCCAAACCACGCGCCCACACCGGGGCCCCGTAAAGGGCCATGGACCGCACGATCCCCGCGTAGAGCCTCCGGCAGGAGGCGTTTGGCCCTCCCAGGTTCGGCAGGAGCCGCCTGAAGGCAGCCGCGGTCCGTTCCAGTTTGGGAGCCAAACGTCGGAAATGCTCAACGAAGTTCCATCGGCCGTCGAGGACGAGTCCTAGGTACTTCAGCGTCGACTCGACGTCGATGGATACCCCTCCTACCATCACTGAGGATCCCGGTGGTGGCCTGTTCCGAGGACCATGGAAGTGCATGGCCTCGGACTTGTGCAGAGCCACCTCGAGACCCAGTTGCCGAATCCTCTCAACGACTATCGCAACCCCGCGTGTCATATTTTCCGCCGCCGCCTCGTACGACCCCCCTTGTGCCAGTACCAGCGTGTCGTCAGCGTAGCAAACTACGCTGACGCCGGTAGGGAGGTCGGCGCGCAGCACCCAGTCGTAACCGATGTTCCACAGAGGTGGCCCCAGAACCGAACCCTGTGGGACACCGCACGACATCTCTCGCCGGTTCCACTCACCGTTGCGACCGGGGGTAGATGACGGCCCTGTCCGTCAGGTAGTCCCCGACTATACGACGGAGATAGGTCGGCACCCGGTGATACCGGAGTGCCTCCTAATGCAGCTCCAGGGCATGGAGTTGAAGGCGTTGGCGATGTCGAGAGACACCGCCAAGACAACCCCCCTCTGGCTACTGCATCCCCCCGTCGTGAGGGCTCTCACGCGCATGATGGCGTCCACCGTAGAGCGCCTCTTGCGGAAACCAAACTGGTGTTCCGCAAGATCCGGCCCCGTCTCCGCAAGGTGCTCGGCGAGGCGGTTTGCAATGACTCTTTCAAAGAGCTTGCCCACATCGTCGAGCAGCACCACGGGCCGGTATGCGGACGGAGAGTCCGCAGGGCGCCCCGGCTTCCGAATGAGGACCAGCTTCCCCCGTCTTCCAACGAAGCGGGAATTGGCCTCTCTCCAAGCATGCGCTTAGGAGCCCCTCCAGTCGGGGCCCGAGAGCCTTCGAGGCCAGGACCCAGGCTTTGCCAGGCAAGCCATCGGGTCCTGGGGCGGTATTCCTGGCCTTGAGCCTACGTACCGCCACTCTCAGGTCTACCCCGGTCCCTTCCGGGATGTCGTCGTCGTCGTCCTGGTGGTCCGCTTCCGGCACCGCAGGTGGCGGAGCTATAGGCGGGGGCGGATTTTCACGTCGCGCAGGGAACAGAGCGCTCACCACGTCCTCCACGAGCTGGGGCCGGAGATTTTGCGTCAGCGGGGGGCCCAGGTGCGGAGTTTATCCCGCACCATCTTGTAAGGGGCGCCCCCACGGATCTCTGTTGAGAGTCTCCAGCATCTCCTCACGGGCCCGATCCCGGGCCCGCAGGACAGCCTCCCGGAGGGCGTTCTTCGCCGCTCTGTATCCCTCGTACAGCTCCGCCTCAATGGCTGCCGCATTCGGTGGACGAATGCGGAGCCTGCGATGCCTGGTGTACAGGTGCCGCGCGGCGACACACGCCTCGCGCAGAGACGTCAGCTCACGCGACCACCAATACACCTGACGCCGGGCGCTTCCTGGCCGGACGCGGGGCATTGCCACGTCACATATTTCGGACATGGCCTCCTGGAACCACCCTGCCTCATCATTGACGTTGGCAGGCCTGTCCGGTGATGACACCCAGGCCTGCACGATCGAGGCTTCCAGGAGGATCTCCCGGTCCAGCTGCTTCAGCGCCCAACGCGGACCACTCGGGGCCTGTTGGACTGGCGCGCTCGAGGGCTGGGTGGAGACATCAAACCGGATGTACCGGTGGTCGGAGTAGGTCTCCACCCCCCTCCATGACACGCCAGTCAATGGCACGCGGCGACAGAGCGGGGCTAGCGAACGAGATGTCCACCACCGACTCGCCCCGCATCCGCACACACGTGGGGACAGAACCCCCGATTTAGGACGACCAGGCCTG
This sequence comes from Parnassius apollo, assembly GCA_907164705.1. Lineage (NCBI taxonomy): Eukaryota > Metazoa > Arthropoda > Insecta > Lepidoptera > Papilionidae > Parnassius > Parnassius apollo. The sequence goes on from CAJQZP010000196.1 coordinate 490,406, forward strand.
TCTCCAGAGCCCAGTCTTCCACCATCCTACCCCGCACATTTGTACGACGAGAACCCCAAGCCAAGTTCTTGGCATTGAAGTCCCCGAGGACAAGTACGGGGGAGGGGATAACTTCCGACGACGACTGCTCTCAGCTCTGCAAGAGAGTTGTGGAGCTCGGCGAGAGATCGGTTCGGGGGAGAAGTACACCCCCATAACGACGAACTCCCCGAACCGTGCTGCTACGCACCCCTGACCCCTCCTGACACCTTCAAGGGTCGGGGTATTGGCGGCGGCCGAAGAGATGATGGCCACTGAGCCGTTAAGGTCCGCCACCCAGTCCTATGAAGACCTGAGGCCAACCTCCTAATTTGTTTTCCTCTGCCGTCCCTTCCCATACCGACGAGCCCTTATGGGGTAGTGGATATACTTACGCCGCCACTGCATGGTCCACCACTACACTTGTACTTTTTTATAATATCAGCAAAACCCGGCAGACTTTGTCCTTACAGTGTATACCTACCAATTTTAATGGCGGGCGGTTGAAATTTAAAGAAGTCAATGTAAAGGACATCTAAATATCATTTAGAAAATTGGATTGCATTAAAGTCTTCTTCATTTTTTTTGCGCCCGAAGCAAATATGGGCAACCCTCCGGAAAGCGGGGGAGGGAGGCGGTATGCTATGATACCACGCAGCCGGCTGCGTGGTTATGTGGAGACTTTTACCCACTAAACCCCACCTCTATGGATTGCGTTACTGATCTGACGAAAGATCTCTAAGCCGTATACGAACGCGACCCTCCTTGGCAGAAAGGAGGGTGCAAGCAGAAAGGAGGGTGCAGTCTTCTTCATTAAAAATACATATTATATTATGTGCCAATTTTTCATGGTTGGTGAAGCGGTGTCAATGTCTACTAATTTCAAACAGATATACTTACATCATTTTTACACATAGTTACTTTCGTATTCATAATATTAGTGTGTGCAAGTTAAAAAAATAATTACAATTCTTTATGTATCCATGATCCATTCTTCTGTTTATTATTTGAAACAGCGCTCCATTGAACTCGAAAAACAAAAGAATTTTTTTCAGCAAATATTATCATCTAGACAGGGTTGTCTTGCAAAATGTTAATATTTGTCTTCAGTAGGAAATAAAAGATTTTAATTCCATGTTTTGTTCTGCAAAAATAAAAGTAAGAAGAATTAACATAACATTGAAATATATAGAATTTTTGGACTTGGTAGAGCCATGCTGCAGCTGTATTAGTAGTGTAGTTGTAACACGAGTGGGTCGGCTCGACTGGGTAAGCACCACTCTCTCAAAGAATACCAGCGTAAAATAGCAGCTTAAGGCTACTGTGTTTCGTGTAGTGAATGAAGAGAACCAGAAACCTCATTTACTGGAAATAAGGCATTCCATATTGGTCCTCACGGGTAACAATGCATCCGCATTTTAGTTCGTAGTCGAGGATAGATGTAGATGCCTATGGGCCACAACTACTTAATATCTGGTAGCCTGTGAGCTCGTTTTCCACCTTTATCCGATAAAAATTATAATCAAAGAAAACTAAAAATGTAAACTTCAATTATCATTCAGTTCAACTCCACGTTGTATGTAGCTGTGTTTCTTCGCTGAATGGCTAAACTTAGCAAGAAAAGAACTAGCAGCCTTATCATCAGCTGCAAAAATTATACAAAAATATATTTGAATCAATAAAATAGCGCGTGTCAAACGTCAGAATTTATAATACTTCTGCATTTAGAAGTTAATTTCTAATTTACATTCAAATTGTTCAACAATTTTGGAATCTAACTGTATTGATAATTCCTTTGTCAATCAGGAATCTTCTTTGTGTAGTATTTATCTCAATAAGAAAATTTACACATCATGATGGTCGACTGTTTGTCGACTATCATGATATGTAAATAGCACTGCGGCAGTGGCATCTTGCATCGGTAGCCATTTTGTTGGTGCAATTCAATATTTATATAATTAAGGCAATAATTGGTTTTATTAGTAAGATTCTTGTATCGTTTTGTAGCAGTAAAATAAAAGAATGTTACCGTGCCGCGGCGTAGTAAAGCAGCAATTGTTTGCGGCGCTGAGAGCTGCGGGTTCAACTTGCATCGGTAGCCATTTTGCTGGTGCAATTCAATATTTATATAATTAAGGCAATAATTGGTTTTATTAGTAAGATTCTTGTATCGTTTTGTAGCAGTAAAATAAAAGAATGTTACCGTGCCGCGGCGTAGTAAAGCAGCAATTGTTTGCGGCGCTGAGAGCTGCGGGTTCAACTTGCATCGGTAGCCATTTTGTTGGTGCAATTCAATATTTATATAATTAAGGCAATAATTGGTTTTATTAGTAAGATTCTTGTATCGTTTTGTAGCAGTAACATAAAAGAATGTTACCGTGCCGCGGCGTAGTAAAGCAGCAATTGTTCGCGGCGCTGAGAGCTGCGGGTTCAACTTGCATCGGTAGCCATTTTGCTGGTGCAATTCAATATTTATATAATTAAGGCAATAATTGGTTTTATTAGTAAGATTCTTGTATCGTTTTGTAGCAGTAAAATAAAAAGAATGTTACCGTGCCGCGGCGTAGTAAAGCAGCAATTGTTTGCGGCGCTGAGACCTGCGGGTTCAATTCCTGCATAGAGCAATATTTGTATGGCTTGAAAATAATTATTCCGGGTTTAGATGTTTGTCCTCGTGAAATTTATGTATGTGCAAACTGACTCCACGGTACCTTATAAAATCCTAGTTAGATGGTAAGTTGTTAAAATCAAAATAAAAAATCTATAGAGGAGATGAAACCGTTTCACATTAATAAAAGGAAAAAAGGACGGTACCAGAAGCACTTAAATATGAATATTTTCGGTTTATAGACTTCACTGCACGGTAGTTACACGCTTTATTTTTTAGGAATTTTTTTATCCCATCATATGTTCGTTTAATCCATATAAGTATGTAATATATATATATATATATATATATATATATATATATATATATATATATATATATATATATAGCTCGTATAGTATATAGGCCAATAATATATACTTGTTGGCGACGCGCCTATAAGAATATTTCAATTTATTAGTTAACCGATTACGAATAGCTTCTAAAAAGCAAATTATCAAGCAACAATATTCCTATAAGAAAATGCTTAGTTGAATCTTAAAGAAATATCGAATTAATGATATGAAGGTCTTGGGTTCGACTCCCAGGCCGGAATAGTTTATCGTTTTCTTAGTAATATCTCTTAATAAATGCATATAGGGAATTTTTAAGATATAAATTATGTTACCGGATTTGTTCCCCGGTTGAAATCATCTTTAAATTTCAATTCTATTATCTTCCAATAATGTTAATTTAAAGAAATATTAAAATAAAGTTAGAGACCATTCCAGTTCCCCGGTCGAGATGATCGATTGATGACGGTACCAGAAGCACTTAAATATGAATATTTTCGGTTTATAGACTTTTTTATCACATCATATGTTCGTTTAATCCATATAAATATGTAATATATATATATATATATATATATATATATATATATATATATATATATATATATATATATGTAATATATATATATATATATTATATAATATATAGCTCGTATAGTATATAGGCCAATAATATATACTATATATATTTATATATTATTGGTCGGGCATTTACCATATTAAGTGTTGTAAATTAAATAACGTTTCTCCCATATATGACAAGATCAGGGAGAGATACTACACAGCCACTGATAAAACACAGTTGGAGTTGTTATCACTTGAGGAACTTGAACTGAAACTTTACTTGTACTTACAAGTAAAGTTTAAGAGGAATAGCTAAAATATTGTTGAACATAAAATCACAAGTACCTTCTGACGTTTTAGAACCGCTAAGATAAGTAAGATTAAGAGGCTCTAACTACCTAAGTTTCTTAGTGCAAGCATATTTGAGTTTTGTTTGTATTTAGCAGGCGCCTAAGAAATTATTTATCAACAAACAAAACTTAAAACTTTTTCAGTTTATTTTTAATTCGAATTTGCTTGACTTAAAAATGACATGCAAAATTATTTTTTAAATGTTTTTTGGTTTAGATATTGTAGCTTTTGCTCTTCAGATAATGTATGTACTACTTTAAATATTAGCTTACCGTTTAGTGACAGTATTTACTATGTAGTAGCGGTGTTAGAATATCCACTACCACGTGTATCGTGCGTGTCGTCACAGGTAACAGAGGAAACAAATCAGGAAATGGACAGCAGTATGATCCTAATTTCAGCTAAAAATAAAAAGTTGTGGTTGCCAACCCGCTTGCCAAGCATGGCAACAACCAACAACATCCTTCCAAATCCAATCCTTACGGGAGGCCTATGTTTACCAGTGGACTTAAATAGGCTACAACAGTAACGGTTAGCGTAGCTCATATACGAGTAGTAATAGATAACGAAATTTTTAGGTTTTATCTTAATAAGTTTTATGTGATAAAATGTTTAAAAGTTTGATGCATGTTCTCCGATTGGATTATTTTATTTATATGTCTATGATTATACTAAAATATGTCGTTTTTATGTAGTTATGTAGTTTTTAATTTTATATGAAGTTTATCTGTAATCTTGTAAGCAATCCGTGTGGAAGTTAGCCATACAGCGTTAGCTACAGTAAATTTTGAGGATTAAAGGTGGCCTAGTCCCTTTAATGTTTCCAGCTATCTAAATACCACATATCGTAAAAATCGATTGGGTTACTAAGCGTTTCCTATCACACCCTTTTACCCCAAGTTCGCGGTTTAACAACCAAAATTTTGAGTCCTACTTAGCTGTGATAGTTACTTTAGTTAGTTTACCTTTTAAACTTAACCAGACAACAAAATATCACATTTTTTTATAAAATCAATCAATCAAAATTTAAAAATAGAACTCCATAAGCCAACTGCTTAATGTAAAAAAAAAAACAAAGTTCTATTAATTTGCCTGCAACGATTCCCGCGCTTTTTATTTAAAACGATGGATCCTAACCGTGAACATTTGCGCGCTATGATCTATTATGATTGTAAATTTGGTTTAACTGAACAATTAAGTTTACAACGGCAACAATCAGCATTTGGGGCTCAGCTCCATCACGTGCATTAATTTTGAGGTGTTTTGCTTAATTCAAAAGGGGTAAAATTAACTTTAAAGATGAACAAAGAACCGGGGCCCCGCAAACATCAGTAACGGCAGAAAATGTATGTATTACCGATAGGTTACGTAGAGTGATATGAGAGTAGTACGAGGAGACCCACGAATCGCATATACAGACGTCGAAAAGTTTATAGGCATTAGTACAGGAAGCATTCATAACATCCTACATCAACATCTTGGAGTGAGGAAGCTTTGTTGTCGACGGATCCCTCGTTTTCTCTCCGAAAGGGAAAAACAGACTCGTGTAGATTGGTGCCGTCTACGTTTTTAAAAACGGAGCATAGCTTGTTTCAGAAATCGTTACTGGTGACGAGACATGGATCTGTCAATATTATCTGGAAAATAAAAGGCAATCATCTGTATGGGTCTACTCAGAAGGACAGTACCGACAAAACTGCAAAGATCTCGCAATGTCAGCAAAAAAAATGGTGGCTAGTTCTTTTTCGCGGAGCGAACTTTTGTCGACGTCAATGCTGGAATATTATAGGTCAGTCAACTCAGAATGGTATACTACGGTTGCATTACCCAAAGCTTTTCGAGCTGTGCGTGAGAGAAAACCAAAGACCGGGCTTCGGAGAATTATGCTGCATCACGATAACGCCTCTTCATATACCTCCCTTCGAACAAAAGTATTTATTGAGGAATCTGGTGTTGAAACTCTAAGTCATCCACCCTACAGCCCTGACTTAGCTCCTTGGTATTTCTTTTTGTTCCCAAGAGTGAAAAATAAAATAAAAGGGAAGTTTTTTTCAAGCGCCGAAGAAGCCGTGGCTGCCTACGAAGAAGCGATTTCCGACCTGTCAGATTAAGACTGGCAAAAGTGTTTTCAGAGTTGGTTTAGGCTAATGGAACTTTGTATAGAGCATGATGGAGAATATTTTGATAAGATGTAAAATAAATATTAATAAACTCAAAACTTATTGTGTGTCCTACTTAGATAAGCGATATAAATAGCATCCTAAGTTCTCAGCGGACTAAATAACTTGAGGTTTATATTAACAGTTGATTCACCATTTTTTTAAATAGTTTACGCGCAAAGACATTTAATATATAAAATCGCACCACTTTAATTCGCCAGAATGTTCCAGTACTTTGGCGTATTTTACATTTCGTCGAAAATATCCAAATATGCAGATTTTCTTATGACATTTAATTGGCAAGCTACAATTTCGATGGTAACGATGGGGATAAAACTCTGGTAGTCCACTCTTATTCCCTGTGATATCACAATATCGATGCAGTCATGTTATATCTGTAATTAAAAAAGTTCCAGATTATGTCTCTATTGATCTTGAACCTACATTGCAAATAATTTATAACGGTTAAAATTAATAATATACCTAAATATCTCGCAATTACTTTGCAGCATTGATTTTATTTCGGCCTAGGGACCGTAGGTACTCGCTTTGCCGCCTATAACCGACTTACAGCTTGTTCTAAAGAATCTGCTGTAGGTAATTTGTCACTCCAATGAATAAAACATTGCGCATATTGTATATTAAGATATAGACGCTTTAAAAACAAAATTTGCTTATTTATAAATCCCTAAATATAGTGACTCGAAAAGATTTATTTGATACATAGATTATACAAAAAATTAGCTTAATTTAAAATAAAATTGAATAATGAGTTACTAAAATCAGTAACATCAAACATCAAATATTTTTGAAGAGTCGTAAGTTGAATTGCCAGCAAAGAAATTGGGTATAGGTATAAGAAGCAGAAATTATGATAACGTTATCTTGTTCCCTACAATTATTCATCGAGTTAGTATTTAAGCGCGGACGAGTATAGAATAAACGTACTTTTCATTGTTTAGAAATCAAGGCAACGTACGTCAAACCTTAAAGTGTCGGCAAGTACTGGCCGTAGCAAACTTGAGCACTTGAACCGTTCGATTTGGTATGATATATTTTTCCATACGATAAAAATAGAAACTAATTTGTAAAATGAATCAACATGATCTAAAGTAATAAGCTTTTCATTTGATCGAACTTTTATACGGTTTCACTGTGGAATCTCTACAAGGTACACGTTTAAATAGCGATTTAGTGTCATATTTATGATTTTATTGATCAAGCAAATTATTATAATTGGCTTTGCTCTCTTCACACAACCATTTTACGAATGTTCAATTCTCATTAAGCAATTTTATTTTTGTTCAATAATTACATTCAAATGAATAGTATTTACGATTTCAAAAAAGGAAAAAAGTCTTACAACGTCGCATTTAAAAGATTACAGATAATAATAATTAAGATAATAATAATTAAAAGTCATTCTCATGTTAAAGGAGACGGTCCAAAACTGTATGAAGCGTAGGCCTGGTTTTGTACAAGTAGGGAAATAAATTAAAATAATATATTATACCACCTTTGGTCATTCAAATCGATGAATTTGCCTGTATTTCAGTGGTATTAATATTTTATTCTTACCAAAAAACTGCAACACTAATGGCGAATTCATGTCATTTTGACGTTAGCTTTCAGCTTTCATGAGGTTATTGATCAATTTATTGACAGATATTTGAATTCTGAAATGCCGTGTTATTCTTATCACTGATAGCCAGCCTATCAGGTAGATTTGTTATGTATTTATTATGTCATTATGAACTTATGTAGAAAATAATGATTGTTAACAAATTACAGATAGAAGCATTTTATTCAAATTCGTTTAATAAAATAAGGAAACACATTTCTTTACATACCTGCCTAGGTGGTTCAAAATTGATTCTACAAATGTCCGATAGCAACGAAATCAAAATCTCACGTAAATCACTAAGTCCATAAAAAAACCAATTCACCGAAGAAATCCAAAAGAAACATAATAAACGCATTCACGACTTCACAACTAGGTACACGAATAAGCTCGGAATAAACAAAAAATATCACACTACCTACGTTATTTCATAACACAAGTCACTTGTTAAACACTATGACATTTGACATATTTACAGTTGTTCAAAACGACTATAAATCAGTAGCACGCTACAGACTATAAACTATAAATTTCTAGCGCGCTATTAAATACGCTATGTTATAGCGCGCTATTTATAAGAAAGTGTGTAGGAGGCCGGCAAGCGCGTTAAGTTTAGCAGCATGCTATATCTCGGAGTACGCTACATTACATGTCGTTCATTGAATAGACTGCGTGCTATATTATAAGAACATTATTTCATAATAGTTCGCATTTTAGATTAAAATAAAATAAAGTGGTAAAGAGAAATCAATGCAAACGCTCTTTCAAACTTTTCAGGATTATGACTTTCTATAATCCTAAAAATATTTTTAAGGCATGTACTTTTTAAAACAAAATAAAATAAATAATTTTTATTATAATTTATGTAAACGTTATTTTAACCTTAATATAAATTATAAATCAATTAAAGGTGTATTTAAAAGTTTATTGATTGTATTTACAAAAATCAACTATTTACAAACACTATTATATACACTTTTGTAGCTATATTTTATTTACATTTAAAAACATTAGTAAGGCTTGTTTTGTAGCAGACAGCTGTGTCCTTTGATCACTTATAAATATACACTAACTAAATAGCGTCTACCACTAAATTAGTTCGCGCGCGATGAATAGCGTGCTGCTAGATTAAATTTGCGTCACACGTCCACTCCCATCAGCGCTGCTGCTAGAACTAATTGCCACTCGATATGAATAGCGCCAAAGCGTCATAGCGCCATAGCGCCATGGCGACTACTTACATACCACGCGCTATGCGTTATGGAGAGATAGCGCGCTATAATATGGCGCTATGCGCTATATTAACCACCATTAGACATATTTATAATTTTATGACTTGAAGCGCGCCATCTTGTAAAATCTCCAAAAATTGGGATTGCATTTTTATTTTTAGCAAGCCATTTAGTTCGATTATTTTATTTTTAATAAATACCACAAAAAAGCGAAAAATCCCTGAATTTTTCGCTTTTTTATGGTATTGTGTACAGATTGGTCCGGAAATGGACCGTCTCCTTTACTACTGGTTTGGAAAATACCTCCATAATAGGAAGAGCGGGCTTCTTTTCAATAACTTTGTAACACAATTAACTATACAAATCATATTATAAATAGCTTGATGGCGTCCACCTCATTCCCAGTTCAAAAATAAAGTATTACCCGGATATCAATAGTCAAATCTGGTCATAGGCTTTTTCTCGTTTCGTACGTTTATAGAGCTTTGAGAAAGTGAAGTGCCCCGGAATGGAGGCGGAGAAGCAATGCGCGTTGGCTGTCTGGTTGGTTTTACATACTAAGAAGTATGTACTTGAAACATTTTTGATTTCTTAGATAGACAGGCTTCCAAACTTACCATCATATACTTATTATAAGGTAAACTATGTAAATCAATAAGCTGCTATTTGGTCATTTACCAGTCGTGTTATAAGGTAATATAGCTGAAAGGTATTTATAAGGTAATATACTAACATATATATTGTGAATATGCGTTATTTTGATCTACCTTTCGGATCCCAGAATAGCTATAAACCATAGTCTCGACAAAATTAATCCAAAAAGCAATCGGTCAACGATCACTAAAAGACGCATCAAATACAATTAAAAATAAAGATATAAAAATAATCACGAAAATGGTCTTTCGGTTAGTTTTGATAACAGGGGTCAACAACGCAGCAGATAATTTAATCGCAATATAATAAGAAAAAGTGCACTTTTTTAAAATTAAAATTCTATTTATAATAAGGGTTTAAGAATAAAAAAATTTCAATTATAATAGTGTCCAGTAACAATGTTGTGTTATTATTTTCATTCATTTTTTTATTTATGTATTGTGTAATTACTGAAACAAAATAATTTTCAAGCATCTTTATAATCAGTGAAACATTCTAGTCTTATTTAAGAAACCAAAAGAAAAGTTAAAGAAATGTTGGGTTTATGTTATCATAAAAAATTATTTTGTTCAAAGCTATTTAAAAGCATGTTTTGTTATTGTCCTTTCTTTTGAGGTATTATTTAGGCAGATATCTTATCAACTCATAGAATTAGCGCATACAAAGCAAATTGCGGACGAATATTCTTGTTCAAAATGTTAACCCCGATTTCTGAAACAAGCGCTGGCTCGGCTTTTCACTTCTTTGGTCGTAATTTTCCATTAACTCTTTTATTAACTCTTCTCTGTTCGATATTACCACATGCGTGTAGAGTGTAGACGATCTCCTTGGCCCGTCCCTAAGCGATAATATTCAATTGCCAAGGGATGGACCCGTCTCCGCCGATCCATTTTTCTGGGCAACAATTATTTATGTTCTCGTACGTTTAGAGTCCAATGCACTGGACAACCATCTTGCTGAAAGATCATTGGTCTTCTCGTTGCTAATATTGGTATTTCGACCTTCTCCGAAGCTTGGGAGATTGTTAATAAGGAATTCCAGGTAACTGTCTCCATTTAAATTATCTGGTAGGAAGTGGGGACCAATCAACGTACGGACGATTACTCGTGTCCACGCGTTTACTGAAAATTTACTTTGAAACGACACTTGCTTCTTCCAGTGAAGATTATTATTCTTGCCAGCGCATCGATATACGCTGTGAAAGTTGGTAATTCCTTCTTTTGAAAACTTGGTCTCATCTGTCGACAAGATGGATTTAAAAAAAAATTCATCTTCAATGTCACTATTTATCAAAAAACGGCAGAACTAAATCCTTAGTGGGGGATCTTCATTTTCCAATTCTTGTACACCCGTGCCGTGAGAAGAACTTTTGTTTTATCAGTGCATCGTATTCCACAACTTCTTTAACAAAATGTTGAGGTTTTGAGTTTTGAGCAACTGCTCTGACGCTCGTAGTAGGATCTGTATCGAAAACTGCAATAATGTCTTCCTCGAGACTTAGGCCATATCCTTCCGAATTGACTCCAGGTTTCACGTGATGGAATTTAATTTCAAAAAGCTGAAGAAACTTGCTTTAAAACACTCAGACATTTGGTAATCTTCGATTCGGATATCGCTCTTGGTGCCAAAGATACATTTCTGTCAGCTCTGCCATATACAAAGATGATATCATCACATTTTTATTAGTAAAAGCAGCCACAGTTGATTGATCACACAAATAGTCGGAGAACAGTGAAGAAGCACACAGATAGGGCTAGGCTCAATTTAGTAAAAAAGAATATCCGAAGTAAACACTAATAACACACAATTAAAACGTCTAATCACCATGGCAGTCGTTACTTGACTAAACGATGGTCCAAAGATGTGATGAAACCAGCCCTACTACACGAGTACTGTTCCCAAGTCGTATTAGTAAATAACTACTTTATGTGATTTGTGAAGTCGCTAGTATGTGCTAGTAGTGTTCACTAGACGCTATTAATATATAATCCTCGATCGAATTCGGCCACGGCGACCTCTTCATCTCAGATCCTGTCGTTGGTGTGCTCGTGCATGGCTAACGTAGCCGATCTGATTTACAAATGTTCGTGCGCAATACGGGCGGTGAGCAGATCATTACAGAAATTATAGTTAATTGCAAAAGGTGGGCGTGCTTTGAGTTCATTATGTCGGGAATCGACATTCGTTTTCAAGGTAATCGTTTTGAAGCGACAGTAGCCTAATGGCAGGGCGTGAACCGTGAACTCAAAAAGGTCGTGGGTTCTAACCCGCCATTCGACTACTGGCGTGAACCACTCGTAACACAAGCAATTTAAGCTTACCACGAGTAGTTAAGGGGAATATTAGTAATGTTTGTAGCATTATTAATATTTTTTTAAAACAAAAAAAAATCAAATTCAGAGCAGCGATTCTCCTCAACCTTGGCTTTCACCAAAGACCTCCACTCCGGTCGTCGATCGGCTGCTTGCTCCCACTCTGAAGACTCAATATCGCACTTCTTCATGTGGCGCTTAAGTACATTTTTGTACCTGAGGAGTTGTCCGCCATGCTTACGCTTACCCTTCTCAATTTCAGAGAAAAAGATGCACTTTTCCGTACACGTGTCTACACCAACGGAGTTGTTGCCCCATAAGGTAGGCCTCAATGCCCATGGTATGGGCTCCACGCAGCACTTCCGTATTACGAATGCGATCAGACCAACAGATGTTGAAAATTTTGCGCAGACATTGCATGTGGAAGCGATCCAGCGTCCGTATATGACAGCGGTAAACTGTCCATGACTCTGAAGAGTACAATGTAATAGACAGTACTACCGCCTTATAAATGAGCTTTAGGTCATGTGAACCGAAGACCTTGCGTTCCAGTTTACCGAATTCCGCAGCGGCACCGAACCGACTGTTGATTTCAGCATCAAGGTTCCACTTTGATGTTATCGTGCTCTCCTGATAACGAAATGTATTGATCTGCTTAAGTATATCATCACCGAGTTTGATGGCCAGTGTCTCTTGACCGTAGATACCTAAAGACATTACTTCCGTCTTTTTAGCACTTATCTTCAGACTAAAACTACGGCACGACTCATGAAAGGTGGTCACAAGCTGTTGCAGGCCAGCTGGAGTAGGTCACAAAACATAGATCTCTGTAATAAGTGCGTAAGACACTCTCATACGGACCTTAAGGATGTCTAAGCTGAAAAGATTGCCATCATTACGGAAACAAATGTGGATTCCTTCAGGGGTAGTTTTTAAGACTTCCTGGACTACAACTGCAAAGTATAACGTGAAAAGTGTAGGTGAAAAGACACTCGCTTGTTTTACCCCACTGGTAACGGGAAAAAATTCTGACTGATCAATGTTTAGATTTCGATTTTAGATTAGATTTCTGAGACTCCTGCATGACGAACCTGGGTCATTACTAACCTTAATACAATGTTTAAGCGTAGATAGCCCGACAAGTTTCGGGAATCATTGTCAACATAAACTAAGGCGACATGACAGCACTGAATTTTAGGTCTTTATAAGTTTGCCAAGTGGCCAAATATCTCAAAGTTGTAATTAACCGTTATATTGGACTTATGGTTTCTCTCATTACTGTGCTCTGTTTTTCTATGGCTAAATCATTTGCAGAAGGTTCTTAAAACCATCTTCACCCATCCGGAGAAAATTAATAATGTCTGGACTCCAGATCATTTAGTACTTTTATGTAGCTTAGTTTTTGTTTCTTTTGGAGCCATTTTTTTCACTCATCAACTCCCCTTTTTTTCTATTTTCAAATAAGTTAATCGAGAGGGCTAAAGCCAAACTAACACGTTGGTGCTTTGAGAGATTTGGGAGGCTGGAGCGCTCTCCTGCACATGCGTTTCGGTCCAAGTCTGAGCGCGCACTGCTCGACAGGCCCGTGTGTAAGGGCTGCCCCGATAAAGCGACTTCTTTCCACTTCTTTCCACCCTAGATTGGCACCGATATCATCTCGTATGAAGCCCACATAAAAATAGCCCGGAGGCAAGTCAGCATAGCGTGACAGGGCGGCGCCAGCAAGATCGGTGACAGCAAGATTTATGAATGGATTGAATTGAAAATTTTTGAATCAGTAAATGAGTAACTAACTATTATCCTTTTTTGAGATAATCTTTTTAATTAATTTTATTTAATAGATTTAAATTTTTTCTACCTAATTGTGATCATTAACTAACACTGAGAGTACTCTTTTTTGGTAATTAAAAAATGTGGGTGTTTATTTCTATTCAATCATCGGGGAGTATGTATTAGCATGATATTTAATTGTAAATTCCTTTAAATAATTTTTCATGATCATTATCCCATAATTATACATCACACTGCTTCTGAGTATACAACACAACTGTGTTGGCACTACAGCGCTTCTTTTTCTCTTCTATCGGAAAGCTTATCAGCGGTTGTTAGCGTATCCTCATTTTTTAAGTATTTTATTGAAGTGAAGATTGAGGTACTAAAGTGTTAAATGTTCTGATTTCAAAGTTAGTCCGGTGTACTTTCTGCTTTTATTTGTATATACTATTTCTATTAAAGCCAAATTAACGACCTAAATACGTGCACATATTCTAAATGAGATGCTAGCTAACATTGAAGCATTACTTAAAATTAGAATATTTCAAGACGTAGTAGTAGGAATCTTAAGTGTATTTACGGCCAGTTGCAGAAATTCACACTCACTTATTATTGAAGAATTATTACGCAATTAGCTTACCCTCGATGACATGTTAAAAGATTACGTATTTAAGGTTACATAAATATTCTCCTTTTTTAAATCACACTTATTAAGAAATCATTTAGACAACGTTTTCAAGAACAGTTCCAGTATTTGCCATATTTATATATAGTTTAATACGAAATTGAATTTTTAATTTAAATTGCAGTTATGAAACATTTTCAAGAATACTTGTTCCGAAGTGGTCTGCAAACTCTCCCTTCGTTAAGTTAAAAAACTCGCAAACCGGGGCTTGAAAAGAGCACACTGAAATGAGTTAGTTTTGTTGTTGTTGTTTGCTAGTTTCGCAATTTAGCTTATTTTAGTAGTTATTTTAGTAGTTATTTTTATGTTTGCGCAAATAAACAAATACCTTTGTATATATTATAATAGAAATATTTTCAAAATATCTTTACAAATATTCGGTAAGATAGTTGAAAGTTTGCTAATGTTATCAAAGTATTATTTCAGTGGAGTTTAAATAAATAGGTCACACACATCGCTATAACGCGAATTTTGAAGTTACCACTATATAATATGTAGCCAAGTCGTCGCGAAGACTTCTTCAGTACTTCTGGTGAAGAAGAGAGAACTACGCTATGAGGATTGAGGATGAACTTTGCTTGCGAGGCCATACATCAATGTGTATTATGTATATTCTGTAGATTCAATAAAGATTGTAGTCGTGATAAAATTTAATAATTAATCATGAAGCAACTGGTCACAAGACAAGCGGTAAAATTAAAAATTTTACACAACCGACTTCAATTTTTGTCGAACCGTCGGGGCTCGACCAGGTTCACTTCCAGTGGGGCCGCTTCTGGAAGAAAGAGTTCATCATAAAGAGTCTCTCTTTCTCCATAAAATCGACAGCTGCTGGCCCCTACGGTTCCGTTGCCCCACTCCAAATTTCCCTAACTTCAGCTCACCGCTTTCTCTTGTGCCTAGTTTTGCGTTGAAGTCTCCCATCAACACCGTGTAGTGGGTTTTGGAGGAATGCATGGCTCTGGAAATATCCTCATACATTTCCTCAACCTCCTCTTAGAGATGTGCCAAGGTTGGTGCGTAAACCTGTATGACCTTCAGCGAATACCGTTTGGTGATTCTGAGTATCAGGTACGCGACCCTCGTCGAGACACTCTCAATCTTTACAACGTTGTTGACGAGAGACTTGTGGACGATAAATTCGACACCTCCTTGGCACAGATGGTCGCACTCCCGGTGATAGAACAAGTTGCCGGACTCGAGGATTACCGTGTTTTCCCACTCTCTTTGTATCTCGGATAATCCAATAATATGCCAGCGCAACTTGTCTACCTCTTCTTCCAGCTCGAGTATCTTCTCGTCAGTCCTCATGGTGCGTGCGTTATATGTTGCCAGGTCGAGTCGTCGTAGGTGGCAACCGAACCTCCACCGGAGATTCTTAGCACCCCCTGCCCCGCCGTTACCATGGTCGCCACCGTAGTCAGGAATAGCGGGCCACCGGGGACTGGGGGCCTTTTGTTTGCGTCATTGTTCTTGGGGGGATATTTGCCATAGTTGCCACGCTTGGCGAGTGGGTTGGCAACCGCAGTTTTTTATTATATTATGGTTGTTATTAGGAAGATGCTGCTGCTCATCTCCTTTCTGTGTCCCTCTGTCGCCTCTTACGACCCCCACGGGAAGATATGGGGTAGTAGATATTCTCAACCGCCACTACACGGCAGGCTTTACTTCATTACAAAAAGATTTTATTGTATCTTGATAACAAAAAAAAAACACCAAGCTGATGTCGGCAGCGTAAATATCACTATTATTTTTATATATTACTCGATATTATTTACGTAAAAAGATAAATTATATTGACACAAAAACTTTTATAACAATTTTGTAATAAAAAACTCTACTAAAACACTAATAAAATACTAGAAAAATCCAAAAATCAATACAACATCCAAATGAAAATGGCGTTCGTAATGAACGTATAATATAAACTAATATTCATAGACTTTACTTACATAGAAAAAATTTCATCCTGATTCTATAATGCCAAACTTCTTTATAGAAAAGTATTCTCTAAACAGAGTGGGTGCGGACGCTTGGCGTTTGAGAGGTTAAATTTATATGGAACTACACGACTACACAAGAAGCACTCCGAAAAGTTATGAAGTAACACACATTAAACAAAACACTCGAATTGAATACCTCCTCCTTTTTGAAATTGGTGAAATTAAGATAAAGACATTGGACGTTTGAGAATAAAAAAGTAAATTTATTAACGTCAAGTATTATAAACCATGCGTCATTTGTTATACTCGTAAAAGACATGGTAGCTCTTACATAAAAGCTATATTAAATACGCAATGTATTATGAGTATTATTCCGGTTATAATTAAGTTAGAGTGCAGGCCCATTAAACTTGGCTAATAGGTCTTCTGGTAAAAATAGTTATTACTTTAGTACAATATTAAACAAAACAAACAAATTGCACTTTTTAAGTCATATTGGCAAACATTTTATATCTACAATATGTGGGTTAACTGTTACAGGCAAAAGGCATACAGCGTCTAAAAATGCAGTATAATAAAAGTTTCAGGGCACTACTGGTAGGTCTGTGCGGTCTCGCTTTCGTAGTCGATCGGAGATATTCGAGGGATACGCGCACGAATAGCTTCCATGCGATTATGCCTAAGCGGATAGTATTTCTGATGGCGTGAAAACGAGGTAGCACTAATGTTGTTCTGGAAACTGTTGAAAATTGCTTAAACTATGCCTAATGTGTAAAACACCGGATAGATGCAATTCCTAAATAATAATAACCGCAGTTTCTATTTGTAAATAACATCGGAATTAAAAAGGTATTATTAATATTGTTATAAATACCTATCTTCTTTTATATAAATAATATAAACCATATTACACAAACACACATTCCAGTTTCGCTTATGTAAAACTAAGCGATATGGAAACTCCATATTGATAAAGTTCTTTGAACATTTTGCCTCAGAGATAGGCTCGCTCAGGCTGATACAAAAGTACATAAAACAACTACAGTGGACTGAAAATATACAAGTAGGGTAATATAATTTTTAGAAAAAAAGTGTTAAATGAAAGGACATGAACATTTTAAAATAATATTAATGTTTCCTTAACATGTTTTCCGTAGAAACCCATTAACTGAACAAACGAGCCGTGATATTAGAGCACGACTTAAGACAGTAGTATTGCTGAGCTAATAAAGATAAGCACTTCCTAATTTATTCATACAATAGTTATATTATACTATTTTTAATAAGTTAAATTTTTCTTAAACATATTATAACCACCATTATTAACGCCCATTACTAGTCCAGTCTTGTATTTGCGTCTATATCCAAAGATTGATTTATATCGTGGTCAAGTAATTAAAATCAACTAAATTAAACGCGATGAAATCAGTAAAAGTAGTTTTACTAAATGTTTACTAAAGTAAATTTAAGTAACAGCCTATGTACGTTCCACTGATGGGCACAGGCATCTTATCACTTCTGAGAGGGTTTTAGAGCAAGGAAGTGTCATTGGTGCAGGTGGGGATCGAACCCGAGTTTCTCGCATACTGTGATATTTACAGCGAGCGCTAAACCACTGAGCTACCACGAGAGCCGTGGTAGCACATGTTAAGTAATAGGTCTTAAATTGGTCATTTTATCAAATTAGTTGACTTGACTCACAAGATGTCAATGTTACGTAAAATATACGCTAAAAGGCCTAAACGCGACTAATTTGATACAAAAGTTCTTAAGAAATAAACTTCAGTCGCGTGTAACACTTTTTTCGTGCGGAATTTAACACACTAATTGCAGCGTTATAGAAAAATGTTTAGTCACTGTACTATTACAGTATTCAGAGTTATATTGTTGTTCATTGCGTTCTCGTTGTACTTGTATTTAAGTAAAGGAGTATAAGAAAATCAATGTGCGTTTTACTTTTAAGGCATTATTTCACTTAACAAACATTGGTCTAATTTCGCTCATGTTAATAATAAAGCTTCAAATCACGGAGAAATTGGAGATGGTTATAATGACCAAAATTAAAGCGAGCGCTGTAAACTTTTGCCATTGAAATAATATGCAAAGTCAGGATTCATCAACGAGCAGATGTTTCAGAATGCTTACTGTTTTAACTTTTAACTGCCATATACGTCGTAGTATTATGTAAAGTTTTTTTTTTTTAAAGAATATTAACAATGCTATAAACATGTCTAATATTCCCCTTAACCACTCGTGGTAAGCTTAAATTGCTTGTGTTACGAGTGGTTCACGCCAGTAGTCGAATGGTGGATACGAACCCACGACCTTTTTGAATTCGCATGCGTGGGCTTTTTACCGGGCTTTCGAGAAGGCGATCGCTCTCTTTCTAACCTGTGGCAAAATTTTCTGTAATTAAACATAACTATGATTGTATAAATAGCAATTAGTATGGAGATAAAAAGCCCGGCTTTTTAGTGACCATTAATTTTTTCCTTAGAGCAGGACGCCTTTAAAATTATTATAGTTCTAACACTTTTGACTGCCTTCTTGGTCTAATGGCAGTAAACGCAATTGCTGATCATGTGGTCCCAAGTTCGAAACCCGAGTCGGGTCAAGAATCATTTATTGGGTTTTTCCGTCACAAAATTCTCAGTAGCAATAGTATTAGACTTATTGTATATTACGCTTACGCCGTTACCAAAATTCAATCTGGAACCCTTTAATATAGTTTTATACATAAAACACATAGTTGTTTGAGTCTTTTAATAATCAAAAGTGAATTCTGAACATCAAATAAATACTAATTGGAAATATTTTATGTTATTTGATAATTTATTGTAGATTAATTAAAAATTGTCCATTCTTAACTTTAAATTCAAAAGTGTAGCTTTTCAGAATAATCACGTAACTACACAAGCTATGCAAACCTGGTACGCGCGGTGTCATAATGATGGCACGGGTGACAGGGTTTGCATGATTGTCACGCTTTTGTTTGTCAAAGCGGGACATTTTTACGTATTTTGGGGATAGCGCGACACAAACCTTTAAATCGGGAACGTCCCGCCTAAAGTGGTCACGTTAGGTATGAAGTTAGTCGAGAGAGGAGGCGCGCAGCCGACGCCGACGAGCCGACGATATGTTAGCAAGTTCACGTCACATTTCAATGTTTAGTTTTACACTGTGTCAAAAAGTACTTTGTGCATTGTGTGTTGAGCTTGAGCGAATGTATTGCGAGTTTAAAATGTATGCTTTTTTAAAGATTTTTAATGAAAATGGAGGGAAAGAGTGTTCCTTGTGATGAATTGAAGTGTGTTAAAGTGCTAATCGGCGAGGAAAAGGTCAAATCTTTAAACTTTATTGAAATAATATACAAAGGTCAAGAGTGTATTTCAGACTTATCAATTATCGCAATTAAAAAACAGTTATTGGTACAATTAAAATGTTCACCAACATTTTACGTGGACGTAATTAAATCTTTCCTTAAGAAAGCGAGACAAATTCACTTATCTTATCTTATCTCTTATCCATTAGAATATAAATAATTTGTTTATTTTTTATTTTGTACATAGTTTGTTTGTACTTTGTTCATGTTTTACTTTTGTTCACGTATTGTATTGGATGTAATATTTTTTTCTTTCGCTTAAACAAACTCAAACGGCCTTCTTCAAAGCCACCGAAGCTATTCAATTGCTGATATGTAATAAAATCTATCTAGCAGTAGTATGCCTTCTGTGTGCTTTGTTAAATACGTCCTTGACTGCACTGAATATTAAACTGAAGCGTGGAGACAGATCAAGATTGGTGTATTTTTATAAAACTGCTAAAAACAACAATCTATATTTTTATCAATTTATATCTTGGGCTTGCCCTAGTTTGGAGCTGTAGCTTCACCACTATTCATACTCTATTATTCATTTATCCATTAGAGTGTAAAAACAGTTTAATGCAGGATATATGCCTCTCATGTAGATTGCCCCATATCAGGCGGATTGTCAATCGCAGTTTATTATTAGTTAGAGTCGTTATTAGGTAAATGCTGCTGCCTACCTCCTGTTTCATCTAATTCTGTCGTCATTTACGATATCCACAGGGAGACATGAAGGTAGTGGATTGTCTTACGCCGCTCTTACTCGTTAACTCTTTTTGGCGAGGGTTAAACTACTAAAATTCTGATACGTACTGTGACGGCCCAATATTATTATTAATAATTAAATTCAATATAAAGGCGCGTCAAAATGGTCTTAAAAGATATATATTAAACAATAAAATTACATTAATAACCATAAAGTTAATATAAATACATTTCAGACATTAGACCAATAACATAGTAAATTAAAGGCAAAATATTGTCTTCAATAATAAACAAATTTATTAAAAACTTGAAAAAATATTTAAAATAAGATAATTAATAGAAATACAAGTCGAAAATATTATAAAAATAAAGATAAAAAACATTTATAAGATAATTAGAAAATTTGTTGAAAATTGTCTAAGTTGTGGAAGGAGTTCATGTATAAAAGAAAATTTTCCGAAGTTGTTGAAGGAGTTCGTGTATAAAAGAAATTTCCTAAGTTGTGGAAGGAGTTCACGTATAAAAGAAAAGTTTCCTAAGTAATGGAAGGTGTTCATGTATAGATGTTTTGTATAGAGGAACTGCCGGAGATACATACCTGCAGTTGTACATATATATGGGGTGGTCGGGAGCCCGACTGCCTGAAGTACTGTAGCACAATGACTAGTCCTATATTAGGGACTTATGATAATAAACTCAATGATACAAAAGCAATACTATAGAAGGTCTCTATGATGAATATGCATTACAATAGTAGGGTCGTGGGTTCGAACCCTATATATTAATGACTTATGAATGTAAGGTCTATGATACAAAAGCAATACTATATAAGGTCTCTATGGTGAATATGAATTACAATAGTAGTGTCGTTGGTTCGAACCCTATATATTAATGACTTATGAAAGTAAGGTCTATGATACAAAAGCAATACTATAGAAGGTCTCTATGATTAATATGCATTACAATAGTAGGGTCGTGGGTTCGAATCCTATATATTAATGACTTATGAAAGTAAGGTCTATGATACAAAAGCAATACTATAGAAGGTCTCTATGATTAATATGCATTACAATAGTAGGGTCGTAGGTTCGAATCCTATATATGAATGACTTATGAAAGTAAGGTCTATGATACAAAAGCAATACTATAGAAGGTCTCCATGATGAATTTGCATTACAATAGTAGGGTCGTGGGTTCGAGCCCTATATATTAATGACTTATGAAAGTAAGGTCTATGATACAAAAGCAATACTATAGAAGGTCTCTATGATGAATATGCATTACAATAGTAGGGTCGTGGGTTCGAACCCTATATATTAATGACTTATGAAAGTAAGGTCTATGATACAAAAGCAATACTATAGAAGGTCTCTATGATTAATATGCATTACAATAGTAGGGTCGTGGGTTCGAGCCCTATATATTAATGACTTATGAAAGTAAGGTCTATGATACAAAAGCAATACTATAGAAGGTCTCTATGATGAATATGCATTACAATAGTAGGGTCATGGGTTCGAACCCTATATATTAATGACTTATGAAAGTAAGGTCTATGATACAAAAGCAATACTATAGAAGGTCTCCATGATGAATTTGCATTACAATAGTAGGGTCGTGGGTTCGAGCCCTATATATTAATGACTTATGAAAGTAAGGTCTATGATACAAAAGCAGTACTATAGAAGGTCTCTATGATGAATATGCATTACAATAGTAGGGTCATGGGTTCGAACCCTATATATTAATGACTTATGAAAGTAAGGTCTATGATACAAAAGCAATACTATAGAAGGTCTCTATGATTAATATGCATTACAGTAGTAGGGTCGTGGGTTCGAATCCTATATATGAATGACTTATGAAAGTAAGGTCTATGATACAAAAGCAATACTATAGAAGGTCTCCATGATGAATTTGCATTACAATAGTAGGGTCGTGGGTTCGAATCCTATATATGCATGACTTATGAAAGTAAGGTCTATGATACAAAAACAATATTATAGGAGGTCTCCTTGATGCATAAGCATTGTATGGAGTGGTCGGGTGACCGACTGCTCCTAGTACTGTAGCAAAATGACTAGTCCTTATTAGGGACTTGAAAAGGAATATTATGGTGGCGTGTATGCTGCTTCACGAGCAATTGGTCCGAGGTAAACTTGGACTCGCTAACCGATGTGTCCTAGACATATCATCTTAGTGCTGGTGGTAAGCGGGTTTGTTGTAGCAATACGGCTTTCCCGTGGACATCGCACACCCATACCGTTTGTGGGCGGCGTTGTAGCGCATAGCGATGCGTCGTCTATATTTCGGATTGGGATGATCAGTGTGTTTGGTGGCACTTTTAAGTATAACAGGCATACTCAACTTCATGTCTTAGTGCATTAGCGCTATGATACGTGGAGTTTTGTTCATTGGCGTCATTTTGGCGTGCTACTATGATACGTTGGTGATATTTTTTATATAACAACAATAAAAACTTTGTTACCAAAATCGATAGGGGTCATATGGGTGTGTTATGAGGGGCGCCATTCGTATGATAGTTGCATTGATGCTTACTGCTACTTACGGTATTGCGTCTTGTGATGGATCTGCAGGTGTGATACGCCTGATTCGACGCATTCTTGTGGTTCTGGTCGATGGAGGTAAACAAATAACCTCTTAGTGCCGGTGGTAAGCGGGTTTGTTGTAGCAATACGGCTTTCCCGTGGACATGGCACACCCATACCGTTTGTGGGCGGCGTAGTAGCGCATAGCAATGCGTCGTCTATATTTCGGATTGGGATGATGAGTGTGTTCGGTAGCACTTTTAAGTGTAACAGGCATACTCAACTTCATATCTCAGTGCATTAGCGCTATGATACGTGGAGTTTTGTTCATTGGCGTCTTAGTAGCGTGCTACTATGATACGTTGGTGATATTTTTTATATAACAACAATATAAACTTTGTTACCAAAGTCGATAGGGGTCATGTGGGTGTGTTGTGAGGGGGCGCCATCCGTATGATAGTTGCATTGATGCTTACTGCTACTTGCGGTATTGCGTCTTGTGATGGATCTGCGGGTGTGCTGCGCCTGATTCGACGCATTCCTGTGGTTCTGGTCGATGGAGGTATACAATTAACATCTTAGTGTCGGTGGTAAGCGGGTTGTAGCAATACGGCTTTCTCGTGGACATCGCACACCCATACCATTTGTGGGCGACATCGTAGCGCATGGCGATGCGTCGTCTATCTTTCGGATTGGGATGGTGAGTGTGTTTGGTAGTACTTTTAAGTGTAACAGGCGTACTCAACTTCATGTCTTAGTGCATTAGCGCTATGATACGTGGAGTTTTGTTCATTGGCGTCATAGTGGCGTGCTACTATGATACGTTGGTGATATTTTTTATATAACAACAATAAAAACTTTGTTACCGAAATCGATAGGGGTCATATGGGTGTATTGTGAGGGGGGCGCCATTCGTATGATAGTTGCATTGATGCTTACTGCTACTTGCGGTATTGCGTCTTGTGATGGATCTGCAGGTGTGATGCGCCTGATTCGACGCATTCTTGTGGTTCTGGTCGATGGAGGTAAACAAATAACCTCTTAGTGCCGGTGGTAAGCGGGTTTGTTGTAGCAATACGGCTTTCCCGTGGACATCGCACACCCATACCGTTTGTGGGCGGCGTAGTAGCGCATAGCTATGCGTCGTCTATATTGCGGATTGGGATGATGAGTGTGTTCGGTAGCACTTTTAAGTGTAACAGGCATACTCAACTTCATATTTTAGTGCATTAGCGCTATGATACGTGGAGTTTTGTTCATTGGCGTCTTAGTAGCGTGCTACTATTATACGTTTGTGATATTTTTTATATAACAACAATACAAACTTTTTTACCAAAGTCGATAGGGGTCATGTGGGTGTGTTGTGAGGGGGGCGCCACCCGTATGATAGTTGCATTGATGCTTACTGCTACTTGCGGTATTGCGTCTTGTGATGGATCTGCGGGTGTGCTGCGCCTGATTCGACGCATTCCTGTGGTTCTGGTCGATGGAGGTATGCGGGTGGTGATGTCTGCTGGGATGTATGGGGGACCTTGGAATGGTGTAAGCCCGACGATAGTCGTATTGATGCTTGTTGCGTTCTGCAGCATTGCGTCTCTGCGATGGTTGTTTGGTGGGACGCTATTCTCAATGGCGCTCTCTGCGTCTTGGATTGACTCACGCCTGAGTAGCTTTGCCCAAGTCGGGTCCCTTCATTACGGGGCTGCAGACTGTCTGCCCTCCACGATGTTTCATATAACAACATAATATTATATCTCTGTAACTCTCCCACCTTTGAATGATTGAAGGCAACTTGTCGGTGGGTGAGACAAACATGATCGAGCCTTTTGGCTATATCTGCCGTTGTATTGGTTGGTGGAGCATATGTGTCGACCTCATGCGGGTGGTAGCTGGCGGGAGGATCCGAGGAGACTCTCAAGGCTGCGGTCGAAAGCCGCACAACGTGGCACCCCATTCCCTTGAGGTGAGCGGTAGACTCATGACACGCTCTGCGGCTAGTAGCCGTGCTGATCATGCAATTGGTAGTGATGCCATACACTTACATCACGTCTGCAGGAGCGGCGGTCTGGCAGGTGGTGGCGCTCACGGAGGGTTTACGGCCAGTGTGCCTATTTGCCTAAACCGTGTGACGTACATTCACTGTGGCTGGATTCGTTCGTATTCTGTTTGGCGTTTACACGCATTGACATGCACGACTTCGGTCGATGTTTGTGCTTACGCACTAGCAAGGGGTCAAGCCTCTTTTACTGGTTCGCTAGTTATTTTGCTGTGGACTACGGTCCAGTTCCCGAATTAGCTTTCCCTACGGGGGGAGTGCATCAAAATGGTTGGCGCTGTGGACGGCGTGTGTGGAGCCGTGTGCCTCCCCCTACATTAAACGGCCTATTATTAAACCTTTAGAAAGATAATTTAGAAAGACCAAAACATATTTTATTTATCCTAGTCACATATATATAATTTTTAATATAAAGGGGAATATAATATATTTAGTATTTAATATATTTATAATATGAGAGGGGGGAAGCGTTACAGTACGTACGAAATTAATGTAAGATAAACGTCTTAATACTGTTTAAAGAGCCATTTAAGAACTTTACAAAAACCTACTACAATGATAATCTATTTTAATCTATAATATAAACTATGGGTTAGAAAATTATATTAAAGTTTATAAATTCTAAAATGGATATAAAATACAAAACAGAAGAGAGTTTTTTTTACTTCGAGAAATTTTATCGAATAACTTGATTTACGGGAGCGACTCATAAATGTTTGTATCGAGCGGCTTAATAATGGTTTTTAACATATATTTTATGATCGTCATCATCATCATGATAGCCCTTCACAATTCCACTGCTTAACAAAAAACTCTCCTTGGAATGCCACAAAGCACGCTCCTAAGCCACCATTTATGCATTGAGTTCCTTCATATGACGAAAGGTGGGTACAAACATATATTTATCACTCGTTAATGTAGCAATTGACTTTTAAATTTCCTAAAAAAAGCCTTTCCTTTACGATCGAAGCAAGTATTCAATTTTTTTTAAGCCAAGTGGAATGTTTAATCTAAATTCACTGAATCAAAATAAAATAATAATTGATGTAAATTTTTTGAATAGCTTTTTTTCCTTTTGTAATAAATATTACACTAGGATTTTCTCCTGTATCGTGGGAGCAGATTACAAACATAAATTTTACAAGGAAAAAGATCCTAACCCGTTACAAATATTTGTAAGCCATACAAATACTTACTCCATGCGGGATTCAACCCGCGACCCCCAGCGCAGCCACTCATTGCTAAGCCAATGCGTCACGGAGCCGTCAAAATGTATATGTTTATTATTAAGATTTATCGGTCATTTTGTTAAACTTTATAAGATATATATATATATATATATATATATATATATATATATATATATATATATATATATATATATATATATATATTACGGAGACCTCGGCCTTCTGTTAAGAGATACTTACGCTATAGCGTCGAGTGTAAAAGGGAGTGGAACGTACAGATTCCGTAAAAGTTAAATTACTTAAGTAGGACTAACGAAAAAGTACTATATATTGTTTATTGTTTATTACAATTTGATTGACAGAACGTTGGAATAAGTGAGAACTCAAACTAGTATCTTGCTACTTAAGACTCGCCATCGAAGATAATTAGAAATTGATTAAAGTGCTCAGACAAATAATATATTTTCAAAAATCGAAATTAATATAGTTTGATATACAAAAATTAATATTTGTTTATTCGTATTTTATGCGCTGCCAAACCATTCATAAGATTGCAGTTAAACTTTGTCAACATATTGGTTGCGCTGCCGCAAAGGTTATAGGCATAGTTAGATCCAGTAGGTGAC
Organism: Parnassius apollo; assembly: GCA_907164705.1. Classification (NCBI taxonomy): domain Eukaryota; kingdom Metazoa; phylum Arthropoda; class Insecta; order Lepidoptera; family Papilionidae; genus Parnassius; species Parnassius apollo. Next base: position 517,151 of record CAJQZP010000196.1, read on the forward strand.
ACTGTTGTAAAATCGAGATATCACCCGTCCGAAGCCGTGGTAGCTCAGATGGTTAACGCTCGCTGTAAATATAACAGAACGCGAGTAACTCCGGTTTCGATCCCCGCCGGCACCAATGAAATTGTTAATTGCAATTTTAAGTGCTGATTAACCACGTGCACGGCGGTGAAGGAAAACATCGTGAGGAAACCTGCATATCTGAAGAATAAGAAAAAAATATTTTCGAAGACATGTGAGGTTCGCCAACACGCATTGGGGCTGCGCGGCGGACACTTCCTTGCCTTAAAACCTTCTCAGAAATGAGGGGAGGCCTGTGCCCAGCATTGGGACGTAAAGAGGCTGTAACTTTACTTTTCATCAAAATCAAGAAAACGTTCTTAGAACAAAGTCAAAAATTAAAGTGTTATACATCCAGCAATGTTAGTTTTTGTCTTTCTAATAAAAATCATTTTGCATTTGCTTATGAGTATAGTGGAGGCGCAAGAGCGTGCATGTCCTATATCATCCCGAGAATGTTGTAAGAGGCGACAAAGGGAAACAAACCAGGAGATGGGCAGCAGCGTCTTCCTAAAAACAATAAAAAAATAAAAAACTGCGGTTGTCAACCCACCTGTGGCAAATATGGCAAGTGTACACCCTATGAAGCAAATGGGGGAGGCCTTTGTTCAGCGTTGGACTTATAATAAGCTTTCGATGGTGATGTTGACTATAGTAACTGTAAGGCTATTCTGTAAGAACATTTTTGTATCTCGAAAGCTGAACCCGCGGTGAAATATCAGATTCGCATTCTGTTAAATTCGAAAGCGCCGGTGGCGCCTCTGAATCGAGCACGGTATCGAGACGAACTGTCGTGAGTGAAAATGTTGACATTTGAAGTATTTGGTATTCTCTAAGAAAATTCGAGTTTCCATTGTCGAGTTTCGTCACAGGCAAAGCGCGAATTCACCTGTCATTTTAAAAGTTGTGCGAGAACTATCAAGTTGTGTTCGAAGTAGTGCTTAGAATAAATTTTAACAGTGTAATTTAATGGTTTTATATAAATTTTAAATATAAATAATAGTATTATGGCTCATTCCTTCATATTACACCTATAGTTTATTGCAAGAAATATATTCTTTGGATTTATATGAAAGTCGTCGTCATGCTAGCAACTTTCGTGAATTGAGAGTATTTAATAAACACAAAGACTTTATAGAAAATTATTGTTTGTCCGAAGAATTAGTTAATAACTTGTTAGAAGATATCAAACATAATTGATAGAATCAAAATAACAGCTGTTTTGGCTCGTCGCTCACTTAGCGGTCAGCCGCCGTAGAGTCTACATTACCTGAGGATGCCTCGTGTAGAGGCGAAACACGTGTCGTATTATCGTCGATGGTGTGTCTTTCCTGTAATAGTGGAGTTGGAAGTAGTAGTGCCGGGTGTATTGGTGTTGGGAGTAGTGGTGCTGGGACTAGAGGCGACGGAATTAGTGCACGCAATTGAGGGAGAGCGGGAGGTGCTTTTCAATCCAGGTAAGACACATCATTGTATTTAGTTAGCGGAAGGTTGCAAATTAATCAATATCTTTATTAGACATCAAACATCTTTTTTTATTAGATATCAAACATCTTTTTAAAACTCCGCGGCGTCGACGACGTGGATTGTCAGTAAAATTAAAGAAAAGTCTTTTTAAAATAAAAGATAAGTATTTTATAACATAAATCCAATTTCTTTAAGCATAGCTGTGTATAAGTGGCTGCCATGAAACTAAAAAGTACGCTACATAACTTAGATAAGCGGCTACAGTTATGACGTCACCGAAGTCAAGTAGTCTCCACCATACCAATCTAAATGGGAGACCCTATAATATTAGCTAACAAAAAAACAGATGTTTCATGTAATTATTGGTATATTTTTCAGGTACTATGTGCACTGTCGTTCCTTGCTAGTGGTAGTTACCAAAGAATATGCGGCAAAAATATCAACACTTGTGTCGAGGCCTTGTGTCCCGCTGTGTTCATGACGTTGTGGAAGCCCTTAACCATCCGAGTGTTGTCAAAAATATATTCGATTCCCTCAAAACTTTGAAGAAAGGCCTCAACTAAAGGAAAAGTAGGTACCTTCGCGAACAAGAAGAAAGACTTCGCCTTTAAATACCGCCTTGACGGCACATTTAAATAACTTTTTTTAATCTAATAATATATACTTTAAATATATTTTCTAAATATATATATATATTATTTTGATGGCACGTTTGGCGCAGTGGCTGAACCACCCGAATGCAGCGTCGCAGATCACGGGTTCGATTCCCGCGTGGAGTAAATATTTGGGTTGGGTACAACTATGGGTGGGTATGTGGTGATATTAACATTAAATATTAGGGAAATAAAACACATATAATTTTCCGTTTCTGTTGGAACTTCGAAAAAGTATATAAAAATACTTCTTGTTAATGTAATGCAATCATATGTAAAGTTATGAAGTCAATTCATCAATCACTTATTGAGATTTGTGGACACAAACATACAGAACCTTATTTTTTATATAAAATATTGAATATCATACACATTAAAAATTAATTAAAAATATTTTTGTACTTAAGAGTAAAGAATAAAAACCACATTAATCCGTCACTCTATTTCAACACGAAAGACTGACAAACGAAAACACTTACATGTTTTTAATAATAGTCCAAAAACAAAATTACTGGCACTGTGGGAGGATCTAGCCAGCTGCCGACGAACATTTAGTACACCTCGCTGTTGGGTGTCTGCCTGATCCAGGTGTTGTAGGTATCGGACTTACTGGTGAACCAACTCTTGGAGGAGTGCTGGGCACAGCGTGTACTCTTGGCATGGGGCATTGAGACACCTGAAACCAAGATTTTTATAGAAATATGCAATTACACAAGGATTCTAAAACAAACCTTTAAATGAGTTACATACTACGCATACTTCATTTGGTCTTGAAAACAAATGAATGATTTCCCAGGAACACATTCAAGTCTGGGTCGCTGTGGTGTCTGAAAATGTAAGACATTGCTGAAAAAACACATATTATATGACTATCCCAAGTCTATTTCACATAAGCACAAAATAACTTTTTGAATTAAAACCTATACTTTTAAATACATTTTGTAATTATATTAATTAACTTTAAAAATATATCATACCTCTATTTTAGGAATATCGATAACATCTGATTCGGTTAATAGAATATTTGTTGAAGAATCTTGTTCCTGAAATACATTGAAACATAAGCATACAAGTATAAATATTGTAAGTATGTGTTATTATCATCGCACTTTAAATTTAACTTTACCACGAAAAATTAATTATAATATAAATATTTATTATTGTATCAAAACTGCATACTAATGGACACTATTTAAAATGGTAATTATTAAACAACAAAATAATTATCCACTTACCATTGTGTTTGGTGGCGCTGATTCAAAACCAATAAATAATTGGTTGGCCAGCAATGATGGACTGCTACCAGTACGAGGATCTATTCCTTCATGATATGTATCCTTAAAAAGTATAAAATTTTATAATATATGCAATCATACTTAAAACCTATAAATAAACTTGCATAAACATGTAAAAACTTACCTCATAAAGGTTAATTTCTAAGTGCCTATCACCTATGGCAAAACTTTCACCACCCATTAAGGTCAAAATCCTTTTCTCTATGTCTGTTAATTACACAACCTCTGCTCCACTACCAGTCTTATTACTATCGTAAAGCCCCCTTTTACTTTAATGCGCTTTTTTATCGGCCCAATACTAAAACCAATTTAAGCTTATTTAAGCATACTACAATGTATAATTAATAGACGAATTTCATTTAAGATAAACAAACCTTTATCCATTGCTTCGAAGTTGTAACACAGCTTCCCAAGCTATTTAATTGTAGAGTGCTTTTCTTCCACATATTCCGAGTGGCATCTCTTGCACTAGGCACTCTTGAAAATCTTTTTGACAAACTTGGATTTCTTTGTAAAAGGTCCAAAAGAGTAGAAATTTGATCCCGAGATGGATGTTACGCACTTTCTATCAGGCTACAATAAAAAAGCAATTATTACAGTTAAGCAAAGTTCTATTGATAATGAATTAAAGAATTTAAACAGTTGATTAATAAAACTACATACATGAGGTTTATATTATAAGGAGTAATAGTAAAAAATAGAAGTTTAAAATTTGTTTCATTAGGCAACACTGACTGACTGTCTTTCTTGTCATTTCGTATTTTTGAGTGTTTTATCTATGGAGTGTAGAAGTAAGGAGTACAGACTGTGTATTAAAAAGTGTCCATAAAAACCTTTAAATAAGGTGGCGCCACTATATAGCTACGGGGTAAATTTTAAAGAACGCACCGAAAAATATTAGTAAGATAGACGAATTTTTCGAGGTTATATTTACTAAGTAAAATTATTTTAGATTTTAGAGCTACTGAGCAGTTTAGCAGCACACTTCAAACCGTCGAAACTGCTAAGTTCATGTCATCCCAGTAGCTACTCCAGCGCTGTTGTGGAGAGTTTTTGAACTGTTATTTACTGCTTACAGACGAACACTTTTTCAACTATTCTACTATGGGAGTTGGTACTCCTTACTTTTACACTCCATAGTTTTATCGTAATTGCTTTTGTATAGCAAAACATAGAGCTCAAGAGTGTGCTCTAAGGTAGATTTTGTAATTGGTGCGGTGACAAATATAATAAAAGACTTATAAAATAATATGTTAATTTCAACCATGTAATTTTTATGATGGTTCGTAGTAAGTTACTTTCTACATTATGTGCAGACAACATGGAATTTTGTAACATCTCACGTTTTGGTATGTGTGGTTATTTTATTTTCAAAATATATTGTTGTTTGTGAAATAAATATATTAACAATACTGAAAATCTTTCTTTTTGCCTAAGTCCTACAAATTATCGAGAGTATTTATGCCGATTTCTAAGTAACAAACAGTGTTTTTATTGTTATTCAGACAAAATACTTAATAAAAATAACAATATGAAAGAAGTAGTATAGAGGTATATATATAATATATATATATATATATATATATATATATATATATATATATATATATATTATAATATCTATAGTTATGTATATATATTATATATATAGTTATGAAATATTAGTTAATAAACTAGCTTCCAGGCGGCACTGTTGTCACGGCAAATTTTTACGTTAGAGATTCTTATCTATTTCCGTATATATACACTCTTATCTATAATTTAGCGATCTCGTATTTATACTAATTAAAAAAATAAAGATCAGAAAAGGGGAGCCTATGTTCAGAAGTGGACTCTTTGTGGTTTGATGATGATGAGAAGGAATATTAGAAGAAGTGATATTTTTATAAAAACTGAAGTGAAAAACGATTAAAAGTCCACCTGGGTTGAGTAACGCGACATCAGAGAGAAGAGTACTGGAGACTGAAGGTGATGATGACGACATATGTTTTATTTTGATGTGAATTTCAAAACTTTATAGAAGATAATTTATATTTACAATATAGTTCCTGAATATGACAAATCTTGATTTTGTTTGTGTTTTGTTATAAGACGAAGTTCGGGTGCTTGTTAAAACTTTTGTTATTAAGAGTTAGTAGAAAGTCAGCGTAACTTGAAATTTCTTGTCATCTTTATTCTTCGTATAAAAATTTCCGTGATAATCTGACACCTAACTTATGATGTTGCCAGGGCTGCTATTCTCTAGGTTCTTGTCTCTGATAATGATTTCTTAAATTTACTTTAATACTTGACAATGACTAAAACTATTTTACGGAATTTATCGCGTATAATGTAACTTCTTAACGTATTTTTAATTACCGATATTCCGGGTGCTTTACAGCACCAATGGGCACGTGGATACTAAGGTGTTTGTATCATGCATGGGTTTGGATTTCATTTTATTAATTATAGGATTCCAAGCAGATGGTAGTACCCAGAAGAAAAAATTATAATAATATCAAGTATTAAAACGCTTTTTGTTGTGTAATCGTACGGTATTCTTATTATTTTAGTTTAACAATAAATTATGTTTTAAATATTAATATACTAGTTACTCGACTCCAAAGAGTCAGTAATTACTTTATTGGGCAATGCGTACGCTATTATAACAAAGGCGCAGAAAATATGCAAAAGCTATCAAAAAGTTTAAAATTTTTATTATGGTTTTTAAATACCAACCACTAAAGAGTATGTCCCCTTGGTATGATTGCTTCTGTTTGCTATTTCTAAGTATATTAATTGTACGTATAAATTGTATAAAATCTCATATTGATTGGTATAAACTACTAAAGAGTACATGATTCATAAGAAGTGATTACTACTGCTTGCTGTTTCTTAGTATATTAATTGTATAAAATCTCATATGGAAATTTTATGTTAAAAAGTTCCGCTGTATTTATTGCTAGTTTCTCCAAAAACAAGCTTTTTTTTCAGAACCTGAGTGAACCTTAAATGACTTTCAATGAATATTCTTGTAATGAATATTCAGCGTAACTTCCAACTCCACCCGCACCTTGCACCTCACTTCTCTTTCCTTGACTGAAATGTGGAGGCCATGGACCATCAAAACGAGCACTCAGAGGCAGCCGCCTTCCATGAGTCCACTACTGAACGAGTTTCGGCGGGCATCACCGTAACTGAATGAAAAATTATTCTATGCTCTTATGTTTTAAAGTTTTAATTTTTCTTTTTAAAAATTCCCACACGATATTTTTAAAATTCTTTTGTATTGTAAACAAAGAACGTTGATATATACTCTTATCATTATTTTAAATTACAAACAATGATTTAATGATAAACGAATTATGATGATAAAAGAAATGTTCTCACATTTTTTAACGGGAACAAATTCTTAAGGATACCTTTTAGCTATTTCGCATCAAAATTAAAGTACAATCTCTTTATCAAAGCAAAACGCCAACTTTAGACGCGGAATTATATAAAGTGGTTCGGATTATGCAAATTTCCTAAACATTGTTGCGGATTTCCTTCTGAAATTTCTGAATTTATACAGGAAAGTATATTTAAACAATATTACGTTGTTATTTATCAAAATATTTTATTTACAATTTTTAATACTTTAATAGTTTACTAAGATTATAAAACATTACTTATTAGTTTTAATTAGTATAAGAAATTTTTATAACACGCGAGCAACTCGGGTACGAGCCCCGTCAGTATCAATGAAGTAAGGATCCTTCCCGACGGTCCTTTACGATAATTGTGACAGCTCCCAAATAATCAGAGGCGAGAGGCATTTACTAGTCCTTACGTACCCGTGCTCAATTTATCGCTTATTTGATATCAGCGGAGGTAGATAAAAGTGCAGTACCTGAGATACGGGAAAATCACTACACAACTATTCATTCATTCAACACAGTCTATTAAAGTCCACTGCTGAACATAGGACTCATAGAACACGAGATGAATAAGAAGAAGATGAGAAGAATATCCGCCATGTTGGCCATAGTTGTTGTACTTGCCAGGCGGGATGGTTTTTATTTTTTCTAATTGTTATTATGAGACACTTTTTTGTTTACCTCAATTGTCTCTTGCGACACCCACGGGAGGATGTAAGGTAGTAGATACTCATACACTATCACTACACGGTCAACAGTAACCTTTCAAAATATTAGACTCTAGAACTTTAAAATTTACAATTTCTTTTTTTATAAATAGTGCCTTTGACTAAGATTTGAAGATAATTGAAATCTTCGGCTACTATGCCATGCATTCATCGTAAATAGTTTCGAAATCCCCTTTCGTTTTTAATTTTCAACCGACTTCAAGAAAAGGAGAAAGTTCTCAATTCGACTGTAATTTTTTTTCATGTGTACCTAATAACTTTTTCTAGGTGAACCAATTATGTCACTACTTTTTATTTAAAAGCTGTTGCTTTTCATGTGGTCCCATATACATTTGACCATGATCTGACGAGTAGTTTTTGAGTTATCATTATTAATGCATATTTAATTGACTTCGACTACATTGATGAATCTCTCATTTCATTTTATATTGAAGTCGGTTGTACAAAATATTTAATTTTACCACTTGTTAACTTTTATATAAGTTTTAAACGCCAATACTAGATTAGTAAGCTTAAGTGGCAATGGACTAGCAATATAGTTCCAAGAACTGACAACCGTTAAGGAAGGAGGGTTCTTGAGTGGCAATCTCGTACCAGTAAGCGAAGTGTATGGTGGCCCTCCTACTATATTATAGTTGTGACCATATAAGGTCATTGCCAGATCATCACTCCATATTATGGAGTGACAACCTGGTAAGACATGCAGAAATTGGATGGATGCAGGTGGCTTAGGACCATGCTTTGTGGCATGAGAAGGCCTATTATCAGCAGGGAACTTGTGAAAAACTGTAATTATGAAGGTAATCCATTAATATCAACAATTAGAATTGAGCTGTCCGTTGTTAGGAGTATTTGCCATACGCGCCATGCTTGTCATGCGAATTATCGATTGGAGTGCCAAGCGTCTCGCACCTTTGAAGCTGTTCTCCGTTACCAGTCTGGCTGTTTTTCGCCTGTCAGTCAGTGAAAGTGTGGCAGCCTATTGGGATCCTATACACTTCCCACGTAAAATTGTCAAAATATGTAAATTTTCTCCAGCCGAATTTCGGTCACAATAGCCAGTCTCAAAGGAACTAACCATGTGCGTAGGACAGGAGAACTATATTGCCTGAATCTGCCTGAATGTGTAAGTGCACTATTTATTCAGTCACTCTTATAATCCAATGAGACGGTAATCCGTCACGATCGGAGACGGATCAGACGAAGGAGCAACAGCCTTACGTGTTGTCCAAGGCAACGGGGCGAAATACCGCCATCTCCGAGCTACTACTTAGAAATTTTGGACAGAAAATATCAATAACTGATTTATAGCCTAACCCAGAATTCGAACCTGAGACCTCGTGATCAACAGCCACTTTTACGATCACTTAACCAACCAGGCAGTCTTTTCAATTTAATGTTGCTGCAACAATCTTATTTGTTTTATATTATTTTCTTTGCGAAAGTTTTCCACTTTAGTCTTACACGCGAAACAAATTTGAAACTATATCTTCAGAGTGTTGTTTAGTAAATAATGTATGGAGTGCGCAGTTTTAATATTAGTTTGACGCTACATAAAGCTATTGTTTCTTATATAAAATATTTCCATCAACAATTTTTTGGCAAGACGGTGGTTCATAGTAGAGATGAAACGAATATACGGTAGCTATCCGGTATTCGGCCTATCCGGCCTAAGTAACTATCCGGCCGGATACCGAATACCAAACGGCTATCGGGCCGGAAACTGGATTTAAAAAATTTATCAAATTTAGTTTTTTTTATATAATAAGGGTGACAAACGAGCACACTGTCCACCTGGTGGTAAGTGGATGCTCTGACCCATAGACATCTACATTTATCTTCAATTAAGAATCAAAATGCAGATGCGTTGTCACCCCTGAGGACTGAGACCCACATTGTCATGACGTTCTTGAGCTCGAAGAGCTATATATAATATAAAAAAGGTGGAAGGCATAAAAATTATTTTTCTTGAACGAACATATTCTGAAGTGTTTTACGGCAAATGGTGTTATTTTTTTGCGGCAAAGATCTTTTTTTATAGGAATCTATATTAATAATTTAAATTTAAACATCATTTAAATTACTTAACACGAAAAATTTGTCAACATAATAATAAGATAGATGCTCTCTCCTGGATCTATTTAACTAATAGGCAATCACGATGCTAATTTGCTCATAATCGAAACTGATACTCAAACATAAATTAACTATCCTCTTTCATTGGTGTTTGATAAGGATCTATTGTGGATAATCCGGATTAATTTTTTTTTTAATTGGGTTTATTTATTTTGTTTTAATAACTTCGAACATGGATTAGAATTTTTCTAAATCATCGCATCCGCATCTACAGCATCGTTTCCGGGACACCTGAGATTTTGAGTGAGATTGAGAGGTTCTGTGGACAGCTGTACACATCATCGTTGGAGACACACGCAAGTGTGAGTAACGATCCAAGAGAAAGCCTTATTCGACACTATTCCGATGATATCCCGGACGTCAGTCTGAGCGAGATTAGAATGGCTCTCCAGCACTTTAAAAACGGCAGGGCCCCAGGCGAGGATGGAATCACAGCGGAGCTTCTGAAAGCGGGTGGAACACCGGTACTTAAAGTCCTTCAGAAGCTCTTCAATTCCGTCCTCTATGGTGGGACTACTCCGGAGGTATGAAGCAGAATTGCGGTGGTCTTGATCTTTAAGAAAGGCGACAACGCTCACTTGAAGAACTACAGACCGATTTCCCTTCTGAGCCGCGTCTACGTGCTGTTTTCGAGAGTCATTACAAATCGTCTCGCACATAGACTCGCCGACTTCCAGCCTCCCGAACAAGCCGGTTTCCGAAAATGCTTCAGTTCCATAGACCACATACATACCCTGCGGCAGATTGTACTACAGAAGACCGATGAGTACAATCTGCCACTTTGCCTGGCGTATGTGGACTATGAGAAAGCCTTTGATTCTGTCGAAATTTGGGTGGTGCTACAGTCCCTTCAGCGGTGCCAAGTTGACTGTCGGTATATCGAAGTGCTGAAGTGTTAGTACAGTAGGGCTACGATGGCTATCCGAGTACAGAACCAGAGTTCGAAACCAATCCAACTGCAGAGAGGTGTAAGACAGGGTGACGTTATATCCCCGAAACTCTTCACCGCTGCATTCGAAGACCTTTTCAAGACAATGGACTGGAAAGGATACGGTATTAACATCAATGGCGAGTACATCAATTATACATCATATAGTCCTTATGGCAGAATCGCTGGAGAACCTAAGCACTATGCTCCATGACCTAAATGGTGTCTCCCAACGGACAGGTCTTAAGATGAACATGGAGAAAACAATGATCATGTTTAATGTCCATGTCACACCCGTGCCGGTAGTTTTTGGAAGCACTATGCTCGAAGTTGTTAACGAGTAAGTTTACCTGTGACAAAAAGTTCGACTAGGTAAATACAACTTCGACCGAGAGGTCAATCGACGGATTCAACTCGACTGGGCAGCGTTCGGGAAATTACGACACATCTTCTCGCCAGGTATCTACCTCAAACTCTGAAAACTAGATTGTACAACAAGTGCGTGTTGCCAGTGATGACTTACGGTTCTGAGACGTTGTCCTTCACCGCTGGCCGTATGAGGACTCTTAAGGTCAGCGAGCTATGGAGAGGGCTGTGCTCGGAGTTTCTTTGCGTAATAGACTCAGAAATGAGCATATCCGCAGTAAAACCAGAGTGACCGACATAGACCAACGGATTAGTAAGCTGAAGTGGAAATAAGCCGGCCATATATCTTGAAGAACCGATAACCGATGGGGAAGAAAGGTTCTCGAGTAGCAGCCTCGTACCGGTAGGCGTAGTGTAGGGCGACCCCCACTAGATGGAGTGACGACCTGGTAAGACATGCAGGAAGTCGATTGAGAGGCATTGAAGTGAAGGGCTGTAATGATGATGATGACTCGCTTTGTTAATTTAATTATAAAGTGTTAGAGTCAAGCTGAAGGTATATTATAGTTGCAGCACGAATGGAACGGTTAAACCGGGGTTTTTCTCACAGAATACTAGCGTAAAATAGCAGCTTGATGCTGCTGTGTTTCCTATAGTGAGTAAAAAGAACCGGAGAATCTTTTTACTGGAAATGTGGCATTCCAGACAACGCATCTGTATTCCGATTCTTAATCGAGGATAAATGTAAATGTCCATAGGCCACAGCATCCACTTACTATCAGGTGGTCGTTTGTCACCTTATTCCGTAAAAAAATAATATTGCTAGCCTGTTTATATCTGTTATATTTCGTTAAAATTGTTACGTCGTTTAAATATAAAAAATATGCACTTAATATTGTTGCGCGGCTAAGTTGACATCTCATCTCATGGCACTAGCGCCATCTAGTGTCGGGTAACAGAGCGAGTAGAGAGCTTTCCAGAAAATGACATGACAATTTTTTACCGACAGCGCCATCTAGTATCAAATTGAAGAACGAAACTTTCTAGAAGAGAAGAAGAAAAGAACTAACCTTTCTAGAAGTTCTACACTCGATCTTTCTGCGCTTGGTCGGTTGGCGCGCGTATTTACTCGAATATTCTGGAATATTCTGGATGTTTTCGTGGAAGAGCCCTATATAAAGGCGCTGCAATACGCGATCGATTAAGTATGGAAGTTGGCGAGACAAGCGAATTCGGAGCGGAATAAAGTGAATCAGTGTGATTAATTATTAGTGTTTTTAACTTTAATTAGTGTAAAGTGAATTAAAGTGTTAATTTAGGTAATTCTATCGCCAATTTTTATTGTCACGAACCTCAAGCTCGTAACAATTGGTGTCAGAAGTGGGATAAAATCATGCCGATTTTACCTAAGGAGGAATCGGAGGGTGTCCGTATCCGAAGTCAACGCCAGCAGGAGACGGACCAAAGAAGATTTGGTGGTGCAACGCCGCAGACGTCGGAGGGCCAGCCGCCGGCTGCAGGCTGTCAGTAGCCCCTACATCTGCAGCACCTGACTTAGGTGTTCTGATGGTGATGCTGCAGGAGCAGGCTCGCCGACAGGAGGAGCAGGCTCTCCGACAGGAGGAACAGGCTCGCCGACAGGAGGAACAGGTTCGTCGGTTGGAAGAGCAACTGCGGGGCGAGCAGGATGAACAGACCCGCCGACAAGAGGAACAGGTCCGTCGTTTGGAAGAGCAGCTGCGGGGTGGACAAGAGGAACAGGCCCGTCGGTTGGAAGAGCAAATGCTCCTCATGAAGGATCTTCACGCTACCTTCGGGAAGGAGATAAAGGAACTTAAGCATAGGGTTGCTCAGCATGACAACCGCCTGTCGGAAGCTGAAACCCAAATCGCGAAGGCTGAAACCCAAATCAAGGAAGCTAAAACTCAAATCGACCAAGTGAACGATCGGGTAACAACGTGGTGGCTGATGTAAAGAAAACGCTGGACGATCTCAAACTGGGGGATGGAACTACACCTCCCGTAGTAGCTACAACACCTTCAGTACGTGGATTTAAAGTGCCGCCGTTCGACGAGAATTCTTCCTGGGCGGCCTATAAAATCCAGTTCGAGGCTGTTATGAAGGCAAACGGCTGGAATAAAAGTCAGGCCATGACTGCTCTCACACTAGGTTTGCGCGACCGGGCCTTAACTGTTCTAGAAGCTCTAGAAGGTAAAGAAGTGACTTACGAGCAGCTCCTTGAGGCATTGGAGGCTAGATATGGCGACGCTCACCTGGAACACGTCTTTCGAGCGCAGCTTAGAGATCGCGTGCAACGCAGCAATGAAAACCTGCAGCAGTGGGCTCTAGAGGTAGAGAAGCTGGTGCGGAAAGCATACCGGTCTGTACCTGCGCTCATTGAAGGGAACCTGGTGCAGACATTCATCGACGGCATCCGCGACCTGGAAGTCAGAGCTGCTGTGAGGCTCGGGCACCACGCTTAAGGACGCCTTGGCCCATGCACTTTAGGTGGAAGCCGTGCAGCAGGATCATCGTTCCCATCGCGTCAGGGAGGTTGCAGCAGCTACAGTTCGCGACCGCAACAAAGGATTCAGCCCAAGGTGCTATGGCTGTGGGGAAAAGGGTCATCTACGATCCAGCTGCCCTAAGCGAACTGAAGAAAGGGAAGTTGATCGATCTCGGAGGGTAGTGCAGCTAACGGCACCGCTTGGCAGTGGCAGCAACATCATTCCCCTCACGCTAGGGAGGTTACAGCAGTTCGCGACCACAATAAAAGATACAGCCCTAGGTGCTATTGCTGTGGGAAAAGGGGCCATCTTCGATCCAGCTGCCCTAAGCGAACCCTAGAAAGGGAAGGTGAACGATCTCAAAAGGGAAGTGCGGTTAACATCATCGCCCAGCAGCAGCCGGGATACGACTTTACTATCAGACATAGCAGCGGGAAATCTCATGGCAACGTAGATGCAATATCAAGAAGACCTTGTCCTGAAGATTGAAAACATTGTACTAGGTAAAAGAGTAAGGAAGTGGTATCCGTGAGGATGCTCAGGACAGACCACCTCAGCAACGAGTGGAAGGACAGCCTACGACATGCACAGCAGGAAGATCCGGACATCAGGCCGATTCTGGAATGGATGAAGGCCCGTGCTACCAAGCCCAAGTGGAGCGACGTCTCAGCGATGAGTTTGACCACTAAAAGATATTGGGCCCAATGGGACAGCTTGCTGCTTCAGGATGGAGTCCTGTGCCGTAAATGGGAAAATGTTCGGGGAGACAGCTGTCACTTGCAAATGGTTGTCCCTAAAGCTTAAGTACCGGATGTTCTACAGCTGTACCATAATAATTGTTCCGGAGGCCATCGGGGAGTTAAGCGAACTCTACTGAAGATCCGAGAACGGTTTTATTGGGTCCACTGTCGAAACGATGTCGAGGACTGGTGTCGCAAATGTACAAGTTGTGCGGCTGTAAAGAGACCTCAGACTCGTAGTAGAGGTGCATTGAAGTTGTACAATGTTGGTGCACCATGGGAGAGAATAGCCATTGACGTGGCGGGGCCGTTTCCGGAGAGTGAAAGCGGTAACAAGTATTTCATGGTTGTGATGGATTACTTCACTAAGTGGCCAGAAGTCTTCGCCATTCCAAATCAAGAAGCTTCAACAGTTGCAGATAAACTTGTTCATGAAGTCTTCTGTCGTTTTGGAGTACCTTTGGAGATTCACAGCGATCAAGGAAGGAATTTTGAGTCTCAAATATTCCAGGAAACTTGCCGAGTGATGGGTACTCATAAAACAAGAACGACTTCTTATCATCCGCAATCTGATGGAATGGTAGAACGATTTAATCAGACATTGGAGAGGTACCTAGCAAAAGTTGTAGACAATCGGCAACGAGATTGGGACAAGCACATACAACCGTTTTTGTTGTCATATCGAAGCGCTGTTCACGAAAGTACAGCAGTGACACCAGCTTTCGCAAACTTTGGAAGAGAATTACGGCTGCCTGCAGACCTGATCACCGGGATACCACCTGATGCTCCACGCAGTATAACCGATTATGCAAATGACTTGCGGAACAAAATGAATGACGTTTATGAGCACGTCAGACAATCGGGCCAACAAATGTCTGAAAAGATGAAAACCCGGTACGACCGCAAAATGAACAACAAAGGGTTCGACGAAGGTTCACTTGTGTGGTTGCACAATCCAGTCCGCAGCAAAGGGAAATCTCCTAAGCTTCAAGCTAAATGGGACGGCCCGTACCGGATTGTGACCAGGATCAACGATGTAACCTACCGGATACAGAAAGGCGCAAGAGGGACTCCTAAGATCGTCCATGTGGATCGCCTGGCGCGTTATTATGGGGCCGATAATGCTCGGGACAAGCATGTCTTAGGAGGGGGCAGTGTTGCGCGGCTAAGTTGACATCTCATCTCATGGCACTAGCGCCATCTAGTGTCGGGTAATAAAGCGAGGAGAGAGCTTTCCAGAAAATGACATGACAAATTTTTTTACCGACAGCGCCATCTAGTATCAAATTGAAGAACTATACTTTCTAGAAGTTCTACACTCGATCTATCTGCGCTTGGTCGGTTGGCGCGCGTATTTACTCGAATATTCTGGAATATTCTGGATGTTTTCGTGGAAGAGCCCTATATAAAGGCGCTGCAATACGCGATCGATTAAGTATGGAAGTTGGCGAGACAAGCGAAGCTTCGGAGCGGAATAAAGTGAATCAGTGTGATTAATTATTAGTGTTTTTAACTTTAATTAGTGTAAAGTGAATTAAAGTGTTAATTTAGGTAATTCTGTCGGCAATTTTTATTGTCACGAACCTCAAGCTCGTAACAATATGTTCGATAAATTTTGTTCAATAATAAAATTCTTAAACTGAATGTTTAAGAAATTTATTATTGAACAAAATTTAGATTATAAATATAGATATAGAAGTTTTAAGAGTAGTTGGGAAAATAGTTAAAGTGTGCGTTCTTCGAATCACTTAACTTATCCTTCATTAAACTAAAAGCTTACAAGCAGTAATCTTAAAAAATAATGAACTGATGAACGAAACCAAGAAAGAAAACTTGTCAGTATAGATTAAGCACACCGGTGTACGCACTGATGGAGCAAAGAGTGATCAGGCGGAAGACAAACCTAACACCGCCAACTTCCTGACTCCGGATTTCTTTCCGTTTCATTGGTCTATGAAATTGAGAGAACGGAGAGAGTATTTGTGCTTGCGCACACGCTGGTGCACTTTGATACCGTCCTTCGTAAATGGCAACTCTCCGTTGAAACCAAAATTCGGTTTAAAGTACATTGTGATATATATATTTATTTTGAGATTGTTAGTGGTAGTATGCTCGTATTCATGAGATATAAAAAAATTAGAGCAATTTTATAAGTATTCCAGTTCACCTGTAAATGAACAACAAAAAGCAAAACCATAGCTAAAACAAATCTGCTTAAATTACTTCATAATCCATAAATAACGAATACAAACCAAAATCTGTGTCGTAAATTATCTCAACAGTTGTAGCCAATGTTTTGTCGTTATCGCTTGTACCGACTGTCGAGATGCCATCTTGTTTTTGTAAGAATAAAAAATTGTTTGTTACATTATTAGAAGTGGGGATAGCTAAGAGGGTACATAAAATACACAAATATTATCTCAAGTTTTTAAGCGACTTCAAAAAAGAAGGAGGTTTTATATTCGACGTGAATATTCTTATATTATTATTTATAACTCATCTTAACCACCTGACCGTGTTGATTTACCACGTGCTCGGCGGTAAAGAAAAACAGTGACGAAACCTGCTTGTCTAAGAATTCACAAAAAATAAAATATTTTGGAGACGTGTGAAGTCCACCAACACGAAATTGTCCTTGTCCGAAAACCCTCTCATAAATGAGAAACAGTTTTGTGATATTAGCTGAATGAAAATTCCATTTTAAAAACAAATAATGAAAGATTAATGCGTAAGACAAAGTCAGAATTCCAATAACGCAACCTCAGAATATGCACACAGCTCCAACTCAATAAAAAGGATTATAACGTTATAAAAACAGATTTTATTGCCGCTGCAAATATAATATCGAGATATTATTTTTTCCTTTGTAAGAAAAACACGCATTTTAGTATGATGTTCGTTACGGTAAATTTTAATATTTTAAGTGAAATTTATTATATTAAATGGTTTATTAATGTGTGTGTTATTAACACTTACGTTAATAACGTTGATATGATCAGGTAAACATTTGTGTTTAGTGCGCAAATTTACAGCATTAATTTTTTTGTGATGTACTCCAAAGACTTGTTGTTGTTGAACAAAACAGAAATTATGCCTGGTTTAGTCGAAAAAAATACGACTTGACTAGACGAGTTCAAAAGAGAAAGGCAAAGGTTCTAAAATATACATTGTTATGTCTATAGCGTTTAATAATTTTACCTTTACTCTCACAAAGTAACCATCATTATCATTTAATTGGCTCTGAGCGATAAAACTTAACTCCTTAACCTTACTCTAAAGAGTCTCTTTTGACACATAATTCTTTTTACGCTTTAAAAAGCCTATTTTCATTTAATTGTTGCCAATGCAATTGTGATTATTTTGAAAAGATAAATTTAGATTTTTCCGTCGTTATAGAGTAACGAATCATTCTTATAACGTGTAGTGGACGTTAAAAGGGTCAAGTTTGATAGATGACATCCTAAAATATCATTTATAGCATTAACGTGCCTTTAGCAGTTTATTAATGAAGAAAAAAAGATATTTTTCTTAGCATACTCGTATAGGTGACATCAAACGTCTAAGACAAGCCATTTTTGTAAGAGAATATGCCAATCAAAAATGAACACTATGGGTTTCTATACGTCATTTGATGTATAGAACCTCACGTACTTTATGCAACAGCTTTTAAAATAAAAGAACCCTTTCTCTACGAATATTTTTAACCGTCTTCTGCATACTTCACATATGAAAAATGTGTTTTTATGATACTATATCTTCGTTAATGTGAATAGATTTTAATTTTTTTTTATTAAATATACTTCAAGTGTTTACACCAGTAATGGCGAAAGAGGTGATTAAGTGTTTAATGTACCTAACAAAAAGAGTTTGTCTAATTTATCTATAAAGAAAAATTGTGATATTTCTTAGTCTTTTCAAAAAGGTAAAAAAAATATGAAATATTTTCACATTCTAAAGTTGAGGCTTTAATTTTTCTATACGTTACGGCTCAACACCGACTACAGAATGTAAACTTATTTTATCGTTTTAGTAGTTTGAAGAGGGCTTTCACTTCTTTGAAATGTTGTTTTTTCTGTATTGCTATTATAAACTTATATCATAAAATTTGAAAACCGAAACAATTCACCATTCGAGCACTTCGCGGTACTCATGGTCATCGTTATATTAAAGTGTTAATTGTCCTGATTTCAAAGTTATCCCTATGTACTTTCAGTATCTAATTGTATATTATATTTTTGTTAAAGCCAAAGGAACGACCCCAATACATCTCACATATTCTTATACCAAGAACAGACACATCGCGATATAATACCGACGATAAAACTTCGCCTACAGCCTACAGCGAGGGTGCCTGGCCACACTGCGCGTTGTAAAGTTTATCGATAGTTTATCGCGATAACAAAATGCACGCCGCGGTCGCTTTATGTTAGGTCATCATCATCATTACAGCCCTTAACAAGTTTACTGCTGTACAAGGAATGCCACAATGCACGATTCTCAGCCACCTATATCTATCGACTTCCTGCATGTCTCTATATTGGCTTCTATATAATATGGCATTGAATAATTATTTTTAATACATTTTTGGCAACGGGGGACAGCTTTAGACGCCTTTATTTTTTATTCTAAATGTATCAATTAATTATTTTTCTTCTCATAACTACAAAATATTGTAGGCTGCCTGAAGTGTGGCCGCACAAGCGAAGTTCATCGCGATAAAACGCTTTGACATACGTGAGTTTACCGACGGCGAAGCGATGTGCTTGCGACTTCGCACGAAGTGACGAAGTATTCACGAACATATCGCCACATAAATCGCGATAACGGAAATATACGTGTGTGGCCGCGGCATGGATGCGACACATAAAATTAGAATATTTCAAAACGTAGATTATAATGGGTATAACTTTGAATAGATTTTGTAATTGGAAACAACATGTAAATGATGCTTGTCTCAAACTAAGCAGATTTGCCTATGCCCTTAGAAAGCTTCTGACCGTATCAGATGAAAAGACTGCAGGTATAGCATATCCTTAGATATGGGTTAATAATATGGGGGAATTCGACTGATGTTGGTCAAGCATTCCTTGTACAAAAGAAATGTTTAAGAGCTATTTGTGGAGCAAGTCCACTTGACTCCTGTAAACCCCAATTTAAAAAAAAACTTAATTTACTGACATTGACTTGCATGTATGTTCTTGAGGTATCAGTTTTTATAAGAAAGTATAACGATTTCTTTAAATTCAAGGGGGATCATGTTACTAAATACATACCAAGAGATCCTACTAAAATAATGATTCCATCTTGCAGAACAGCTTTAAATAGACGGAATTTATACATATGTGCATATCAGTTTTTAATAAACTGCTGAGTCTACGGGACCTTCCATTTAAATATTTTAAAATTAAGTTCAGAAAATGGCTAGTGGATAGGTGTTTTTATACGATACGAGAGTTCATGCAACATAAAATTAATGCATACGATTATTTGTAAAATTAAATATAATGTAATATAATAATAATAATAGTAATAGTAGTAAATAATATAACTTGACATTATTGTATGTAATATAATAGTATTTTAATTGTCTTATATAATTATAAATATTTGCATATTAAAGGCAGAATATAGCTTGAACTATGCACACCACTGTAAATCTAGTACCACCTGTATTCTGTACAAATAAATATTTCTTTCTTTCTTTCTTTCTAGATTGTTTGTGAGATACTGCTAAAGTAAGCTTAAGTGTGTTTACGGCCGATTGCAGACACTCACTCAATGAAGAATTATGACGCAGTTACCTCACCCTAGAAGACAGGTTAAAACGTTACGTATTTAAGGTTACATAAATATTCTCCTTTTTTTAAATATACTTATTTACAAATCATATAAATTACGCTTTCAAGAGCAATTCCAATATATATATATATATATATATATATATATATATATATATATATATATATATATATATATTATTTTAATTGAAACTTTAATTATAATTAAAATTACGAAACATTTTCGAGACTACCTGTTACGAAGTGGCCTGCAAACTCTCCGTTCGTTAAGTTAATAAACTCGCAAACGTGGGCTTGAAAAGAGCAAACAGAAATGATTTTTTATTATCTTGTTGCTAGATCCGCAATTTAGCTTATTTTAATAGTCATTTTTATATTTGCGCAAATAATCAAATACCATAGTAGATATTTAAAAATAATATTTTGAAAATGTATTTACAATTATTCCGAAAGGCAAGTGAAAGTTTGTAATAAGTATACATATTATTATTACGTTGTAATAGTTCAGTGCACTTTAAATTATCTTTTAAAATAATTACAGCTTTATATAATCGTTAGTGCGTCTGTAAGTGATCGAGTTACTTCTAATGCTAAGGTTTCATACATTGCGAGAACGCGAATATTCGAGTTATCGCTATATATACATATAGCCAAGTTGCCGCGAAGAGTTTGGCATTTCGCGCAAAGAAGAAAGCACTTACATATCGTAATGAACTTCGCTTGCGCAACCACAATTTAATCGTTGTAATCAGCGTTTTAAATATACTGGATAATTTTTTTAGTGTCTAAAAAAAATACTCCTTTCTAAAGGGTCGGCAACGCACCTGCAATTCCCCTGGTGTTGCGGATCAGGTGAACCGTTTGCTCGTTTGCCCCCTCTTCTATAAAAAAATAGGGTGAAACAGGTGAACGGAATAGAAGACTATGGCACTGATATTTTACAATTTATTTTTTATATTACATTGGCATATTATGGGAATGAACTATCAATACATACTACTAATTGGGTACGTATTATTGTAATTTCGATAGTTTTTAATTTATTTATTTAGTTAATTCAAAGATTTTTTTTATCTTTTTATTACCCTAAGTTTATTTCAAATAAGTAGTATTTATTGATATATATTAAGTTAATGTAAAATAGCATAAAATTGAAAAATATCAGTGCCATAGGTTTCAATTCCGTTCACTTACTACATTATTTTTTCCAGATCCCTATTTTTTCCAGACGGTAAAAAATCTCAAGTAGATTGGAGTCATAATAAAGTTTTAGAAATAAGCAAGAAAGAAATGCTTAAGATTTATGATGCGTTAGAAAGATTATAAATTAATATAAAGTCTTGTTGCGGCAACACCGACTAATACTCAGTAGTATAAAACAAGGCGCCAGAGGGCGCCCAGCGGCAATATTCTCTTAGAAAGGTCTTACCATTGTACCAGCAAAGATATTAGCAAGTCATTATATCATTTTTAACTGCGACCGTATTTTATTTTATTTTACGTCCATTTGTAAACAGTCTTGTCTCGTATATATATATATATATATAAGATCCTGGAACTAGAAGAAGTGATAGACAAGTTGCGCTGGGATATTTAAGGATTATCTGATCTTCGAAGAGAGGGGGAAAACACGGTAATCCTCAAATCTAGCAGCTTGTTCTATTACCGGGAGGATGACCACCTGTCCCAAGGCGGCTGTCGACGAGTGTTGCCTACCATTATATTCAGAATTACCAAATGTTATTCACTTAAGGTGATACAGGTTTAAGAAGAAGTAAAAAAAATGTATGAGGATATCCCTCGAGCCATGCATTCCTCCTAAACGCACTATAAGGTTTTAATGGCAGACTTCAACGCAAAACTAGGCAAAAGAGAGCGGTGGTCTAACAGTAGGGACATTAGGAATGGGGCAACGAAACCTAAGGGGCCAGCAGCTGACTGACTTTACAGGTAAAGAGAGATTCATTATGATGAACTCTTTCTTTTACAAGCAGCCCCACAAATAGTTGTCAATCGATCTCCGACGGTTCGACGGAAAATGAGAATTACTTCATTATAACGACCAGACAACAAGCGTTCAGTGATGTTTCAGTGAACGCAAGGGTGAAAACTGGCAGCGATCACCGAATTAAGAGAGGTGCACGGAACCTAAACGTGAAGTTAGGTGGTCACGTCTGATGAAGTCAAAGCTTCATTACCATCACCACTCCCTCGTGGTCTAATCCAAAGCCCCGAAAATTTTGAGCACAAGTTACAAAACTAATTTCGATGCCTAGAAGACTGCAGTGAAGTGGACGATATGAATGACAAGCTTGTGAAAACTGTCTATGCGGTTGGAATTAAGTTCTGTAAGACTCGGTGTAAAAGAATGTAAAAATTCTCCGATCACACTCTTAATCTCATGGCTGTACGACGGGAAATGAAGCTGCAGTTTTCAGCAGATTTGACAGCATACAGGCAACTGCAAGGACAGATCTCCAATTGCATGCGGCGGAACTTATGCAACTTCAATACAGCTCGTGTTTAAAAAGGAATCGAGCAAAACCAGGGCCCCAAACTCTTTGCCAAAGATTTCTCTACCAGAAAGAGCCAACTGTCAAAGTTGAAACCGAACGTGGCAGCTTAAAAACGGCAAGTTCCCGGGCAAGGATGGAATTACAGCGGAGTTTCTGAATTCGAGTGGAAAATCGATACTTAAAGTCCTTCAGAAGCTCTTCAATTCCGCCCTCCATGGTGATACTACACCGAAAGCATAGAGTGGAAGTGCGGTAGTCTTGTTCTTTAAAAAAGGCGACAACGCTTTGTTGAATAACTACGGACCGATTTCCCTTCTGAGCCGCGTCTACATGCTGTTTTCGAGAATCATTATGAATCATCTTGCAAGCAGACTCGACGACTCTCAGTCTCACGAACAAGCCGGTTTCCTAAAAAGTCTTTAGAATCATATACCACATACACATACATAAATTTCGGCGAATCGTATAGAAGTCCAAAGGGTTCAATCTGCCAATTTGTCTTGTGTATGTGGATTATGAGAAAAACCTTTGATTCCTTCGAAATTTGGGCGATGCTGTAGTCACTTCTGCAGTGCCAACTTGGATGTCGGTACATCGAAGTGCCGAAATGTTTTTACGGTAGGGCTGGGATGGCTATTCGAGTACAGAACCAGAGTACGGAACCTATCCAACTGCAGAGAGGTGTAAGACATGGTGACAATCCGTCACCCATCCCCGTCATGGTGACGGAATATCCCCGAAACTCTTCACCGCTACATTAGAAGACGTTTTAAGCTACTGAACTCGAAAGGATACGTTATTAACGTCCATTGTGAGTACATCACTCATCTTCGATTTGTTGACGATATAGTCCTTATGGCAGTATCGCTGGAGACCTTAAGCACTATGCTCAATGACCTCAATAGTGTCTTCCAACGGTTTTAAGATGAAAATGGAAAACTAAAGTCATGCTTAACGTCCATATCACATCTATGACGGTAGTAGTTGGGATCACTTAGCTCGAAGTTGTTGACGTGTATGCTTACCTGGGACAAATAGTCCGACTACCAAAGTCCAACTTCGACCAAGAGGTCAATCGACGGACTCAGCTTGGCAAGGCAGTTTTCGGGAGATTACCTCACATATTATTATCAAAACCTCTCAACTAGATTGTACAATCAGTGCGTGTTGCCAGTGATGATCTATAGATCTGAGACGTGGCCTTTACTGCTGACCGTATGAAGAAGCTCAAAGTCGCTCAGCAAGCTATGGAGAGGGCTATGCTTGGGGTTTCTCTCGTGATAAATTTAGCCGCCGTAGAAGCAGAATGAACGACATAGCCCAATGGATTGGTAAGCGGCAATGATGAGGAAGAAAGATTCTCAAGTAGCAGCCTTGTATCGGCGGGCGAATTGTAGGGCGTCCCTCCACCAGAAAGACTAACGACCTGGTAAGACATTCAGGAAGTCGATTGATGCAGGTGGCTCAGGACTGTGCTTTGTGGAATTGGCAGACTTGTGAAGGACTGTCATGATGGTGATGATGAATTCGACCACAAAATCGTGATCTGGGCTTCCTAAACCCCCGGGGTAACAAAATTATAGGCGGGTAGGAGCAACTTATTTCTTAATCGCCAACTTAGACCCGTATCTTGATTTTTTTTTACTGCCAACAGTTAACTCTTGTTGCGCTACAACATTTGTTTGAGCACCAACAAACTATCCCTAATCTTTGTTTTGGTTGATATAGCGGCCATTTTTTTTTCTACGTTTTTAGCCCTGGTTACACTCCAGCTCCATCATTAGATCAAATTTATGTCATTATTATATTGCATTGTCATATTAGACGTCCGGCAAATTTCATTTAGTATGACGTCAATTTACTTATTGTGTTTCGCCCCTCAAGCTCTTTCATTTGATACTCATATCATAGGTTTTACTATGAAAATTATAAATCGCCATTTTGTAACGTTCGCCATATTCAATTTATAATAATGTCTTTGTATTTTTTGTGTTTTGCTCATTAAGCCCTTTCATTTGATACCCATATCATGGGGCTCAGTATCGAAATTATAAATCGCCATTTTGTGACGTACGCCATATTGTATTGAGAATGACGAAACTTTACTTATTGTGCTCACAAAACCCTTTTGTTTATTACCCATATCGTAGGTGTGACTGTGGAAATGATAAAGCGCTATTTTGTAACGTCCGCCATATTTAATTTAAAATAGTAGCATCGTGCATTTTCTTAAAAACTATAAGTGTGTGCCAATTAGCCCGAGAGCTTCAGTTGAAAGTGGAATTTTGGTTGCAAAATGCCAGGACATACATACAAGTGAAGTTAATTAAAAGCTTTCAATAAAAAATGAAGTAATTGTGCAATATTGCATCTAATTATACTTATACATTAATAAAACACCGATTGATCGCATTTTCCATTTGCTGTTTAGTTTGTTGTGCGACTGAATAGAAAAATAGTTTCAATAGTTATGGCTACTTAAATCCGCTAAAAGCCAAGACAAAGCTTTCTTACACGAAAGTTTTCGCTGTGGGGGCGGCCCAAGCATGAAAAGTTCACCGATGAAGTCATATTCGCATTACACTTTTTGTCGAGACGTTAGTTTATAGTTATCTAAGATCAGCTTAGATATGTAACACTGTAGTCAAGTTATATACAAATTCTCTTTAAGGAACAAAATCATTTATTTTTACTTTATGTCGGTTTAAATGCAAAGAGGTTAACATAAAATGTTGATCGCATAGGAGGTAAAATAAACGAGGTATTTATAAATTTTATAAAGAATCTGTAAAAGTTTCTGAATAATTTCTGCCGCGCCGGACATGGACCGCAACCAACTTCAAATAAAAGAAGGCTACAAAGTCGTTGTTAGCTTCGAGGACTAAAATGGAACCTGTTTTCTTTATCATTTTTTTAAAAAAATACCAAAATAGTTGTCTGCTAGTATCGCGCTATACGGTGAACTAACAGCGTTGTAATGCGATTAGGAAGCTCAGCATGCACGCTTTAATGACAAAGTGAAATCGATAGCTGCGAGTAAGTACGACGTAGAAGGCAATTTTCGAAGTCTTAATCTGCTTAAAAACTATTTGATGTAAATATTGTAAATGATAGGAGTGTTTTTTAGTCAAACGATCACCTTTTTAAATTAAAAAAGGTTCCACGTGTGAGTAGGACTAGCTTCCTGAGGGAATTTAATATGTAAGTATATAAATAGTTCATTCGTTCCAGGAATTAAAGATAATGCAATCACCAAACAGTTCTCTAACGAAAAGACAAATCGAATTGAAGAAATCTTCGTAGTGGAAAAATGTCCCGTTTTTTTATATCACAGGGTGCACGGCGGTGCGAGCACATATTTCACCTGATGGTAAGTGGATGTTGTGGCGCGTATACATCATTTATACTCAATTAAGAATCAAATTGAAGATGCGTTGTTACCCCTGAGAACAAAAATGGAATGCCTGGATTCCAGTAAAACGGGTCTCCGGTTCTTTACACTTATCGTTCGAAACAGAGCAGCATTAAACTATCATTTTACGTTGGTATTCTGTGAGAGCGTGGTCCTGCCCAGGATTAATTCGATCCATTCGTGCTACAACTATAATATAGCTACAGTGTTGCTCTACCACGCTTGTTCAAACCGATTTTTTCACACACGTTTTTTCAAAAAATCGGGTACAATAATAATAAGAAAATATGTGATTAATGAATGTGATGTAACTTAAATTATCGGTTTTCGAATTTTAATGTTTATGAAACGCGTTGGTAATAATCAAATAAGTGATATACACGGTCGCGTAACTCATAATAATGCTGACCAAAAAGCTTAAATGACGTGAAGAATCCCACCTTAGTTCTCAGAGGTATTAGCGCATCTATAGCCTTCTTCGTTTGCGGTTTGCACGTGTCATTTCAATTTTGATAAAAAAAATAAGACAAATAAACTCCATTTGACCCCACCAAACCTGTGTTCTATAGCTTGGTATCAAATGGAGAACAGTGAATAACATTCCACCATTTCGACAGAGAGCTCTGAAGAAATCTCAAGCTTAGAGCACGAAAAGCGCTTGTTGTATTCGAATGATCCTGGAAAGCATAAACTAAGGACATCACCCATACGGGGACTGCCTACAATGTGGCATGTATTTTAAAAGATATAGAATACTCGTATGTAATGAGATAAGATTTAAAAATTATTATTCCAAAAATCCAATTGTTACCCAATGTTGTGATCCGAGAGCTAGCTTAAATTGCGGCTTAATACTCCCTAAATAAAGCAAATAAAAACAATAGTTCTAAAAAGCTTTTACTGGCTCACACGGATTCTATATTTTAAAGATTTCTGTAACTTGACAAGTGATGGCAAAACACACGCCTGAGGTTCTCACTGAGCTTGAATGCTTTTACGGTACACTATATGCCTCCCTAAACCAGCAAACCGACCCCAAATACGATGGTCCTTGAGCTACAATAACCCGCCACTTTACCAACAAGTTGCCAGGTGTCTATCTGGAGGGAATCAAGTTGGCTCTCGAGGAACTTAAAAATGGAAAATCTCCAGGAGAGGATGGAGTAACAACAGAGTCCTTGAAAGCAGGGGACTACTATTGCTAAAAGAGCTCTGTCAATTTTTTTACTGCGTTTTAGGAGATGTGAGAACTCCACAGACGTGGAACAGAAGCATCACAACCTTGTTTTACAGGAACAGTGACAAGAAAATGTTAAAAAATTATCGGTCCATCTCGCTTCTGAGCCAAGTCTATAAGTTGTTTTCGAGGGTCATCACGATCACGAATCAACGCCCGCGGTGACTTGACGAATTTCAACCACCAGAGCAGTCTGGGTTTCAAGGAGGCTATCACACCATTGATCACATTCATACAGTGAGGCAAATTATACAAAAGACGAATGAGTAGGTATAATAAGCCTCTTTTTGAGATCTTTGTGGACTATGAAAAAACCTTTGACTCTATCAAAACTGGGGCTGTTATGGATTCCTTGCAGCGTTTGAACACCACAAGCTCGATTTCCGTCCAAGTACAGTTGGTCTTACAAAATCTGTAGTTACCCAGCGGGCGATGGAAATAGCTATACGCAGAGTTTCTCTTGTGGATTAGATTCGTAACCAAGATCACCAACCAAGAAGGTTAGGTCAGTGAACCAAGGTCACTGACATAACCATGCGAAATTCCAGACTGAAGTGGCAATGAGCTAGTCACATTTGTCGCAGAAGCAATAACCGTTGGAGTAGGCGTGTCAAAGAGTGGAGACTGTGTTCGATAATATTCTTTCGATAATATTTCTTATTTCTGAGAAAACTAGCATAATACCAACTTTTTTTAAAATCCATAAAGCCTTTTTTGTCCTGATATATTTATTGATGATGATAGATTTAATAATATTAATGTAGAAATTCCGCTAACAGCAGATATAATAAAATATTTAGACCGGTGACCAGGGACACCATTTAAGAGCTGCAGAAGAGGTTAATGTATAACAATAGACTTCTATGGGCTAAAGAAGAAGAAGAAGAATGTAGAAATAGTCTAGAAGCAATCATCTCATTACCAGAGCTTCCTTTGCCTGCGTGGAAAATCGTGAAAAGACTTATAAGTCTCTGACCAACATGGGATGTTTCACTCTTTATTATAAAATAAAGAATAAGCTTAAATAAGGTACAGTATGTTGATGATGTGACGAGTTTTGATTCTGCTGTTATCTTTTGTTGATAGGGTTTGTTTTGCTTTTGTCTCTTCGAGTTAGTGAATATTCTTACCGCTACCGCTACTAATCGGTACGAAGGAACAATATTGAAAGTCACATATTTTCACCGATTTTGTATTTCTGTCTTTTCTGTATTTAGTATTTTCTTTTACAAAATTTGTACCATATTATAATGTCCTTATTACCATCAATGTCTGTACATTACTTGCGGATAACGAGCGGCGTGACAGGCAACGGCTGCCGGAAATTCTCTCACGAAAGCTTCATAATGCATACTTGTTAAAATACATTTGCAAAGTTTAAATATTAATAATATTTACATTATGTATTACAATATATTACTTCAAAATTATTTAAAAGAAGACTTTAGAGTTATAAAACCATAGTGACTCCTTAATCACTGAAAATTAATGTTATGCTTATAATACTTTTACCTCTGTATTTGAAATATAACTAATTAGAGTGAAGTAGGTAGAGATTTTAAGTAAAATTTGAACTTTCATTACGTCACATAAAGTGATTCGTGTCGGCTAATAGACTGCGTAAAACAAGCAGCTAAAAGCATGTGTCGTTGCGAATTTATGAGATGAATTTTGATGTGTGGTTTTTATTTATTTATTTAGGGTCAATTTTTCCATCATCAGATATATCCTTCAAATAATTAATATTATGTATTAATAACATTATAATTATTATTAATATTATATTATTATAATTATACTGCTACACAGCTACACATCATATCACATTACACATATTAATGTACGGTAACCATGAAGTAAGCCCTTAATTGTATATTGTCAACACAATTAAAGGGTTACTCGAACATTCTTGTCTTGTTTCCATTTTCTCATAATCATACGCTTGCTCTTACTTTATTACAAATTTCATGTGTAACTTTATCGCTCCTCAGAAGTTTTGTACGTGTGACAAACGGAAAATTAATGTAAGAGGTTTCTTTGATAAAATTTCCTGCAATTTATTCTAACACCAGAGAATATTTGTGAAATATTTGATGATTTAACACGTATTTCAAAACAATGTTTTGATAAATCTCAATGTAGTTCATCTGATGGTGAATGGATACTGTGGACTATAAACACCTTCATATATCCTCGACTAACATCTCAGTAAACACAAAAACAGATGCGTAATCGTCTTTGAGAAATAAGATGGAACACCTTATTGAGGGATTATACTTACTTAATTTCCAATTCAACAGTTTCTTTCATCCCGTGATTATTGTGAGAGGCAACTATTGAAAATGCCTCAAAACTTCATAAATGGCGCTTTTTACTTTTTTACTTAAAAAATAAAATAAAAGCTATTTACTTAATCCCATATATAGAATACTCAGACTGGCGTCAAGGAGCAGCGTTAAACGCTTAAAACATCTGGTATTGCCATCGCCAACATGACATCATGGCAGTAATGGCAAACACCAGTAGAAGTACAAGGGCAGGTACGGGAGAGTTCCGTAACTAGCCGTGGACTGTTAACGTCTGATGATGAAGAAGATACGCTTATTAAAAGCAAGTCCTATACGTGGCAAGCAAGCAAGCAACTTTTATACATGGTAGAGGCACGCTGCAACTATATTATGGTTGTAGCACGAATGGGTTGGCTCGGGCGGGGTAGGACCACCCTCTCACAGAATACCAGCATAAAATAGCAGCTTAGTATTGCTGTGTTTCGAATGGTGAGTGTAGAGATCCGAAAACCCTTTTTTAATGGAAACGAGGCATTCCATCTTAGTCCTCAGGGGTGAGAACGCATCTGCGCTTTCATTCTTAATCGAGGATAAACGTAGATGTCTATGATCACAGGATCTATGGCCACAGCATCCACTTACCGTCAGGTGGACTGTGTGCCTGTTTTTCACCCTTATTCTATAAAAAAAACTTGGCGTCTGCAGTACTGATTTAAAAGACTGGTCTGCTTACAACGTTGTTGGGTGTTTAGGTCTAAAGTTAATTAAAACACTAGATTACATTATGAGAAGTAATTGGGTGATGCATTATCAAATGCTGCCATCGCGTGCTTTTTAACTTGATGAGGAACTGAAATGTTTTTTAATGTTCTGCTCTTAGGACCCTCTTCTGCAAAAAATGTTAATTTCATAGCAAAATGACATTAAGCTATGGAAATAACAGAAATCTACCAATCTGGTTATTTCAACACAAGTAAGGCTTTTAATATTTTTACAGCATGTGTTGCAGAACTAAGTCTGCTGGTTAGTATAGAAATATAGAGTCGGTATTGAAGCTTTGCGTTTAGATTTATTCCTATTAAAACTGTGGTATCAACAATACCCAACTGTTGCAAAATAAAATTAGTATACGTCTAAAATTCGGTGTTATAAATTTAATATATTTCGTTGTAGTTATTTAATTATTGTTGTCTACTTCCGTTATGTCCTCAAGACCGAATTTTGATCACGACGGCTAGTCTCAACGAAGACTACGTTGCACAGGTACACTCTCTATTCCCTCACTATCATGGTCCGAGGGAACGGCACTCCGACACTACCGGGGAGAGATTTAAAGATAAAAATACTTTTTAGATATTTGAACCCAGTTTATGTATTTACCTGAAATCTTGGTGTTAAAAATAATAAAGCAACTTAAAAGTGGTACAATAGACAAAAATGGTTTTATTTATAAAAAAAATATAACTGCAATATCTTGAAAACGTTTAAGTATAAGGTACGGTGTTTCATAGTCAAATCAGTCATTAATGATGTTGACTACAGCACCCTAACAGATCTAGGTCTAAATATATATATATATATATATATATATATATATATATACTAGCCTGCCAGGCAGACTTTGTTCTGCCCTTTTCGAAAACCCTGTCATTTCCTATTAAAAGAAGTCCTTAAATTGACAAAAAACTTGTCGGCAAAAAACTATCCAATCTCTCAATTTGGACCAAACTACGCTAATTTGATTAAAATCGGTTAAGTAGGTTAGGAATCCATCACGGACAACATGACACGTAATTTACTATATATATATATATATATATATATATATATATATATATATATATATAAGTCAGAATGTGTCAAAAAAAGGCACGTATGGCAATTCACAGTGCTGTATTAGTCCCTACTTTAACGTACGGTAGTGAAAGTTGGGTGTGGCAGAAGAAGCACGAGAGTAGAATAAATGCAGTAGAAATGCGGTCGCTAAGGAGTATGTTAGGGCTGAATCTGAGTGACAGGGTGAGAAACTGTGTGATAAAAGAAGAGTGTGGTTTGCAAGATGATGCGGTGACCAGGATTAAGAAAGGAATGCTTCGGTGGTTTGGTCATGTAGAAAGAATGAATGCGGAAAGACTGACAAAGCAAATATATGTTGCAGAAGTGAATGGAAGAGTCGGAAAGGGACGTCCTAGGCGGAAGTTTGTCGACCAAAATGGCGATATACTAAAAATGGGCCAAATTAAGAGTACCCTTAACCGACGAGCATGTATGCGTAGGTATATGGATGTGGAAGAGGCGAGAAATGTATGTCAGGATCGTGCTAAATGGAAGTCTGTAGTCTCTGCATACCCCTCTGGGTGACAGGCGTGAGTGTTTATGTATGTATGTATATATATATATATATATATATATATAAAATATATATATATATATATTTGAAAACTAATTAAATCAATTGAAGAACGTTGTGCATTCCTTTAACTATGATTTTGGCAACTACTATGGAACTTGGCACGTAATATACAGATCTGAACTCAATTATTGGCGAAACCGACAATCTCGAACGTCATTTGTAAGAAATTGCCCTCCATTGGACGTTAATGTTTTGGTATGGTATTAATTATTCTAAGTCACGTAGAGGTTGTCCTAGTCCTTGATGAGGGAGTCAGTTTGTGATAAATATGGAACTTTTCAGAATGATTCAAGAACTTTCATTGGTTTATTCATGCTAGCTCGGTGGCTCCGTGGCGCAATGCCTTAGCAATGACTTACGGTACGTGTACACCAAAACCGATTTTGTAGGCCGATGGCGGACAGAACGACGTACGAGGAACTTGGACGTTTATGTGATTACACTGCAACAGTGTACCACTTGTGCCGACATTGAACGTTGCCGGTATTCTTTTCTATTTTTCTA
This sequence comes from Parnassius apollo, assembly GCA_907164705.1. Classification (NCBI taxonomy): domain Eukaryota; kingdom Metazoa; phylum Arthropoda; class Insecta; order Lepidoptera; family Papilionidae; genus Parnassius; species Parnassius apollo. Next base: position 549,594 of record CAJQZP010000196.1, read on the forward strand.
TTTTCAATATCCATATTCGTTTAGGGAGATAACAACACTGACAGAAAGAGCAGAATAAAGACAAAATGATTAAATTATACTATAAATACACTCAATTAGCACTGTAGACGCCGGCAGTCGAGCGAGAAATTCCAACAAATTCGGATTCGACGGTTGATCGGCCGTTTTTGTGCGTTATCGGACGATGACGTTGTGTATGTGTAAACGTTCTCTTTGTTTTACAAGTGTTTGATTCGATCGTCCGAGTTCGGCCGTTGTCGCCCGAGCAAACTTCGGCCGACGACGGATTTAGTGTGTGCGAAGCGTTACGGTGCTAAGGGCCGCGGGTTCCCACACGGAACTAATAATACAAGTAATCATTCTTGGTCGGGATATATGTCCTTATGCAATTTATGAATTTAAACTGCCTCCATGCTACGGGAGAAAATTCTAGTGTGGAGGTCACGTTTTAAAAAAAAGTTAAACTAGGGATTTTAGGCATTCAAAGAAGCTTTATTAAACATGTAAGTCGCAAGTATGTAGGTCTTAATGTTTTTTAGTTATGGTGGGAGCTTTCCCATAAAAACAAGAAAAATGAATGTCGCCTTTTTTCCTCGAATTATACTGACACACTGCGTGTGTCTATATAATTGCAATTTATTTATGAACATATCTATGATATAAAAATGTTGAATAAGGAGCTCACTCAAAGTTCACTGAACATTGAGTGAGCTCAAATTCTTAATGAACTGCACAGAAGTTACTTTATTCCATATTATACGATATTCCCTAAACATAGAGCCAATAAAGTAACTTTGATTAAGTAAAGCGCTAATATTAATTGCCTATTGTTTCTACGGTAATCGGTTTTGAACTTTAGTTCTATTACAAAACTTTGATGTTTGTCTGATTTAGTTATAACATTGTTAAATTTTTGTTTGTACATAGCTAGTACATCCCTTTATATTAACACGCTATTATTTGTTTCTCGCGTATCTATCTATATATCTATGTAACGGAATATTTTAATGTAAATATCCCCAACATTTTGACGACTTTGTCCTAGTATCCTTATCAGGATAATCAGGATAAAATAATCATCACAGCTCTTATCAACACGTGTTAAGTTTTTTAAACTCTTATTAGTTTATATTATATTATTAGTTTTGATAATATATCAGTACTTTGTGATAGCTACAGTAATTACTGTCACGTACAAGTTTCGTATTACATTAAACTTTAATCCTAATAGAATTATTTAAATAAAAAAAAACTAGTTAAGGATAATATAATCATTATTTTCACTTTCAACATCAATCGCACATTCATTTATTTATTACTTATAGCCAACATGAAACCAATGCTGAACAAGGTCTCACCCGTAGATTATCTCATAGAGAGGATACTTGCTATAGCATATATATATATATATATATATATATATATATATATATATATATTATATAGATCGTGGCAATTATATCGTCGGTAAAAACATCGATATCTCAGTAAATACTCGTAAGAGCGCACATGAGACGTGAGCTCTTGCACGTGAGAGTGTAGCTCGCAAGGCAATAAAGGGAAAAAGAACTTTATGTAGTATTGCCACGCCACCTTTGCAAATAAATCAAATTAATTAATAATATCGCTCTGAAGTCAAAAACTACGCTGATCATGGGTACCGTGATCGCGTTATCGAGTTACACAGAGAGAGAATACCCAACCGCATATAATTTAAAAAAAAAACATTTAAAACATCACAAACCATAAGGTAGGTACGTGGTTTTACATAATATTCGAGGCGCACCTTTATCCCTATATTCCTGCACAAACGCACCAGTTATTTTTAATAATCGATAATTTATATATTTTTATTGTATTTATATGTAATTAATCGTCTAAAAAAGTTAAGTATATCAAATAACATTTTAATTTTTTATTATTACTACACCGACGTCAGATTTTAATTCATCATACACAGGGTAGTTTACTGTAAGAGAATCATGGCGTTTAATTTGTGTTATTTTGTAATAGGTATTACAATTAAGAATAAATAAATAAAAAAGCTGTGGATTAATCAAACAGTAGTTATTACTAAAATTTACGCGAACACTACACATTGAATAAAACTATTATTTCTCTTCGGGATCTGTGACAGAAAACATCTGGCCGCCGAGCTTCAGCATGTCAAGCAAGTATGGCAAGACAACAAGCTTCGGATCCCGCGCCTACGTCACAGTGAATGAGTGAAGCCGGCCACAGTCGAGCGCGCGCCTGGTGTACTACCGTATGGTAGAGGATTCACTGACAAGATTGGCTACATCTTGAAGCGAGCGTCCATTAAAACATACTACAAGCCGCCGAAGAAGATTAGTCAATTTTTACCATCCATCAAATGCAATATTCCTCTACAAGATACAGGTGCGTACAAGCTAGATTGTGAACGTCGTCTTACATAGGTCAAACAAAAAGATCTATTAAAACCCGCGTGAAGGAACATATAGCTGACGTGAAGCACCGACGGTCCGGGAAGTCTGCAGTCTGCGAACATGTTCAAGATCGTCCCCACCATTACATTAGATTTGATAAACCACAAATCCTCGCAAAAGAACACCGATTCCTACCAAGGATGATACGCGAGGATATTGAAATTAAAAAACATCCAAATTTCAATAGAGAAGATGGATGGGTGCTGCCAGCTGCTTGGAATCCTATAATTTACAAAATTAAACCCAAACCAAAGCATACCACTGCAAGACTTCATGATACTATAGGCTCATTTTGCGTAAATCGGACCAAAAATTAATAATCAAAAACTGAAGGTAGCTAACTATGACATTGGGACGTCAAACATCTCAGTCTCCCCCCCCCCCCGTGACCGTGTCGGGATAATAAAAATAAATTAAAGTTGAATTAAACGCGATAAAATCCGTAAATAATAGTTTTATTCAAGCAGTAGTTACCAAATAACTAATATGTCAAATTATTATAATTATATTTTTATTTGCATAATACTTAAGGCTCAATGAGCATAGTGATTACATTATACTATACTAGCAGTTCGAAAACAGTATCTATATTGTAGTCATCTCTAAACAGTATATAATAATTGTTAATGCATTTGAAAATAATTGCTAAAATAATTTTCTTCTATATATATTTGAAAGTTTAGTACCAGTAAAGTAGTACTAGTTCCTGTTGAAATTATATTTTATATAATTTCAACAGAAACTAGAATGGGTTTTTTTCTGTAATAAAATAACAACAAGCAGGCAGCAAATAATTCTTATAATAACGACAAGCCAAATAACAAACGTGATCCGAAATCGTATTAAGTACTAGCTGAGTTATTGAAGAGAGACTGTGTTTATTAAGAAACTGTTTATTGATGGTTAAGCTTGGTGGACTTAATAAGTCCCAATAACTTAAATGAACATACATTTTCAGAGCATACATTTCATTTTGTGGTACACAGACAGAAGTTGAATCAATAACGAGTTAAGTGATTTTTAATATATTTTTACTCCTTTTAAATCAAACAAGTTTAGCCAACTAATCAACAAAAGTTGGTTAAAAATATTACGTAACACAAATCTGTCTAAGTACATTTTTATTTTGTGACCTATTTACATGACAAAGATATAGTTGTGTTAGCAAATAATTTCTCTTTATTTAAATAAACTAATTACACTGTTAAATATACCATATAGAATTACGTCCTTTACAATTAAGACCAATCCTGAACATAAGGGTAGATTGCTACAAAGCACAGTATCTTAAACATCTGCATTTATCGATCTTGCATCTACCTTTTTTTGCGCCCGAAGCAAATATGGGCAACCCTCCGGAAAGCGGGGGGAGGGAGGCGGTGAATGCTCATGCACCTGTACGTCTGTTCGTTTTATAATGCTCGCTCCCCCCCCCCTCCTCCTCCTCTACATAGAAATGGCCATACATAATTATTTAAAATTTACATAAATGGTATATACAAATATTTACATTGATATTTCTAAAAGTTTATCTATAGGTCGTTTAATAAATTAATGGCGTGATCATCTTAATTAGGACCCTTATTTACGTTGTCTTTGCGTAGCATTGCATTTTATATATTTTTGAATGCCTCGTTGGTCTAGTGGTTGTAGTAGTGCGACTGCTGGTCATGAGGTCCTGGGTTCGAATCCCGGGTCGGGGCAAAATTTCAATTATTGAGTTTTTCTGTCAAGAAATTCTCAGTAGCTGCCCGGAGTCAGGAAGTTGGCGGTGTCTCACCTTCGTGCCTCGGAAAGCATGTAAAGCCGTTGGTCCTGCGCCTGATCTCTTTCCGGTCGTATCGGTTTACCGTACCATCGGAATATGAGAGTGATGGAGTAGAGAATGCACCTGTGCTTGCGCATACACTTGGGCACTATAATCCTGTCCTGCGCCGATGGCTAGTCTCCGTTGAGGCTGGCCGCCGTGACCGAAATACGGTCTGGAGGACATTATTATATATTATTATTGCATTTTAATTGTTTAAAATATTCCTTTTAATATATTTATGGACGGCTATATATTAGAAATAAATAAATTTTATTATTAATAATGCGACGTCACAGATTTATCAGATCGTGACTAAAGCTGCCACACGGGAATCATGTTTCTCTATCGTGGTCTAGTAGTTGTAAGTGCAACTGTTGAACATTTGTTCCCGGGTTCGAATATGCGCTATTTGATTCGGGCCAAAAGCTATTATATTTTTCTGTCAAGAAATTCTAGCAGCAGCTTGAAGTCAGGAAGTTTTTTTTTATAATAATAATGTGAGTATAAAGTGACAAATGAACTTACCGTCCATCTGATGTTATGTGACTACTGCCGTTCATGAACACCGATACTGGCTATCCAAACCATTCAAACGAAAACACAGCAGTGCGTAAACTTCCATTTGGCGACAGAAATACGTAAGAAGGTGGTAACTTTTTAGATTGTTTTGCTAGTTTTATTTTCCTCCGTTGCCTCTTACGACGTCAACGAGGGTAGTGGATTCTTTAACGTCGCTGCCATAAGACATCAACATTTATGTAGCGCCAATGCATACGTTTTGTATTTCGTTCACAATCTAACCAAATACTCCGATTGTCAAATATGTCGCAAACATCATAAAATCTATGTCCAGGGGCAAGTCTTAAGAGAGTTTATTAGAAGGAAGTTGCGCAGCGATGGTCAAAACTAACTAACGTGCGTCGATCGTGCTTTCGTCAATTTAAAATGGCCGTCTACTTTCTGAATAGCTGTCACAAGCAATCAGACACCAAGTGACTAAAAGTGTGCAAGTTTATTTCTAACAGCAATCATTATTTGCCGTTTTCTACCTGCGTGACTTCAATGGGATATATTTTTATGTCTCATGTCATAGTAATTTCTTGAAGTACGTAACATTTTATGATGCATAAAGTGTAAAAAAAGGAAAAAATTACTTATCAAAACTCATATTTTTTTATTAAGAATACTTTTTTGTACTATATATGTATTTGCTTGGTTGAAGCTTCAAGAATATATATAAACGTAAAAGAAAGCGTACAAAGAAAAAGTTTATTTTTACTTATAATTTAATCTTTAAAATCCTTTTATCCGAAGACCTGTTCATTTTCGGCTATAAATATGGAGGGGTCAAATTTGTAGCATTTTAACTCCCTCATCACGCCCTGCCAGGACTTTTTAGATTTCCCTGTAATCCTATTCATAACTGTAACTGTCGACAATTGTCTATCGTTATGAATATATATGTATAGGGTATTAATAATAATATTACGTTCTTAATGTAATCATATTCTAGGGTTTAGGTAATAGTATGCACCTTCATTAGTACTAAGTTAGTCTTAGTTTACACCAAGTGTAACAGTTTCAGTCTTACTGTAAAACGAGGCAAACATTAATTATATTATAGAATTATCATTTACTTTATTATTTATTTAAAATTTTACTGTTATTTAATATTTCCTTTATGTTACTTTATCATAGTACTAGCGGTTTACATTACACAAATACACTATAACACTTCATACATATTTTTACACTACAAAAATTATTTTTTTAACAAAAAATCCTCACTCTCACCTCTAAACATATATTTTGTTAATAATTTTAATTTATATAATAGGTACAATTTATCATGCCTTCTATGCCTTCTAAATTACAAAAAAAGTAATAGAACTTATCGGAGTCCATATTAATTACATTATTCTCTTTGTTCAGAGCCAGATTAGGATGCAACAACTGTTGCAGAAATATTTTTTATTAAGCAAAACCAAATAACTTATATAAAAAGACGGCTATCAAAGTAGAAAATTTAACAATCGATATTGGTAATATCTCTGTGGCAAAATCATACAACTGTAGCACAGAACACTGTAATAATATTATTCAGAATGTCAGTTTTTCTAAATCTATAAATGTTTTAACACAGAATATACGAAGCGTTTATAAAAACATAGATGGGTTAATGGCACAATTGGAAAGATTTACTTTTGAATGTGATATTCTAATTCTAACGGAATGCTGGTTAAGTAGTCACAAACCTCCTCCACTTATTGATAACTACACGTGTTATTTTTCTAAAAAAAACCTTAAACCAAAATGACGGTATAATTATTTATGTAAAATCTGGAATAGATTGTATTGTGGAGGAGCCAGATTCGAGTGGTGGTAACTTCCTTTTGCTAACGACGGAACCAAATATTGCAATATCAGCCACATACAGATCGCCATCGTTTTATAGTATTGACAGCTTTCTAAACACAGTTGAACATGTTCTTCAACCCATTAAGGCAAAAAATATATATCTTTTAGGTGATGTCAACATTGATATTAAACCTAACAATGCCGATAAAAATAGCTCACCTTACTTAAATCTTATGGCAGAACTAGTTCTTCTACCAGGACATACTTATCCAACGCGAGTCAATAATTGTTTGGACCATGTCATGATTAAAACCTATTTGCCTGCCACAGTAGTTGTACTGAATTCAACTGTTACTGACCAAAGTTCTGTGCTTCTAAACCTTTCTTTAAATAACGACTATACTCATAAAGTAAGCTATAATACAAAAATTGATTACAATGAAGTTATTAAAAATCTGTATACAATTGACTTTTCTTTTATAAACACCAACTGCAATGCAGATAACGCTGCCTCACATTTAGATTAGTTGAAAAAATATCTTCGATAATAAAATTTTGTACTCAAGAAAAAGTGATTACTAGGCGGCAAAGAATTCTTAAGCCATGGGTTACACCCGGAGTTCTACGGTGCATTCGCCATAAAGATAAATTGCATAAAAACCTAAAAAAGTAACCCGATAATAACATTTTGGTAGTTTCGTATAAGCGATATAGAAGTTTTTGTAATTTTCTCCTAAGAAGGCTTAAATTTGAATATGAAAGATCTCTTCTTAAAAGGCAAAAGATAATAAACAAAAATGGAAAGCTATTAAAATTATTACAAATCAAAATACTATTAGTGCACCAGCAAAAGAGTTGCTGAATAATATAGATAATAAGTCTTGTACAACTGACAGTATAAATGATTTTTTTCTCAAACGTTGGTAAAAATTTGGCAAACAAAATAAGTCAAGACAAAACCGAAAACTACAACGGTACAACTTCAATTTACCTTGTGTTGTCAATTCTTGCGTTTTCATTCCACCCGGCGAAGCGGAAATAGAGTCTATTATTATCAACCTTAAAAATGACTGCGCTGTAGGCTGGTACTCTATCTCTAGTAAACTTTTAAAGCTTGCTAGAAATATTCTTGTTCTGCCTTTAACTAAATTATTTAATATCTGTCTAGATCAGGGTATATTTCCAAAAGTTTTTAAAAAAATCCATTATAACTCCAGTACACAAGAGTGGCTCAAAAGATAATATAAATAATTACCGGCCTATATCTGTACTGCCTGCTCTCTCAAAAATTTTGGAAAAATTTTTAAATACTCGGTTGATGAATTTTTTTAGAAAATAATAATATTCTATCACGACATCAATATGGTTTCAGGTCGGGAAAAAGTACAGAAAATGCTGTTAGTGACTTGGTTGATTACGTTACCACTAAGCTTGATAATAAGCAAAAATGTATTGGTGTTTTTCTAGATCTAGCCAAGGCATTTGACACTGTTTCGATTCCCTCTCTCCTTGACAAGCTAGAGAGAGCAGGAATTCGTGGTGTAGTGCATTCCATCTTTAAGGACTTTCTTTGTGATCGTATGCAGTGTGTTAAGATCGATCGAATAGTAAGTTCTTATGACGCAGTTACATATGGTGTTCCACAAGGAAGCATACTTGGCCCTAGTCTCTTCTTGGAATACATTAATTATTGCCAACAGCCACTATATAAAAATATTTACGTACGCTGATGATACGGCGTTGGTATTTTATGGAGAGACTACGGATAAGGCTTGTAAAAATGCTGAAGTTGGAATACACAAGGTAAACTGCTGGCTAAGATTGAATTTACTTACTCTAAACCTGTCAAAAACAACTTTTATCCAGTTTAATATCAAGGAAAACCCCACTGAAAATATATCTATCAAGCTACATTGCTGTAAATTACTGAAATATCGACAATGTTCATGCCATATGCTCCATAAATCTGATACTGTCAAATACCTAGGCGTTATTTTAGATTGTAAAATAAACTGGCTTAGTCATATAGATCTACAAACCTCTAAAGTAAGGAAGCTAATTTGGGCGTTTAAACATCTAAGGTATGTGGCTCATTTTGATACACTTCGCGTAGTATATTACGCGCTTGCTCAGTCAGTAATAAACTATTGTATTAGAGTTTGGGGTGGCGCATGCAAAACCCACATTTTGCGACTTGAAAGAGCCCAAAGGTCGTTGCTTAAAACGATGACTTTTAAGACGTTTAGATTCCCAACTAGAACACTCTATAGTGATTGTCAAGTTCTTACTGTTCGGCAGTTATACATTTTACAACTTATAAGCAGACAACAATTTGCTACTGCATACGACAAACACAAAATAGAAAGAAAACATACAATAGTTAATGTCTTGACTCCAACCGCTTTCCGCACGTCCTTTGCCAGGCGCCAACATGGTTATCTTAGTGTACATTTGTATAACAAAATAAACAAAATTCTTTACTTTTATCCACTTCCACTTTACAAATTTAGAAAGAAGGTAGAGAAATGGCTTTTATTATTAAATTATGAAGAAACGGAGGACTTGTTTAATGTTATAATGTAATCCGCTTGATGAATCCTGTTATTTTCATTTATTTATAAGTACATATAAAACACATGCATACACAAACGCAAAAATACGCTTGCTGACACACACACGCACACGCACATACACCCAAACACATACACAAACACTCACGCACACTTGAACCCTAACACACTCAACACACAGTTAGTACGTAAATTAAGTAGTATATTATTTTTATACCTTTTGAAACATTCTTGTTATTTTGAACTTTTATTGTTAATTTATTAGGTCATAAAATTGGGAGAGGGCGCTGATTGCTGAGATACAGGTATAATTCCTAGTTCAGCAATCAGAGACTTCATATATTCACTGTATAATTATCAATAAAGCTTATTATTATTATTATTATTTTGGGGTATCTATATAGTTTTCTCATCTGGTTGGGTTCTATAAATATATAATTATAAATGAAAATGAAAAGATAAATATACATAAATATTGATAACATAAAATAAATATAAAAATACATAAATAAATAAAAACCCACCCAGATGGAGGCCCTCGGCAGGGGAGACCAAATAGCCGAGGGTTAGGGGGAAAGGGAAAGAAACCGGCGGACGATGCGGGCGGTATCGAGGAGCACCGCCTTCTGCATTTGAGCCCGGAGCGGTCCGCCACGTAGTCCCAGTCGCCTCAGATGACCCGAGAGGCTGACTGGGATTAGCCCGTTTGCAGAGACGACTACATGAATAATTTCGGTCGGCAGACCACCCCACATGTCGGTCACCTCGTGAGCCAGGTCCAGATATTTTGTTTGCTTGTCTGTTTCGGCTTTCACGAGGTTCTCGTCATACGGAATGGTAATGTCAACTAAAAATATCCTTGACTGTGCCCGATCCATCAGCACAATATCAGGCTTATTCGCAAGAATAGTCCTGTCTGTGATGATGGCCCGGTCCCAATAGAGCCTGGCGCGATCATTTTCGAGCACGGCTTCCGGCAAGTACTTGTAATACGGCAATTTCCGATCCACGAGACCGTATTACAGAGCGAGCTCCTGGTGAAGAATTCTGGCTACTAGGTTGTGCCTGTGCAAGTACTCAGAGTTAGAAAGCGCCGAACAACCGGAGATGACATGCCTAAGTGACTCACCGGGATGGCGACAAGCTCGACAGATGTCCATGTTATTATTATTGTGGGGTATCTATATAGTTTTCTCATCTGGTTGGGTTCTATAAATATATAATTATAAATGAAAATGAGAAGATAAATATACATAAATATCAATAACATAAAATAAATATAAAAGTACATAAATAAATAAAAGCCCAACCAGATGGAGGCCCTCGGCAGGGGAGACCAAACGGCCGAGGTTTAGGGGGAAAGGGAAAGAAACCGGCGGACGATGCGGGCGGTATCGAGGAGCACCGCCTTCTGCATTTGAGCCTGGAGCGGTCCGCCACGTAGTCCCAGCCGCCTCAGATGACCCCAGAGGCTGACTGGGATTAGCCCATTCGCAGAGATGACTACAGGAATAATTTCGGTCGGCAGACCACCCCACATGTCGGTCACCTCGTGAGCCAGGTCCAGATATTTTGTTTGCTTATCTGTTTCGGCTTTCACAAGGTTCTCATCATACGGAACGGTAATGTCGACCAAAAATATCCTTGACTGTGCCCGGTCCATCAGCACAATATCAGGCTCATTCGCAAGAATAGTCCTGTCTGTGATGATGGCCCGGTCCCAATAGAGCCTGGCGCGATCATTTTCGAGCACGGCTTCCGGCAAGTATTTGTAATACGGCAATTTCCGATCCACGAGACCGTATTTCAGAGCGAGCTCCTGGTGTAGAATTGTGGCTACTAGGTTGTGCCTGTGCAAGTACTCAGAGTTAGAAAGCGCCGAATAACCAGAGATAACATGCCTAAGTGACTCACCGGGATGGCGACAAGCTCGACAGATGTCGACGGTGCCATCCTTTAGGATGTATCTCCGATAGTTGTTGGTCTTAATAACCTGATCCTGTATTGCACAGACAAAACCCTCGGTTTCCCCCGAAGAGATCACCAAAGCGTAGCCAGTGGAGGGAGGCTACTGTGTCTACGAAAGGCTCATGTAGAGCCTTGTAGAACCTCCCGTGGAGCTCCTTCTCCTTCCATACGGTCTCCCGGTCGGAAATACTCTGCACTGCCGGGTCTTGCCATTGCTCGTTGGCTAAGGATAGAGAGGTAAGTCCTTAATCACAAGAAATGACGTCCTTATAGAATGGATCATCCGATCTCGCCAGGAAGTAATCACGAAGGCTGCACACTTTGCGATTATGCATGGTGAGCGCGCTCAAGAAGCCACGACCACCATGCTTCCGCGGCAAGTACAGCCTCATTACCGATGATCTCGGATGATGCATCCTATGGGACATCATGGTAGTGCGGACTTTTCTATCCAGGGCGTTAAGTTCAGTCTGAGTCCATCTGAGTATGCCAAAGGTATACATAAGGACAGGCACGACCCAGCCGTTATATGCGTGTGCCTTATTCACACCGGACAAAAGGCTGTTAAGCACTTTGGTCAAGCGTGCATAAAACACGTCGCAAACTGACTGTTTCATACCAGTCTCATCGATACCGATGTTTTGTGACATACCCAGGTATCGGCATGTTTCATCCTCGGAAAGGGTTATTAAGTTGACGGGCATAGATAAGTCTATGCCCTCAGAGTTAGCAACCCTTCCCCTTTCAACATGGAGGACCGCACACTTATCCGTCCCAAGCTCCATTCCAATGGAATTGCTAAATTCACAAGTGATGTTTAGCAATTCCATAAAATGGGAGCAACTGGAGGCGAATAACTTGAGGTCATCCATATAGAAAAGGTGGATCACTTTTGTCCCTCCTTTCCGTAGCTGAAATCCCCTCCCGGACCCCTCCAGTAAGGTACTGAGAAGGTTCAGAGAGAGGCAGAACCAGATTGGACTCAGACAATCGCCCTGGAAGATACCCCTTCTTATCCTTATGTGGTTCTCCGCAGCCATCGTCCGCACGCCCAGATGACAAAGGATCGTACTCCACTGCCCCATACACTGCTCGAGGAAGTCTCTAACTGTACAGTCTATCTTGTACAGCTCGAGGACTCTCTTTAGCCATGTATGGGGCACCGAGTCGAATGCCTTTCTGTAGTCTATCCAGGCGGCGGAGAAGTTCCGACGGTTGCGTTTCACCACTTTGCCAATGACCGCGTCAATGAGGAGTGGTTCCTTGGTTCCACGACCACCGCCCCGACATCCATTTTGATCGCGCGACATCACCTGATTTGAGTACAGTTGACAAGTGATTCTCGAGCTTAAAATGGATGTTAGTGTCTTGTATATGGTCGGTAGACACGTGATGGGGCGGTATTTGCTCGGGTCTGTGGTACCCTGGTCTTTAGGAACCAAATGAGTGATCCCAGTAGTGAAGCGGCTTGGGAGCGACTTCTGGTTGAGAGCCTCTTGAAACTGTCGGGCGAGCATAGAGTGACACACCATGAACCCCTTCAGCCAGTAGTGATGCAGCCCGTCAAGCCCCGGACTTTTCCAGTTTGGAGCTCAGCTACGTCATCCGGCGTTATGATGACGGGGTCCATGGACGTAATACCCGCACACTGACTCGCCACAACTTCCGTCCATGGGCCCTCGCTGTGGTTTACGGGCTCTGACCACAGGCCGCGCCAGAATGCTACAGTGTCGGCCTGATTCGGTGCTGGACCCGTTCCACTTACCATTGGTCGCTCCAATGATTCATAGAGCCTCTTCTGATCACTCTGGAAGAGACGATTCTGGTTGAACCGTGACGACCTCTCGGTATATCGCCGAATCCGCTTTCCCCAAGCAGCGATTCTCTGCTTCAGATCATCTATGCGCTCCGTCAGTTTTTGCGTTATATCCGGCTGGGACAAACTGACATTTGTCCCAGCAAACGCCATCCTGACGGTGCGCACAATTCTTGGCCTGTTGTTGCCTGATCTGAAGCATATCAGTCTACCGATGAGAGCTCTAGCCTTTGCGATACGTTCCTCAATTCTTCTTCTCCATGCTGGGATAGCGCTACTATGGCCAGTAGCGCGTCCAGCCGTGGAAACCTTGGCGCCTATGATACGGCAGACTGCCAGCGCGGCGCCAAAAAGAATTGAGTCCGTCTCGCAAAGGTCCCGGCTGGCTCCCAAATAGGTCACCAGCATTGGGTTCAGAGCCCTCACGACAGCCCGATTCCGCTTGCTTAGGGCTATGCGGGGAAGTCGCGGTCGATTTTCGAGAGGCTTACTGCGCGTTTCCACAATCGCCTCTTCCAATGTACTCATCATATGCTCTAATTCCAGTTCCTGGGCGACTGTTCCATCATCGTTTGAATCAACCACAACTGGGGTATTCACGGCGGCATCCACGTTTGCGGGTTGCTCTACCATTTGTGGCGCCGCATCCTCAGCCGTAGCATTCTCATCCGACGAGGGAACAGCCTCACGTCGTAGCCGTTCGAGTTCGGCGACATCAAATATATTTGAGCGCAAGATATACCGAACTCGGTCTGCCAGGTTTTGCTCTGTGACGGTTAAAGATGGCTCCAGCTCAGCAAAAAGACGATGCATCCTAGCCCGATACGCCAAACATCCAGTTTCTTCCCCTTTTGCCCTAAAGTATGCCCGCAGTGCGTTTACATTCATTGCTTGTGACCAACGCATGCGACGTGCTCCACCAGCGGCGGGTGCCGCTTGCTGAGTCCGAGAAGACCCAGCCGACACCAAGCCTTCTGGTGGGGATGATGGATGCGGAGGGCTGCTAGGTGACCGTGCAGCTCCTCGCGCTCGGCTGGCGGCCCGCATGCTGCCGCGTCCGCGTTAACGGGAGACGCCCAGGCCCGGCACCGTTTCGTGTGTAGCCATAAGCACAAACGGGCCTCTGCACCCTAAATTCTGCCGAGGCACGGCGCTCACATCTCTCGCAAGGCGCTGACTGACTGCGTTGACGTAGCAGTTTTGTCACTTAACTGTTACGTCAGCGGGCGATGGGGTCATCAATTCCCTACGCCATTATTATTATTATTATTAATACTATTATTAATTTGTTTTTGTGGGTTTCTCGCACAACGACATTTCGTTGTATTTGGCTGATTTTCAAAGCACTTAACAGTCGCACTAACACTTTGTACTAAGATTATATACATATTTCATCGCCGAATTTCTTAATCACGAGTTTGCACCAATCCACCCAATGGTCTTTCTGCTCATCGATTAATTTGAGCCCATCTTGAACAGAGCATATGGAGAATTTTTTTTAGTATTTCTGCTGATTCACTATTCAGTTCCAGGACAAACTCTTATATCATATTCAAAGCTTCCCCGTCTACCTTTTAATTTAGAACATGCAGACACATCAAACGTTTCAAGCATAGTTGGGGTAAAAGCATTTATTATTTTCATTGTATATTGTGGCACGAAAATGGTTTTGCCGCCGGATTATCAAAAAAAGCCATTTTCCAAGTGAAAATATTTGAAATTTTGCCATAAGTTGAAGTGATATTGTAAATCTTTATCAGAGTTGTGCACTTTTTTAATATTACATGATTACATCATATGATATTCATTTTTTAAACGTTTTTATAAAAAAGAAATGAAATAAGAAAATTAAAACAAATATAATTGAATTTTTTCAGTTTACCGCGACTATATAAGAACAGTTAGGGCTGAGCATACTGCTACTGGAAAATTCAATTAAACTGATTCTAATGGAGCACTCGTCGCTAAAGAGCAAAGCAAATGGCTTTCTACGTGCCGCTCATATGGTAATTAAGTGTCATGCATTTTGCTACCAATAAGGTCTTACGATGTTAACGTAATTGGCTAGATTTAATTTCGATAAAATTTAACCTCTGGTTGTAAAAATAGTCTTAAAGTATTTTTAACACAAAACCGCGAATTGTCTCATTAAACATGCATTGAAGCTATGTTTAGACTGCAAAATAAGAATATATTCACAATCCTTTTGCATGATTTTTTATGTTTGTTACGCGACATCTTCGTCACTTATGAACCGTTTAGATTATTTTTTTACATTTATTAAATTTCGGAAGTGCTTCAATATTCAGGAGAAAAGATTCCATTGGGTTGTAAAATAAGGTAGTGTCGTTTTTAATGTATCTATTTTGACGACATTAAATAAAACTAATTTTACGGATTTTATAGAGTTTAAATTTAATTAAGAAAGGAATGCTTCGGTGGTTTGGTCATGTAGAAAGAATGAATGAGGAAAGAGTGACAAAGCAAATTTATTTGGCAGATGTGAACAGCAGAGTCGGGAAGGGATACATTAGAAGAAAGTTTATCGACCAAATTGGCAATATTTTGAAAATGGGCCACGTTAGAAGTACCCTTAACCGACGAGAATGAATGCGTTGATATGTGGATGTAAGGGAGGCGAAAGAGGTATGTCAGGATCGTGCCAATTGAAGTCCGTAGTATCTGCCTACCCCTCTGGGTGACAGGCGTGAGTGTTTATGTTATGTTTAATTTTAATTCGTGTGGCAAATATCTTTTACAAATATGTAATACTATGGAGCAATCTATGGTGAGACCTATGGCCAGTAGTGGACATTTAAACCTGTAGTGGATGAATAAGATGGATTACGTTTAACATTCAAGTAAATCTAAACGTACCGTAAATTTCACAATAAGTAAGCAAACCAAGGTTCATTCCCGCTTTAATTGCAATTTAAGTGCTGGTTGGCCACGACCTCGGCAGTGAAGGCAAGCATCGGAAGGAAACCTGCATGCCTGAGATATTAATTGTTATATATACTTTATATATTTTTAAGATACGTGAAGTCCATTAACAAAGTCAGTGCAGTGGACTCCTGCTGTGCCCTGTAGTGGATTGTGGTTAAGTTGCAATTTTACTTGTTAACGTAATGTGGGATTTTTATTTATTTACTCTTTATTGCATACTAAAAACAGAATAATTTATTGAGTTAAACCTAAGCATAATATATACAACAGGCGGTCTTATCACTCCGAAAATCATCTCTTTCAGGCAACCTTTGCGTAGAGAACTGATGCAAACAATAGTTATAATAGAGCCCCCCCCCCCTCTATTATAAATTACGAACAAAAAACCATTAAAATACATATTAATAAAGAGAAGTGACAAAAAACTCCACACAGTAAACACAGAAATAAACATTTGTATCAAAAACAACACTTATGAAATATTAAACAGTTACCAAAATTTTACAATCAACAAATCACGCTTTACCTTTCTCTACCTCAACGCTCGAAGTATACGTAAAGTGGGAAAACTCGATGAACTCAAGTGTGTATTACAAGCAATACCAAATAATGTGCACATCATACTGATAACTGAAACTTGGATTCGCAATGAGGAACAAGCATTACAACTTCAACTACCGAATTACTTTCATTATTATAACTACAGAACAGATGCTGGTGGAGGAGGGGTATCTGCTTATGTCCACAATAACCTGAAGCACAGTTTATCAGAGTCAAAATATGTAGGAGGCAATAACTATCTGTGGATAAAACTACAAAAATATGCACTTGAAGTAAGAGTGGTATATAATCCTGGACACACTAATTTCAAGCAATTTCTTGAAGTATACGAATCACAATTACAAGAAAGAAGCAGAGCAATAGTTTTTGGTGACTTTAACGTTGACTTACTCACAAAAAATTCAGAGACCAAAAGATACAGTCATCTGCTAAAACAGACTGGATACAAGATCATAAATAAAATCACAAAAAAATATTACACCAGACAAGGACATACAAAAAAGTCTATCCTAGATCATGTAAGCACCAACTTAAAGGAAGAAAACTTTCATATGGTATATGTCAACTCATCTTTTTTCTGATCATAGACAGCTTTACGTGGAAATCAAGAGAACAAACCCGCCCCCAAGAAAATATTATCAATACGAAGCAATAAATTATAAAGAACTTCATAAATCAATGGAGAAAGCAGGAATACAAGAATCCAACGATGACTTCACAAGACTGGAAAAACTAATAAAAAAATGTATGGAAGAAAGCAAAGTAATAAAGACCAAAATTATGAATGAACCACAAAAAGAATGGATAAACAAAAGTATCATAACAGAGATCAATGAAAGAAACTTGATGTGGACAGAACTACAGAACAACCCAGAAAGAGAAGACCTGAAAGAAAAGTTTATCACCAAAAGACATAAAATAATCAAGTTAATACGGGAAACAAAGAAGTCATATTATAAGAAGGAATTCGACAAATACAGTGGAAAACCCAAAAAGCTATGGAATTTACTCAATACCCTAACAAATAATAAATTTAAACAAAGATGCGCTCCTCCTAAACTTATTGTTAATTCAATAGAAATTACTGATCCTCATGAGATATGCAATATATTTAATAACTTTTTCGCTACTATAGGGCCATATTTAGCTGACGAAATACCTATTCAGTTCCATGTAAATTATACTCACGCACTACCAAAACCACTTTTACAAAATTTGCAAATGAATAATTTAGACCCATGCACTGAAGAAGAAATTCTTAATATTATTAACAAACTTGATTCAAACAGTAGTGTCAGTCTAGATGGTATTAGTACAAAGGTTATCAAGTGTGTGAAGGACTTAATAATAAGTTCATTAACGAAAAACTTTAACAAACTTTTACAAAACGGATCATTTCCAGACTCACTTAAAATAGCCAAAGTAACACCTATTTACAAATCGGGACCAAAAACAGAACCGGGCAACTATCGACCAATTTCCGTACTGCCAGTATTATCAAAAATTCTCGAAAATGTCTTGCATACACGGCTACAAAACTACTTAGATTCTATAGATTTCTTTTTTGAAAGACAGTACGGATTTCGTTCTAAAAGTAATACACTCACAGCTACAATTGATCTGGTAACTAAAATCAAACAAAACATTGATAAAAAAAACATCGTACTAGGAGTATTCATCGATTTGAAAAAGGCATTTGACACCGTAAGTCATAAACTGCTCTTAAAAAAACTGGAAGTCATTGGTATTACTGGCACAGCCTTAAAAATGTTTGAGTCTTACCTCACGAATAGATCCCAGGTTGTTAAAATAGGCAATAGCACTCAAAGTCCCCCACAACCCATAACCTATGGAGTTCCACAAGGTTCAATATTGGGTCCTCTGCTCTTTTTAGTCTATATTAACAATATGCATGAGTTGGGCTTGAATGGCAATATCACACTTTACGCTGATGACACTTGCCTTTTCTACTTTGGCCCTTCAATTCATGATCTTGTCTCTCAAGCCCAGCAGGACCTTGACATTCTTCACGATTGGTTACAATACAATTTATTAACTATCAACATTTCCAAAACTAGCTACATAATATTTAAAGCAAAAAATAAACCTATACCTAATTTCACACCTCTTAAAATAAACAATACACCATTGCAAGAAGAAACTAATGAAAAATATCTTGGCCTTCATTTGGATACCTATTTAACATGGAAAGTTCACATTAAATATTTAATAACCAAATTAATGTCACTTCACGCCTTACTTCGGATTAATTTTCGATACATACCACAGAAACTACGTTTCACAATATATAATGCCCTCGTTAAACCACACCTGTTATATCTCATCGAGGTCTGGGGAAGCGCTGCCAGTACTAGATTAAACAAATTACAAATCCTACAAAATAAAATCATAAAAATGCTATTCAACTACAATTTCCGAACGTCAACTTCAAAAATTTTCCGAGAGACGAATCTGATGAATATCAAACAATTATACATTTACAGCACATGTATCTTTATTCGCAAATCCATGAACAAGAAGGTCCGCACGGATCTGCAATTCACCAAGCGAAAAAAAGTTGGGCGCATCTGCACTCGACGCGCAAGCTTCATTGTTTTGCCTAAAACTCGAACAAAGTACGGCCAGACCACAATTACATGCGAAGGTTCGCGCCTTTTTAATAAGATACCCTCGGAAATAAAAAATGTAGACTCGTTCAATGTATTCAAAAAGCGACTAGCAAATCATATAATCACAAACATATCTATCTGAGTGCGTTGGACTGGTTTGTTCCTGGTTATTATTGTGGTGATAAGGTGATAGTGTATAGTAGAATTTAACTTTTCTTTTATTTGTATAGATTTTTCCCGACAATAGCTGTTTTTGATGTTATTTATTTTTCAACAACATAGGTACGACAATGAATTTTGTTAGTTAGATTTACTTTTATTTATGTTCTCATGTAAGTGGCGTATAAAATGTCTTTATGAGAATAAATGTCTTTAAACATAATATGAAGTGAAAATGATTTGTAATATGATATAAAAGGTATTTCTAATAGCATTCTAAGTAATACGATTTAACAAGGCTTTTGAAGGAATGAAAAGATTGAGCACCAATAATTTGGAGAGGTAAAGTTCCACAAACGTACAGAAGTGACAGTAATGGATTTCTTAAAAAAGGACAAAAAGTGCAAAAGAGCAGAGAGAGAGAGAGAGAGAGAGAGAGAGAAAGATTGACAGAGTATCGAAGAACCGATTATGGGTAAGGTTATTACTGGAAACCGTTTTTAAATAATAAGAAGTGGAAGGATTAAACAGCATACGATACAAAGCGGAGAAAATGTGATTATTCCTGCGAAGGTGAATCGGGAGCTATTTGAGCTGTTTCCAAAATTCAGAGATGTGATATTATTTGTGGAGCCCAAATATTATCTAAAGGTGCGTTTAAACGACGCGGGGTAGCACGATCCCACGCGAGCCGAGCCGTCCGTGGAGATGCGGCTCGGCTAAATACGAACGCAAGCCTGCTCGTTTAAACGACGTGGGGTAGCACGATCCTACGCGAGCCGAGCCGTCCGTGGAGATGCGTCTCAGCTAAATACGAACGCAAGCCTGCTCGTTTAAACGACGCGGGGTAGCACGATCCTACGCGAGCCGAGCCGTCCGTGGAAATACGGCTCACATGATGTGTGAGTCACTTCGCGCTGTTGAAACGCGCTGCCCGCTTGTTCGTTCTGCAATATGGATAAACGAAAACGCCTTGCTGCAGCAGCAGCTACTGTTATTTTGCTCGGTGGTAAAAATTCAAAAAGACTAAGAAGACGATGGTGGATGGTGTACAGTTCAATGAAGAATTGAACCTCCACTCCATCTCATACAAACCCAATTCTTCAAATTAAAAACGTCGCTAAAAACAAAATGGGTCTTCCTTCGTCGCGCGTTCTGTACCATCTGTTTAGACGGCGCGTAACGCGTATTAACACAAGCCGAGCCGAAGATGGCGCGCGCGCCTTTGTTCCGTGTCGAAAAAACTGACAAGTAATGGATCGTGTGAACTTTGCCAAGTCGCGCCGAGCGTAGTTGTTCAAACAGCGCGTGGTGCGTTGTATCGACATGTTTGTAATCACTAATATTGTTATTAGATAGGTCATTAGATACTTATTTCATTAGCTTTATCGTATTTATGCCTGTTTCTTTACGACAACCCAGTCGCAATTAAAAAAAAAATAAAAAACATAAGCCCTGCTTTATAATTACTTTAGTTAGTGTGCAAAGTTTCATGCTCTAATTTAAAGTATTTTATGAATACTAGCGGTTTATTGTTCAGTTTGGAGATAAATTTGGATTTTTTTCGATCAAGAAAATTTTACGAAATCGTGTTTTCGTCTAACATAGTACTTAACATAATCCTCAACTTTACCATATATTTATTTCAAAATTAATGCTGCAATATTTTCGGCATAACGAAGGATCTTGCTGAGCCATTTGAGGTATTATTTTTTCTATTTCCCCTTAATACATAAATTTTGAACGCGCTCAAGCTTATTGAGCTGCTCATCTGAAACGTCAAGGTAGCAAATATCAGAATAGTCAAGATAGGCAGATGTAGAGACTGAGCGAGCGTATCTTTAATTACTGTGGGAAGAAAATTGCGTAATTTATGTAAGGAGCTTGAAGCAGCAAACAATTTTCTACAAATCTCATTAAGCTGTCAGGTCCAAGACATACAGGAGTCGAGTTTTTAACCTTCTTACTGTAAGGGATTTGAGTGCAGTCTAGTATAATAGGAGGTAGGGAAGACCAGCCGATTTTTCCAATTAATCTAGAACTACCGATGACAATAGTCTAAGTTTTCTCAAGATTAATCGATAAAACAAAAAAATATTGTTTTATTGTAAAAATCCCACTTAAATCACTTAACTTCGGCTTTTAGTCACGGTTTAGGTATAACTTTTTTTTAGAATATTTTTATGGAAGGTGTCGTAACTATCTCTTATGTAAATAAAAAGCACGTGTTTGTCACTTTAATCTGAAAAATCGCTTAGTCAATAAAATGGATTGACTTCTCAACAACTATCCGTTTAATTTTTGGTCTTCGAAAGTATGACTACATCTCATTCTACCGCTCTCAATATTATTATCGTTATATTTATCGTTGAATATCCAACAACGCAGAAATCTTAGTATTATTAGCACTCTTTTTATTATCCTTAACAATCCGCTGGCCTCAGAGGATTTGAAATGTTTTTTTTTATAGGAAAGGGGGCAAACGAGCATACGGCTCACTTGATGGTAAGTGATTACCGCCGCCCATGAACAACTGCAACACCTGGGGAATTGCAGATGCGTTGCTGGCCTTTTTAAAAGGAAGTAGGCTCTTTTCTTGAAGGCCCTAAGTGGTATCGGTCCGGAAAAAATCTCATGTTAGTTTCAATATCTGGATTCTTTCTATGATTGCAATCTACGTTCTCAAAAATATCTCGTTCTGCAAATTCCATCTCTCCGTACTGGTTTTTTCTCAAACTGCTTCGTTGTTACAGCTGTACGACTCTGGATTGCGCTTATCTTCGTAGTAAGAAAATCCTCTAACACATAGATTTTTAAAACAAAAGTGAGCGAACATCACTAAGTCACATCTGACAAATAAGCGTAAACGTATATAATTCATAAAAATATATTAATAAATATATAATCTATTATACCCTTAAATATATTTAAACAAGTATGACCTACACGTAAGTGTATGTGAGGTTATTATGTTTCACCCTGGACCACTGCAGTACACACTTCCTCCACTATCTTTCTGGTTGCCTGGTAGACAATGCCTTATGGAATTAAGTTCGCCGTTTGTAACTTTATTAAGAAAAATTGTAAAATAAATAAACAAATAAAAACACTTCGACCTGCGACAAGCAACGTCACAGGTGCGTTGTATCCGATAGTACGATCGCTGAACTGCCATGCGTGACGATTGTAGTAAATGCTCTCTTCGATAGGATAGTACCAGCAGTGGAATCTTACGGATAACGTAGGAGATTATCATGAAGCACGAGTTGTGATAACAGAGCTTCTAACAAGATTGGAATCAATAAAATTTAATTACTTTACGCTTTATGATTTACGTAAATATGAAAAATAAGAATAGTAATTTAAATTTGTAACGTAGTAGAGCCATGTTGCAGCTATATTAGTAGTATAGTTGCAGCACGAATAAGTCGGTTTGACCGGGGAAGGACCACGCCCTCATTGAATACCAGAGTAAAATAGCAGCTTAATGCTGCTGTATTACGTATGGCGAGTGTGAAGAACCGGAGTAAAAAGGTTTACTGGAAACGAAACATTCCATCTCGGTCCTCACGGGTGACAACGCATCTGCATTTTGATTCGTAATCGAGAATAGATGTAGATGTTTACGGGCCACAGTAACCACTTACCATCAGGTGGACTGAATGCTCGTTTGTCACCCTCATCCTATAGAGAAATTATTTAATAATCTTTAATGACACAACGGAAATTAAAAAAACGACTTTTGAATATTTCGTATAAACTGTTAGATCGAAGGGGTGAAATATCTTAGTCAAATGCATAAAAATGTGTACCAGGAAAGAGCGCAGAATATTTCTACAAACAGATTTTTGTGGAAACAGTTTTAATAAAATACCTTTTCTAAATTAAATTATTTGACCTTAAAAGTAATTGTGATGTATATATTTTTATTACGGATATCCGAATACATTTTCTATGAGGAGACAAATCGATAACTTGGTAATTTAATATACACGATTAAATATGGGATTACACTCCTACATTAGTATGAAAATTTGACTGACTAGCGCGGCCTTAACCGGTTCAACCACTTGGTAAATTCGAGGAAAATCTTACGTTACGGTCATCCATCTTCTTCCGCCCGTTGTAATTTATTTTTTGTCCTAAAGTTCGTAGAGTATGTTCGGCAATTGTTTATAACTATCAATCTTCGGAGATTTAATTAAAATGAAAGAATCTCATCCCCATGGTCAGCCCGGATTTACCATGTCAGGGCCCTTAGGCAATTCAATTATCAGGGCCCCCTTGTAGCCAGCAGGAAGGGATATGAGTAATAGCAATGAAATGATGTTTAATCGGAAACTTACTGTAAAAGATTTGTATTTGGACGCATTGAAATTGGCTTAATGAATATGGTTATAGATAAATGATGATGCAGGTCTCATTAATTTTATATTACATTTTTTAATTATAATAATTTATTACTAATTAGATATATAATAGTAATAATAAGTTAATATTATATTTATGGACGAGATAGCAATATGAAAGGTAAAGATACAAATTATATATTTGCTATTTGCAGGAATAATTTACAATGTTTATGCAATCTAAACTAATCTTTAAGTATGATATTAATGTGGTGAAAGTATCTTTAATAATTATAAGTCTACCTAACGCTTATTTGTACGTATGACTTAAACTACAATTATTATATAAACCAAACTTATATTTGTAAAAAAAGTTCAGATGTGTGAACAGCGTGAACTAGTATAAACGTAATAAAGTAATTTATTGAGGATCCTAGAATATCACTATAATATGATGAAGTCATTTATGAATAGTTTGCATTAGCAGACCACTCAATAAAACCCATATTAAAGACTCCAAAATTAACTAAGTAATCGACGTGGTTAGTAATATCGTCCGCGCTTCCTTAAAGCATATTTAGACGTTCTAGTTTAATTAATGAAGACAAGTAGACTACACAAAGTCTAACATTTTTTGTTTCATGGTTGTAATTAAATTTTAACATTATTCACGTATTCTTTTCATTGATTTCCACATCTACAATATGAAAAGATGAGATCTCACGTAAGATGACATTGAAAACACCTACACCACTTTTGGACACATCACGACACACACGATCTTTTCTAAATGCGACATAACGGGTATCAAATAGTTCATTATCAAAGATACTATGCTTAAACCAAGTCTCAGAAAAACAATAATTGTATAGTTCGAAATTAACATAACATCAGGTAAATCGTAAGTCTTATTTCTTAAACCTCCCACGTTTGAAGAGTAAGAGAGTCAGTAATGAGTAAGAAAAGTTATAGACTATGAGATATTTTATCATTGTTCTAAGAAGTGATAATACTGCAAGTGTCCATGGACTTAATTAGTTTCATCAAGCAGATTCTTAACAAGTTTGTTACGCAAATATTCTAAGTAATATTAGGTACTCCAATTGTGAAATTTCAGATAGTGCCTTTTTTAAATGAAATGAAATTAAATGAATAAATAATTTTTACTCAATATAAGATTATGTTATAATACGAATTGAAAGAATTTTTATTATTTACCAAATGATAAGCAGTAGTAGTAGTAACTAAGTTCAATATTATGTAGAGACGACACAAATCTGATTTTGAATAACTGAGCAACGTAACATTTGAAACGGACATTAATCTAAGGCTAGACAGAAAACGACCTCTATAAATCAGGGACCGTGCGTAGAATATTCATGAACAAGTCATACGTGGAACACTTGCTTCGAATAAGCAAAAAAAAAAAATATGAGAAAAAAAAAACCCGGCCCAAATGGATCGTTAGAAAACATCATTAGAAAACCTGCATGTCTGAGTCTTGTCTCATTTTTATATTTTGAATATAATGAATTTTTACTAAATTTCTTCATTGTCCAGCATGTGTTTGCTCGGTATTGATTGGATGGTATTGATTAAAATACGATCTATATACATGACATGATGTTTAAAAGGTAGTTTTTGATAGTTGGCAACCAAATTCTGGAACAATCTTTTGTCGCCTTAGCTTAACTATTATTTTAAAGCACAGTATGAGGATAAAACCTTTTTATTGGCGTGTCTATAGAATATCGATTGGATCGAGAGTGGAAGTGCGGCATGGGTAGAATGAGGATCGAGAAACCCCTACTCGTTTGTACAGTATAAAGTTCAGTGTAAGTGCCGAGCTCAAGAGGTCCTGAACCAGAAGAAACGCCACAATGTACAGAGTCACGACACCTTTTAGCACTCGTAGATTGACTACACTCGTAGAATAATTTAAAAGGAATCTCATGAGAAGAATTTCGTGACAAATATGGAAGAAACTAATATTATAATGTCTTCCTTCGATGTTAACTACCCCATCCCTTATGAAATATCATCTTTTTATGTTTTATGTCACATGGTGAATTTGTTTTTATGTGTTAAATTCAAATAAATGTTTAAACGCTTTGAAACACAAAACCTTTATTAATTAGCCAGTTTAAAATTACAGTAAACGAGTAAAATACATTTTTCAAATTTAAAATCAAAAAGATCTATATATGAACATCCATAAAGCCTATTCTGATGTATATTTGGTTCACAAAAATCTTGACAATATGTTGGCACGGTACACTGTGAATTTTTAAGAGATTTTGATGGCATGATGACTCTAGGTGCCATCGGAACACTTTTTTCACCGTTTTCACTAATAATTTACATGCAAAAATAATTTATAAGTGAATTTTCACCACTTTTACGTATCAAAATTCACTTTTAATAATTATTTTAACGATAATACAAGAGCTACAATCCGCCAGTAATTTAAGTTCCCTCTAAAATATTCAACTAAAATAATGCCTTTATTCTTTTTTCTTCTTCGCAATAATAAAAAAGACACAAATAAAACTTTTTTATTTTTTTATTTATTTTTAATAATAATAAATTTTATGAATTAATAATGTTTAATTATTAATTATTATTAATAATTAAAACAAATTCACTCAACAATGGGAGGAGCTCATATCGATCAGTAGATTTTTACGCACTCATAAAGACTCATATCGGACAGTGGATTTTTACGTACTCATAAAGAACTTATGAAGAAGATGAAGGTTAATTAGTATTGTTTCCATCTCCCTAAACTCGAAATTTTGTCATTCAAAGTACGGTCATTCTCGTCTCGCACAGCAATGATTCTAGGCTGTTTTGACTTTCTTGCAGTTTTGATGAGTTTTTAGAACATTTTGATATGAGGAAATTATAATAATAATAATATAATAATATTCCACAAATATCACACAACGCCATCTAGTCCCAAGCTAAGCAGAGCTTGTGTTATGGGTACTAGACAACTGATAAACATACTTATATATTTCTAAATACATAAATATTATAAATAAATTACACCCAGACACAGAACAAATGATCGTGCTCATCACACAAACATTTGTCCTGGGTGGGAATCGAACCCACGACCTGCGGCATAGCAGTCAGGGTCACTAACCACTAGACCAACAGGCCAGTCATCCATTATCAGATAGTCTTCCATTTAATTTTTGCTTCTCCTTTTTACTTCTTCGTTTGCTCTATTATTTAGACCAGTGATGCACAGACTTATTAAGATTAGGGGCCACTCGGGCACATTGTGAACTGATGGCGGGCCGCCAGGAGTATAGGTAATTAAAGACAATAAAGAATTGATAATAATGTTTAAAATTGAAAAAGAATTTATTAATTTGAAGCGTGGCACTGCGTAGTGCTTACAATCTTTTTTATATTTGGCTCAAATTTACTTGTAGCAACACGTAAAACTGCTTCCAAACTTTCATTTGCAAGGCGGTTTCATTTACGTTTCGTTTAAAACCTAAAATAAAAAACTCCTTTTTAACACCCAAAAAAAAAAAAAAAAAAAAAAAAAAAAAAAACCCCCCCCCAAAAAAAAAACATTTTTAAACATTCATTTTTTTTAGAACAGAAAGCTTCTTGGTGTATAATGCAGTGAAACTGCATGAGATCTTCAGCGTTTATGTTTTTTTCTTGCAGATGCTTTTTCAACAAAATAACTAGCCCAGAAATGATACCAATTATCGAAGGAGCACCGTCAGTCGCAACTCCCGGTAATTTTGATAAGTCCAAATCAGTTTTTGAACACTCATTCAAAAGTACATTGAGTATATCAACTCCTCTGGTTTGACCTTTCAATGAACACATTCCTAATAACTCTTCTAAGACTTCAAAATTTTGAGTAACACCTCGTATGAATATCAGAAGTTGAGCTGTGAAACTAATATCAGTGGATTCTTCGTGTGCTAATGAAAAAAATTCAATGATCTTAGTTTTTTTATTTAATTGTTCCGCAATATTACCTGACAAAGAGATAATTCGTCTTTGGATAGTCATACGATTCAGTTGACTTTTCTCAAACTTTTTTGAATTCTTGCAAATTAAACAAACGACTTTGTTATGCGACCATATAAAAAAGTATTTCTCAGTCCAAATTTCTTAAAACTGCCGATTTTCATCTTTAACCTTACGTTTTTTACTAGGTTCTGGCTTGTCTATATTGCGTTCTAATCCTGGCTAGGATTAACACAACACCTAAAAACAATTACAGTACCTACTTAAATTACCCATCCTTTTTTTAAATTACCAAAAATAATTGATTAAATAGGTAAGAAAACACTTATTGATAACAGAGTTTTACTTACGATTTCACAACACAATTATACACGGCACTTGACGGGGAAATCTACGTTGAATGTGGATCAAAATATTTGACACCGGCTATTCGATGTAAAATCTTCACTTGAACTATTTACACTTCACTCAAATTAAAACCGAACTGTCGGTCGCTGCGGTTAGCGTGGCTTTTATACCGCGCGTATAGAGTCGAAAACTGTCTGGAGAAATTACGAAACCGACTCTGGAAGCTTCGTGTATCTTCCTACGCGAGCAATCGGGAATTCGGGACTAGTGTTATCTCGCTTGCTCTAACAATATAACCCGTGGATATAGAATAGAATAGAATAGAATAGTTCTTTATTGCTCCCCAAGTGTGTTACATATAGTCCCTGCGTGGGGCCTACTGTGTGGGATACCGCAGTGGGTGAGTCAGCTACTTACGCTATGTGTATCCCGCGAGGGAATTGTATAGTGTAGAGTAAACTATTTATTTACTTTATAGATTGGTGTGCAGTGTCCGCATGAGCGTGTGCACGCAGGCACACTGACTATATTTTTAATCGAATAAATAACTTACGTACCATTTTACAAACTAGTTTACAATCTACTTACTGCCTAAGGGGAGGTGCGGTGGGAAGGTGGGTTAGTGTACAGGGAGTTTTGTGGCAGGATGGGATGGGGTGTTGGAGAGGTGGGGGTTACAGTAATTGTGAGTTAATTTCGCTCTCGTCTCTGTCTTGCGCTAAGAAGGAGCAACGGCCTCGGAGGGAGGTCGTTTCCGTGGCTGTCCTTGGCGTATCTCCTAGGTGTGGGACGTGCTCTATAGTTGATTTCACCCAGTCTCGTACACTCGAGCGCCGGGTTGAATTGGCCATGAGCCGTGTGCGGTGCACCCGGCTGTTGAAGATCTTGCACTTCCAGTGCCGTCTTCTTTAGCATACTCGCGTGGAGATCATGGGCTCTAGGTGCCACGCCTCAAAGTCCAGCATCTCCCAGAGCAGGTCGGTGTCCAGGCAGCGGGGCATCTGTCCCGCGCACTTGAGCGCCATCCGATATTGCCTCTCGATGCGCTCTAGGTTCGAGAGGGAGTACTTGGGCAAGAGCTGCACCACCCCGTAATCCATTATCGGGAGGATGCAGGCTTGGATTATCGCTAGCTTGATGTTGAGGGAAACCGCTGGACCGCCAGGCCAAGGCCAAGGAAAGATCAGAAGCTGCGCGGGTCAGGAAGGAGACTACTTTCGCGCAAGCTCTGAGAAGCAACAAGGAGTTCCCGCAGCTGGGAGCCTCGAGAACTTCGATCACCACTGATGAAGAGCTCGGCCCTACGCCTCCCTCACCACCAAGGCAGACAGCACTGACTGCGTCCACCGACCACCCGAACTTGGAGATCCTGCTGGCCATCCTCCAGCGCATGGACTCTGTGGTAGCTGAAGTAAACAACATGAGAACAGAAATGAACAGCCTGAAGACAGAACTACTCATAATCAAGAGAGCCAAACAACTGCAAAACATAAACACTCACGCCTGTCAAAAGGGTAGGCAGAGACTACAGACTTCCATTTGGCACGATCCTGACACACCTCTCTTGCCTCCTTCACATCCATACACCTACGCGTACATGCTCGTCGGTTAAGGTTACTCCTAATTTGGCCCGTTTTCAATAAATCGCCAATTTGGTCGATAAATTTTCGCCTAGGACGTCCCTTTCCGACTCTGCCATTCACTTCTGCACCATAAATTTTCTTTGTAACTCTTTCCTCACTCATTCTTTCCACATGACCAAACCACCGAAGCATTCCTTTCTTAATCCTGGTCACAACATCACCTTGCAAACCACACTCTTCTCTTATTACACAATTTCTTACCCTGTCATTCAGATTCAGCCCTAACATACTCCTTAACGACCGCATTTCTACTGCGTTTATTCTACTCTCGTGCTTCTTCTGCCACACCCAACTTTCACTACCATACGTTAAAGTAGGGACCAACACAGCATTGTGAATTGCCATACGTGCCTTTTTCGACACATTTTGACTCTTCACAATAGAGTGCAAGGCCCCATTTACTCTATTTCCCGCATTCACTCATACACTCACACAAAAGACACATAAATAGGTTGAACAGCCACGGGGAAGCCACACAGCCCTGTCTGACACCTTTATGGATGTCAAACTAGTCCGAGTAGACCCCGTTGATCCTAACACAAGCACTAGAGTCCCTATAAAGAGACTCCAATGCCTGTATCAAGCCAGCGCTCAACCCAAATGAGTTCAGTGTTTGCCATAGCAAATCCCTATCCACTCTGTCATAGGCCTTTTCCAAGTCCTTCCCAAGTGCAGTATACTACTTTAGCTTTCCAGACAAAGCTACATAATAAGCCTATAATGTTGTGTGAAAAACATTTTCATGATGGTTAATTTAATGATGCAACCAAGAAAAAGCTCTTGAGAACTGCAGTCCCATGTGATGTAAGTAAAGTGTATAATGTATATGGTAATATGGTATGTATATAATTTTCTTTAAGGAACTTTACTGTATTCAGGAGTGGACTTTGATAGACTGTAATGAAGATGATGATGATTATTCATATGACCATCATCTGGATCTAACATGGATGGACAGACCACATACAGTAGTTTGAATCCTGTTAAATGTTAATGCTTTCAACTAATTTATAATAATTGGATCGGCCAAAGCATCCAAAGGATTGAAGTCTATAAAGTTAGCACAAGCCCTTCCTTACATTATTAAAAGTGCAACACACTGCATATTATTTTTAACAATCATTTTTTTTTAAACAACAAACCAAGAAGAAGAACTAACGGACAAAGCATAGAAATATTTAGTGAAATGACCGTATACCTGGCCCCACTGAGGACTGGAATAAAATCGAACAGAGTGTGCGGACAATGCAATAAAATCGAACAGAGTGTGCGGACAATGCAAGTGTATACGTGAATTCGTCACCATAAGCCAATTAGACTTGACCTCGGATGAGCACTACAGATGCATAAACTGTGGTAGTGACCAATGTGCAAGAATCAATCCTAAAACTGCATTAAACAGTATCAATAAAGTGAAGAAAACGAAACGCGGGAAATGCGGTGGCTGTGGAATATTCCACAGCGCCGTAGCCGCTTCCGGCGTCAGTGCAAAGTCCAACGCTGCAGTTCCCTCCACCGCACCTGCACGCGCCGAAGGAGGCGCGCGTCACGTGTGCGCCGTCGCTGTTGCTGTGCCGCAGTTATGTACGCCACGAATGTTGACACAAACGTATCGCGCGATTGCTCATATAAGGAAACTACAAGCAA
The DNA here is from genome assembly GCA_907164705.1 of Parnassius apollo. Taxonomy (NCBI): domain Eukaryota; kingdom Metazoa; phylum Arthropoda; class Insecta; order Lepidoptera; family Papilionidae; genus Parnassius; species Parnassius apollo. The sequence goes on from CAJQZP010000196.1 coordinate 580,869, forward strand.
ACGTGACGCCGAGCGTGCCGCTACATAATAAATTCAGTCCATTAGACGGTATCGAGAACGATACACCAGTGGCAGTTAAATAACATAAGCGCCGAGGATAATACTGCATCAGGTGCTACGAACAAAAGGAAAAGACCACGACCTAGTTCGTCGAATGAGGACAACAGGGTGGTCCAAAAGAAGGAAAGAATTAAGAAGACACACATGCCGGTCATAACGATAAGAGATGAAGACCTCTGTGCCAATACCCAGGCACTCACAGCTGTAAGACAGGTGACATCAGGCTGCGAAACAGATACACATCGCACCATCATCCATAGAGGCGAGGAGAGATATCTTCAAGAAAATTGAAGAACTCAATCCAGCCAGAGTGACAGCCCCTAAACCCATGGGGGAGAGGAACATGATGACCAAGATCTTCATAAAGAATGAAACTTTCGGAGAAACGGTGAAGGCGATGGCAGAGGAGATCAACCGATGCATCGGAATTACACCGCTGAGAGTCAAACCAATCGGCAAATCAGGCAGACTACACCTACTGCTCTTTGAAAACAAATACACCGTGAGACATATTCTCCACGCCTTTGACACGTCGCAGAGGACTATCTTCTGCGCGAAGAAGAACAAGGCTCAGCCATACATGGAGAATTTAGCTCATATTAACCAGTGTAAAATTGTTATGCCTTCGACCATACGAAGCACTCGTACGGCACCAAAAAGAATCCAACCATGATCACGGTCACAGCTACGGGAGCTACCATCACGGTATGCTCCAACTGTAAACACGAGGGGCACGGAGCCAACCAGATTAACTGCCCTGCGTTCCAGAAACAGCTGGCCATCAAAGAGCGGCTCGATGCGCGGAACTCCGAGCTAGAACGCGTCTGCTCGCTACGGCTGCCGGCGCGCGACCACAGAACACTATTACTCCTATCAGAGAAGAACGACAACTTCAGGAAATGCGATGTATAACCACTAGCTCTATCTATCGTCAGCCTCCTGCACTTCTCGTGTGGCGGGAAAATTTGAACGTGGCCTTTTTTTGGTTTTTTTTTTTGAGGTATTTTTTGGGTTGCCTATCCCAGCGCTAAATAAAAGAACAAATACAAAATTTCTATTTATTTATTCAAAATAAAAATACAAATTAAAATAAAAAAATATACATAACTTAAGACAAAATTTCTCCAGCAGCTTAGTTCTTTCTATAAATACATTTGATGGATTTAAACATGAAAAGAAAATCAATATTGATTACAACATTTCAATTACTTAAGTAAACAATGATAAACAATATATATACGATTTACAATCATGGATGAATTGATAATATACAATCACAAATCACAGAATGTCTACAATAACCAAAATATCAATATTTTAATCAAAAACAAGTTCATTAATAAACAAGCTCCTACACACAAGTGCAAAGTGCAACATTCACAAATAATAATTTTGTTTTGATAATATTTGGTTGTCTATCTATTTCCCTGAATTGACACTAAAATTTTTGTCTTTATATTATATGCAATATATTAAGTATTGAATGCAGCTTATAAATAGAATAATTTTAATTCAAAATTAAAAAACATATTAAATATTAGATTACAAAAATATTCCTTATTTCATTTTAAAAATTTTCATATAGAGTACTTTCTTTTTTAGGTTCAACATTATCTGTTATGCTTTGATGTTTGTGGTTGTTCTTCAGTGGATATAATGTTGTCCCTTTTGAAGATCCTGCTTGTGATTCCACAAAATAAAATGGGAATACACTTTGTTAGTCTGGAAATAAATAAAAACTGAAATAAATTATAGTATCATAAAATTATTATATAAAATTAAATTAACATTATATTCATTGACATTACTTTCATAGTAAACCAGTCCCTGCTCATGTGGCACTACATTACCCTTCTACCAATACAAAGTAAATGAATGGATCTTGTTCATCCAACTTGCACTATAATACACCCACTATTACAATTAATATAACAAAATAAGATAGTAAATACAATAACTATGTGAAAAGAAGTCTTGTGTTTATCTATTTGAGAACCATTTGATGCATGTATTTCTACTGTGTTGTACAAGTTGTTCCTTTAAATTTGATTTAGGACGAAATGTAATTATTCATAGATTGTGATGCCTGAACTTTCTTAAGGTTTGTTGTTTTTTTAAAAAATGATTGTTAAAAATAATATGCAGCGTGTTGCACTTTTAATAATGTAAGGAAGGGCTTGTGCTAACTTTATAGACTTCAATCCTTTGGATGCTTTGGCCGATCCAATTATTATAAATTAGTTGAAAGCATTAACATTTAACAGGATTCAAACTACTGTATGTGGTCTGTCCATCCATATTAGATCCAGATGATGGTTATATGAATAATCATCATCATCTTCATTACAGTCTATCAAAGTCCACTCCTAAATATAGTAAAGTTCCTTAAAGAAAATTATATACATACCATATTACCATATACATTATACACTTTACTTACATCACATGGGACTGCAGTTCTCAAGAGCTTTTTCTTGGTTGCATCATTAAATTAACCATCATGAAAATGTTTTTCACACAGCATTATAGGCTTATTATGTAGCTTTGTCTGGAAAGCTAAAGTAGTATACTGTACTTGGGAAGGAATATAATATTTCGCCCACAATTTACAGCTGAAAACAAAAGATATAATTGTTAAATACAAATATAATCAAAGTAGGTCCAATGGTTTACAAACCAATTTGTTTTTAAATGGTTAAAGAGAAACAATAAGTTGGACAAGATATTTACTTTAAGGTTAGAACTTATTAAATAGTGTATATGTATATTGTATACGTACCGCAAAATATACTTTATTGCGGGTTTCGAAAACCTAAATAATTTAATGTTGTTAATGGTTGGTAAGCTGTTGCACTTAGAACACTTTTTCTATTTTCTTTATCCGCCATTGCAGCGTAGTTTTTAGTCACAATTTCGTATTTCACAACGAATCATTGACTAACACATTGCACATCATATAAACGAAGGATATTAATCTCAACTCAACATCGTAAACTTGCAAAATCTTAGAAAAAGACACAAGCAAAACAAACATAACAACCAATCATGAACAACAATAATTTATACGGCGGCGTCATATTATGAGAAATAAGAATTATATACTCATTTAGATATTTTAGTGCTACCAGTAAAAAATATATTTTTCTACTCATTGAAAATCAAAAAAAAAGAAAACATTTATTTTTCTGTTACTGTCAAAGATATGCTAATATAATAACGTAGAAAAATACGACAGGCATAGTTATCTTCCTATGGATTATTATTTCTATATTCAAAATTTTTGAGTGTAATTTATCTTTAGCAAAATCTTACTAATTATGAAACAAGACATTTATCTAACAAATGGCAATAATAAAATTCAGCCCCCGTAGGTATTTCATTCTGTCCGTACAGAGTTGACCGGGCCTGCGCGCGACCCCCGTGGATAAGCCGCCACCGCGCTGCCGTCGTCGCCGCGCCGCCGGCCGCAGCGGTTCCTCAAGAAAACGAATTTAACCGAGATCAGCACGAATATTACCGACCGCTGTTACCGACGAATGCACGGCGCACCGATAAGCGTACTTAAGAGCGCGGGATTCAAATTACTTTTCGAACATATTTTTTTTTGTTTTATTCTGGAATATAATTCAATATTTTTCGAATGTACGAGAGTATTATTTTTGCTGTCGGTGCGCCACCAGTATTCGACCGGCGGGCCGCGGTCTATGCATCTATGATTTAGACAATGGTTTCATTGATGTGTAAACATTTCTAAGCACCGACTTTAAAGTCCATTTTGTGGAAATTATTTTATTCTTTTTAGTTCTTTGCAGTCAGCTTTTACTTTTTATTTAAAGTGATTTTTAACGTTAATATCTTATTTTCGATGACCAAGTGACATAGAAAAGCGATTCTCGCTAGAGTTACACATTCGGCCTGTAGAAAGCGGTATAAAGTTAAGTGCAACCATCGACTCCCAATACGTCTTATCAGGTATCATTCCCTTTAACGGGAGAGGCGTATTCTGCGCTTGCCACTCTTCGGTATTTAGAGTTATAAGGTTGATCTGTTAGCTCCAGTAGGTTCAGTGCAACTACGATCGACTTATTTTTCTATTTCTGCTGATTTGGTGCAGCATATTTGCTATGAATCTATTGAGGTTTTTTGGAATGCCCAAGCGCGGTCCTGAGCCAACTGTATCCAACAAATTCACGCAACTCTTAGCAGGTCATCACTCCATCTAGTGGGGGGTGCCTTACGCCTTAAGGCTGGCCTGATTTCTTAAATTTACGCGAAAACTACACATTATATAAAACTATATTTACAGATTTTATCGCGTTTAATTAACTACTTTAACGAAACGCCGGGAATTTAAAAATAATCCGTAAATATAGTTTTATTCAGCAGGCTTGTAGTATTCAAAAATGTATTAGGGGGACAGCAGTCACTTATCATGACATTATTTTATGTAAATAAAATTGTAGAAACTATTGCTTCAACAGACAGTGTAGTAATATTGAAAATGTCACATGTAGCTTAAACTACTGTATTATTTACCTAACGTATTAGGAGTTAGACATAATCTACTTTTTCAACATATAATCCTACATCACAGATGAAAGCCACGCAATATAACAACTAGAAATATACTCGTAAATCGCCAACAAGACGGAAGCCGACCGCAGTATACCAAGAACCGGATGCCGCATATTTATTAGCCCGTTTTTCGCACCATTTTCATATGCTAGTTGTATTGAAGCTTGTATGATTATTTTATTAAAAACGCAATTCTTGATTAAAATCAAAGCATTATTATAATTATAAATTTTAATCTATTTAAGACTAGGATTGATCGATTTTGATTTTGATAGATAACATTTGTTAAAACTCTTATATTGCGGCAGGGTGTCTAATGCAATTATTATTTTTCCAATATGTATATGTACGACATATAATGTGTATAACTGCTCCTTCGATATTGTAACAAATGTTGGTTAGCATGTTATGGATTCTAAATAGAACATGGTTCAATCTTACACTAATATTTTATTAGCATACAATATCAATAATACAAAAACCTTAGTCCAACTAATACTTTCAGCTTATTACTTGCACTTATTACACATGCATAATGAATACTTGAGATGATACCTAAGTATTGCGTAGTATCTTTTTTTTCGAGAGCCACCGTAGATATCGTAATCTCTATTCTATTTTTGTCCATCGACTTACTAGTATAAGCGTCAAGTTGTTTGATCGAGTGATTTATCTTTTTTTATGGAAGAGTGGGCAAATGAGCATTATTACCTAAAGGTGAGAGTCAACCGCCGTCCAAAATAATAATAACTGAGGTGCGTTTTAATAAGGAGTAAGCTCGATTGCTGAAAATCTCTTAGTCGTAAAGTTCAAGAATACTCGCTGGTCGTAAACGATTCTACAAAGAATTTGTGCGAGGAAGAAAACTCCTAGTAAACTGCACAACAGTGGAAAACCAAACATTCAGATGGTAGGGATGGTATCGTGGGTGTGTTATTAACGTTATATATATATATATATATATATATACGCCACGGAGCTGATATATATTCAAAGACAAATGTTTTTTTTATAATCTGATAAGCAAAAAGAAATGAAAAGAATATATGGAAATTTAAAAATATGTGTATATATGAGTATAACAACACATGGAATTGGAATTTTTATGCGCGAGTTTACCTGGCTTTCATGCACTAACAGGATGCGATTACAATCCGTCTTTTTTTTTTCAAAAAGGCAAGATAAGACCGTTAAAATAATAATGAAAAATTAAGTTTATCAAAAAGCATTAACGGATCTTGGAGTTGCTCACATAACCGATTTGCAAGATGAAATTTTGCCAATTTTAAAAACATTTGTTTGTGAAATCTATGGTGACAAAAATGTTTTAAAATGCATTTTTTCAATATTTTTCAAAATAATTTTGCAACCACCTCAAAAAGTTAAAACGGATTCAATGCATCAAAAAAGCAGATGAAGCCATTCATGACGGTCCCGCGCCTAATCTCTTCCGGGCGTGTTGTATTGCTGTCCCATCATAGTATGAGAATGAGGAAATAAAGAGTGCACCTGTTTGCTTGCGTAAACATTCGTACAATATAACGCTGCCGTACGCAGAAGGCTCGTCTGTGTGGAGCCTGGCTGCCGTGCACGAGTGTCGCTCCTAGGAAGACATTTATCCGCATTAGAAACTAACTGACATAGCCCAACGTATAAATAAACTCGAGTGACAATAGGTTGGCGATATATTTCGAATCAAAAAGTGAAGTCTAGGGTGGGTATTATCACAGATGGAATGACGACCTGGTGAGACATAGATGGATGAAGGTGGCCCTGGACCGTGTTTTGTGGTATTCCTTGAAGAAGGCTTATCTACAGCAGTAAACTATTGAAGCGCTGTTTTTTTAATAGGATAGGGTGACAAACTAACACAAAAAAAACACAATAAAAATATTGGGTAATATACAAACTAAACGTGGTACCTCAAAAAATATTAACCTATATAGCCCCGCAGTTGAATTTTTTTTTAACTGAGAATAAATTACACATCCTTTTAGCTTGAATCTTGCTGATTGATTCATGCTTAAATAGCGTGCAAACTTGAAGTCAAAAGCCAAATATATTTTATTTTTAGAGCAAGATTCCCCCTCAATAGCAAGCCTACCCTTTTTATTTCTACCAAATTAATCATTGGAGTTTTCACATTGATTCCTTTTGTGAAAGCGACTTTATAAGCCGTCTTTTTGTGCCTAATATACGGCGGAAACTTTGGGATACGCCCCTAAGAAAATATATAGTTAAGGAACTGTTTTATCTTTTGAGGAAAATAAATTTGTGTCGATCAACGAACAGTCCAAAAAGGAAAAACATTTACGTAACTGTGGTATAAATCAAGACTTCATCATGGGTTCATATTACATAAGAAGTTTTCACTTAAACAAGTTTTATAATTGAATATTTTTGAATTAAATATTTTTCATCATCATCATTATCATCATCAGTCCCACCCAAAGTATGCCACAAAGCACGGTCCTGAGCCACCTGCATCCACCGACTTCCTGCATGTCTTACCAGGTCGTAATTCGCCTCCTTAAGCTCCACTCGAGAATCTTTTTTCCCCAACGGTTGTCGGTAATTTGGTAATTTGAATTTTTCAAAAATCCAAACCATAATGGTTTGGTAATGTTTTAGTAAATATTTCATTCCCCTATTAATTCAGTGCCTATAAAAAGTCCGCTGCTTCACGGGAAATATATTTTTACGTGGTAGAGCCATGGTGCAGTTATATTATGGTTGCAGCAGGCAAAGTATATTATGGCTCGACCAGGGAAGGACCACGCACTCACAGAATACTACCGTAAAATAGCAACTTAATGCTTGCGTTGTGTTTCGAATGTTGAGCGTTTAGAACCGGAAACCCTTTTTACTGGAAATAAGGCATTACATCTTAGTCCTCAAAGGTGATAGTGCAACTGAATTAATGGATGATAGAAACCCCTGGGAAAGGTGATCCCTACCAAGCTATTTCTAATTTGATTTGTGTTGTTAATTCTAACAAACATGATTGTAAGTTGTTATAAAAAAAGTTTCGTGGTGGTCTTCCCAGGACAGAGGTTTATTGTCGAACCAGTGGTACATTAAAAAGTGACTCAATAAGTATTATTTAATATAATCAATATTGAATAAAAATGTTTCTGTTTCTATTTCTGGCGATTTATAATTTTCTAGTATTTACAATTTTAGTAGTATAATTTCTGTAGTATCTAACTCCTTGAAACACAATGAGTAAAATGACGTCATTCTACATCCATTATGGCGACGTCTTACATAACAATGCAGTATTATTATGACATGTAATCCATCTGACGATAGAGCTAGAATTTAGCCAAAAATGGAAAACAAAATTGTCGCCATACCAAACTGAAAGAGTTATAACTCAGCAAATGTTAGGGATAGTTTGGTGGTGCTCGAACAAATGTTGTAGGGGACAACAAGGGTCGACTGCTGACAATTAAAAAATTCAATATAGCAGATCTATGTAATTCTAATGTATAATATTTTATGTACATTTTTAATGGTATACTATAGTTAAAACTCAAATTAATCTGTCTTTCTTCTCTTCAATTTAATTTATATGGTAATTGCGTACAGCAACGAAGTATTTTTATATTAAAAATTGAGTGCACCTAGACTAGTCTAGCTTTTTATTTGTACTGAAAACTTCAGATGCAAATATCGTGGTTGTAGCACGTACAAGTTGGCTCGACAGAAGAAGAACCTAGCTCTTAAAAAATACAAGCATAAAATATCAGCTTAATACTATTGCGTATCGTATGGTGAGTGTAGGCAACCGCAGACCATTTTTACTTGAAATGAGGCATTCAATCTTAACCTTCATTTTGATAATGCGCCTTCATTTTAACTCTCAGTCGAAGATACCCGTAAATGCATGGTTACCACTTACCATCAGGTGGACTTTGTGCCCATTTGTTACCCTTATTCTTTAAATAAAATTAGAAACTAAAGTTGTAAAAATATTTATTTCTATATATGCATTACTATCGACTTCCTGTATGTCTTACAAAGTCTTAAAGGGGGGATGCCCTACACTTGGCTTACCATGCAGAAAGCAGATGAAAGCAGGTGGTTCAGAACAGTGTTTTGTGGATTTTCTTGGGGGAGGCCTATGTTCAACAGTGACTTGTGAAGGGCTGTAATTATGATGATAATTACGATGCATTAATATAATTTATTTTATTAATCATGGCTGATAGTGGCGCTATAGTTATAGTATCAAAACATAAATAAAAATATAGCTATATTATCAAATATCAAACATACAAATCAAACACTTGCAAAAAAATTTACATTTTAGGAAAGCAAAATGAAAAAATTACAATAAAAATTCGAGACGTTTTGTTCACCTTTGTTCTTATTCAAATGAGAAGAAACCAATGCAAGGCAGTTATTAAAAAGGTCGTTATTCTTTGCAACCCGACAATAATAACAAGCAGGCAAAAAAAAAAACAGAATTACTTAGTTGAAACCGTGGAAAAATTAAATTCATATTTTTATTCCAATTAACTTCTTGTTTGTATACGGTTAGAAAACAATGCAAAGGTTGTCTGGATAACCTTTCCACTTCACTAATACTTCTTTCTATTCTGTTACCTGAATAACGAGTGTCAATTATTTTATCTATTTTATATTGTGAGGTGGGGTTGTAAGTAAATTTCTGCTATTCTCTTTCATAAAAAGTACCAACTATTTGTTCATTTTGTAAATCAGTTATTGTATAAACAACCCATGGAGATCTATCAATTATTGAAGATATAATAAATATTTCATCACTCCAACTTGATTCATATCCTTTTTGGAAAACATGTTTATATTTAGTTATTCGAACATAATCACCCACATTGAAATCTGGTTTAGGATTTGTAAAGAAAGTTTGTTTGACCGTCTATCATAAAGATTAGTCCACACTGTCATAATATTGTCCATGCGCCTCTAGAGTTGCATCCCTGTAGGCATCTTCCATGAATTTTGGTTTATCTGGTGACACTTGTCGTGCTAAATATCTTATTTAAGTTTTATCTAGAGGGTTTTTAAAATATATTATATAACTTGAGTTTAAAGATATGTCTCTTTGCCCTTTACCCTGATGAAATAAATTTTGTGTTAAATAAAATACACTGAGATTCCTGTGATAACTACCTTTTGTAAATATATCTATAATTATTCTATCGGACTCTCTCATTAGATCATCAATAATAACAAGATGTGGGTTTTCACCATCAAACATATTAAGATTTGGAATTCCTTGATGATAGTTAACATTTGATAAATTATATAAAGGTTGCATTTCATCACAGCACCATGTGATCTGATTAAAATCACAATTACATATTTCTGTAACTGATTTTATGAAATTTGTTACAAAATTTGACTTCCCACATCCACTTGCTCTTGCCACAATAGCAGTAAGCGGATGTATAAAGTGAAACATTACACACGTCTAAAGTTCTAAGGGGTGAAATAAAAAATGAAAGTGTTGGTGTAGGTAAACAATTAATATATATATATTGTGTACTATAACTAATGTGTTTGGGAAATCAAACGAAATTTATGATTAATTAAAAATTTTATTTTCAAGCAATAACCACTTGTAAAAAACCCACACTTCGTCACAAGAACAATGTAAAATTTTGTGATTATTTTTTGCAAATATATGATTATTACACACATAACGTTTGTTTAAATTTATGACATTTACCAAATCATTGTATTTTGGACATTTGTATTCTTCAATATCAAAAATTCTATCATTCGTCGTCAACATTTTTAAAAATTGTTTTTCTGCTGAACCACCTTTGTATGCGATCACTTCGTCTTTGCACAAATTTCTCATGTACCAATTTAATATGGGAATGATATTCTCTTGTTTGTAGGCACATTTTAATACTTCGGTCACGTCAAAATATGGCATGCCGTGCACGTATGTTTCGCAATAACGAACAGTTTTTTTGTCTTTTGGCGACAATAAAGGATAACTTGGCCGAAACAAATAATGATCGATAAACGCATCATTTTTATTAGATAGTTTTACGTCTAGAATAGCCATTTCTCTACATTGAAAATGCTTATGAGGATATGTAATGTAAAATCCGTCCATGTCGATGATGTATCAAATATTTTTTAGATTTTGTGTCATATTGAACCAAAAAGTTAAAATTATTTACACGTGACTAAAAATATGTATGTTCCAACAAACTTCACATAACAATACTTCATTATTTCCCATCATCCCATCTCTTCCTGCTCTTGTCTTCCTGTAATTTAAGTAAACAGAATCACATTCACTAATGATCAACTAATGACCGTCATTGTTAAAAAAGTATTTTTTAACTTTTTCACTTTCTGCTATTGTCTTTGTATTCAGGGCTAGGAAATGTCCGCCGCGCTGCCTCAATGCGTGTTGACGAACTTCACATGCCTTCGAAATTTTCTCAGACATGCAGGTTTCCTCAGGATGTTTTCCTTCACCGCTGAGCACGTGGTAAATTAGCACTTAAAATTGCAATTAACAATTTAATTGGTGCCAGCGGGGATCGAACCCGGGTCGCGTACTGTGAAATTTACAGCTTGCGCTAACCATCTGAGCTACCACGGATTAATCATATACATACATAATATTTAAATATAATTCGTCAACACTAAATCATACACACGTAAGAAAACAATAGAAAGAAAAGTAAGTTTTTCAATAGAATAAACACTCACATCCATGGCCTATGATGCGTTGAAGTAACACAAATGTATTATTGATAGATACACTGCGGTCAAACGACCATACACTAACTCCATGACTGCAGCTGCTCGGTCTTATATAGTACCAGTAAATAATAATTCTAATCTAAAGAACTTCTGCAGTGGAACTGATAGTACGAGTAACTTTATGCGTCAACAAGCTTATCTCACTTTCTGTTGCTTATCTCAACATTCCTTCGTATTGCGTCTTGTTCAGTGTATTGATGACTCAAATACGATTTGTATAACACAAAAGAATGCAATTTAATATTTAGAAATCACTATAATTGATCATTCCTATGTTAGTCATTGAGTAGATTGGTACTGTAATAATCTACTAATATCAGTAATATCACGGATACACTAGATGTACAAAAACATCTGAAAAAGATTCACCCCAGTCTAGAAAATAATGTTTATGCTGCTAATAGACTGCCCATGTATACCCACGTACCAACATATATAATATGCAATTTGGATACAGATGATGTACCAGGGTCACATTGGGTAGCTTTATATATCGATACGAATGACGTCGCTCAATATTTTGATTCATATGGACGATCACCTGTAAGATATCATCTAGAGTTTTTAAAAAGGAATTGTAAAAGATTGAACTGGAATGTTGATAGGATTCAGAATGAGTGGACTTCAGTTTGTGGCGAATATTGCTTAATGTATTTGCTATATAAGTTTCAGGGATGTTTAATGCATAGATTTACGAGTATATTTACAGAGAACACATTGTACAATGATATTTTAGTGGATGAGATGCTTCGCTCCTATTTTACAGACAATAAGTAATAAGATTTTGTATTTTGTAAATAAAAATTGTAACAAAATTAGGTAATGTGTTTTATTGATGATTCAGATTAGCCTTGTAGATAGGAACAAAGAAGTATAATACAATAGCCCTGATAAGTCGACGCATACGCCGAGGAACAATAGACAATGACGGTATTCAATGAACAATAGATAGATAAGAACAATGGGCCGCTAATGACGGTGGAGGTCCTCACCGGATATCAATTAAATAAGATTTAATTGATCTGCACATCTCAGATCGTGATCAGAGCATGCCTTTTTTTAGGGTCATGAGTCGATGAACGTTGTACCAATTATGACTCAGTGAGCCAGAAGTAGTACTACCTATCTACTACCGGGGACTGGGGGCCGCCTTTTCGCGTCGTTTCTCATGGAGGGTATATTGCCATAGTTGCACACTTGGCGGGCGGGTTGGCATCCGCAGTTTTTTTGCTCTACGGTTGCTATCAGGAAGATGCTGCTGCCCATCTCCTGCATGTTTCCCTCTGTCGCCTTTTACGATCCCCACGGGACGATATGGGGTAGTGGATATTCTTGACCACCACTACACGGCGAATGCCATCTAATAGCTATTTAATAATCAGACCTGATTACATATATACATAAGTACATAAACAGTCACGCTTGTTGACCACTGGGGTAGGGGAGACAATGGACTTTCATTTGGTACGGTCCTCTCTCATACACCTCTCTCGCCTTTTTTACATATATATAAATGCCTACAAATACATGCTTGTCAGTTAAGGGTATACGCTTAATCTAGTCTAACTTCAATATATTGTAAAATTATTACCTAATCTTACGTCTAGAGCGTCCAATCCTGACTCCACCGTTCACTTCTGCAACATAGATTTGCTTTTTCACTCTTTCCTAGTTCATTCTTTCTACATGAACAAATCACCGAAGCATTCCTTTCTTGATTCTGGTTGCAATGTATAGGTAATTCGTTTGATATCGGTTAAGAATCACCACCGAACTTCTTCTAGTGAATTTCATAAGAGGCTAAGAATGTAAAATTCATGAAAATTCCAATGCTTATCGGTGGATGCTGACAAACAATCTGTTAAAATACCACACTAAAATTAAACAGGGTGTTGGACAGCAACAGCTTCATCATGCACCTAGATGGCTCGTACTGCGATTATTTCAATTTAAACTATCTCAATATGCTTGCTGAGCATTACGATAGTGGCAAACCCTCCTTACGGGAGAGGCCCTTGTTCTGTAGTGGATTATTTACAAGCTGTTATGAGAAGGTAAGCTAACTAAAATCGACTATGTCTGTCTTTGTATTGGTTACCAAAATAAATGCTCAAATTCAAATTCAAATTCTTTATTTGCAACTAAATAGGTACAAAATGTTTTCTTATTGATGTTATACTGCTATTGTCTTACGGCGCCTCTACACGTTGGCTTAAACAGTGGCGAATGTAGTGGCCAATAGCATTGGCCAACGTGTAGACGGGGTGTTTGGGCTTCATTGGTATGTATTGGAACGATGGCCCGCAAGTTGGCGCGAGATCCGTGTGGTGTCGGTTTTTTACAAAAGATCAAAGGATTGTTGGCGGAGTTTGGTCGCCGCGTCCACACGTTGGCCGCGCATTTAGTTTGCTACAAGCTCCCAGAGTGATTACACGCAGCTGATTTAAATTTTATATTCAAGCTTTGTAGGGTGCATGCCCCAATTACCAGCCTTCTAGTGCCAATTTCAACTTTAAACATTCCTACTACTTTAATTAGCGCGATTTAATTATTATTAAACATTTGTTTTAATCAATAAGCTATTTATCAAAAAAAAAATTAACGTTCTTTTACAATCAGATTATTACGAGAACAATTTTAAAATGAAAAAAAAATGAAGCACGTCGTTTATACGTGGTAGAACCATGCAGTTATATTAGAAGTATAGTTGCAGCACGAAGGTCGGCTCGACCGGGGAAGGACCACGCTCTCACAGAATATCAGCGTAAAATAGTAGCTTAATGATGCTGTGTTTCATATAGTGAGTGTAGAGAACCAGAGACCCTTTTTAAAGGAAACGAGGCATTTCATCTTAGTCCTCACGGGTGACAACGCATCTGCATTTTGATTCGTAATCGAGGATAGATGTAGATGTCTGTGGGCCACAGTAACCACTTACCATCAGGTGAACTGTGTGCTCGTTTGTCACACTATCCTATAAAAAAACGTCGATTTCTTATAATTTAATCGTGCAAGTTTTCGAATCATCATCATCATTGCAGCTCTTCACAAGTCCACTACTGAACATCCTCCTCCACAGACTGCCGCAATGCATGGTCCTGAGCCACTTTGCTCGTCGTGAATTTTTCATTTATGTTCTAAGTTATAATTAGTACCTATTATTAAGTCAATATTAATTATATTTATTGCTATTGTTTTTGTCTTTTTCAAAAAATAATTAAATTATGAAATAAATTATAAGGTGTTTTTTATATACATCAAATGTCTGATAGAAATGCAAGTACTTATTTTGCTAAACTTTAAAATCAAAACCCAATTTTAAAACATAGACTAATCGATTATAACTCCTTTAACTTTAAAATAAGTTAAGTTCTTATTAATGGTATTTATTCCAGTTTATGATGCATGTAAAGAATAAATAAAGCTAATCGTATATCGTATACTATTTACAGCCCCATTAATAACCACTATTATTTTATAATTCTTTTATAAAAACGTTAACCCCACAATAGGATTTTCTCCCGTATCACACAGGCAGTTTACAAACATAAATTGCACAAGGACATACATCCAGACCCGAAACAATTATTTGTAGGACATACAAATACTTGTTCCGTGCGGGATCAAACTCGCGGCGCCCGGCGCAGCCAATCATTGCTGAGCCACTGCGCCACGGTGCTTATAAATTCGTCCGCGTCGTTGCTGTCCTCTGCAGGGCATAAATGCCGTGCAGGTCTCGGGCCTCGGGGTGTACCCCTTTACCCGGATGTTCCTCACGGCACACTACAATGTGCCGGTCCTGGGCGCCTTGATGTTAAAGGCGTTGCTTATAACGACTATTGTCGCAGTCGGTAAATTTATAGTAAAAGGAGGTTATCTAAAAATTGTGTTTAAATAACACAACTTGTCTAAGTTGGCCTTTCTGCGGCATTGAGGGGTTTACTCGGACTCCCTAATCTATATAGGGAGGAGTTCTCTTGGATAAGGTCGCCCGTCCGGCGGCCTTGCATGCAACGGCGCGAAGCCGTTGAGGTGTTCGTGTGGCCCGTTGTCGGCGCGGTCAAACATACCGCGCGACAACCGGACCACGAAATCATGTAGGCTCTCCATCTTGAGGTTGGCCGCTATGACGTCATTACGGACGTAGCGACCCGCACCGACTATGGTTCGTAATGACAAACTCTGCTGGGCCTGAAGTCGCCGCTTCTGATGATCGCTCAGGAGTGCATACCAGGCCGGAGCAGCGTATGTTAGCAGGGGTCTTATATATGTTTTGTAAATAGTTAACTTCGACTTTGTCGGTAACTTGGATGTCAGGACAGGGCGGAGCATTGCCCGCGCACATCGAGCTTTGCGTATAGCAGAGTCGACGTGCGCTGTCATATGCAACATCCTGTCAATCCGACATCCAAGGTAGGTCACGGCCTTCTCATATGCGATCTCCTGGCCTCCGAGGGTTAGTGGTGGTGGTAAATTTCTGTAGCGGCGAGTGAGTAGAGCGGTCGTCTTGCTAACATTGACGGCCATCCTCCACTCATCCAGCCATGGTGGCAGCAGGTCCAGCAGACGTTGCATCCTGGCAGCTGCAATATGGGCTCTTCTGGACGACGTGAAGTATGCGCTGTCATCCGCAAAAAGCGCTAACTCGACGTCGTCCTCCCATTCATGCAAGTGTCCTGCCAGGGTAGGGATGTCATTAGTGTATGCCGCGTACAGGGCTGGAGACAGACAGCTGCCCTGTGGCACACCAGCTGTTATGGTCTTTATTGCGGACACGGCGTCCTCTACGCAGACGTAGAACTTCCTGCCTTCCAGGAAAGACGCCACTAGCCGCAATATAGCAGGAGGGATACTTGTTTGTACATCTAACTTGTAGAGTAATCCTGTGTGCCACACCCGGTCGAACGCCTTCTCGATATCGAGAAAGACGCCCAACGATATGCGGCCACGGTTGTGTTCGGCCGCAAGCAGGTGCAGCACTCTGGTCAGCTGTGTTGCTGTTGAGTGACCCCTCCTGAATCCATGTTGCTCCGCCCGAAGTTGGATGCACGGGCGGAGACGTCTTAACAGTAATCTTTCGCACAGTTTAGCTATATGCGGTAGCAGCGTGATCGGCCTGTAATTGGCAGCTCTACGCCTGTCCTTCCCGGGTTTCGGCAAGACGATAACTTTGCCTTTCTTCCAGTCCTCCGGGAAGAATTCGTCCGCACATTGGCCCGAACCGCTTTGCGCCCTCCTTTCTGCCAAGGAGGGTCGCATTTGTATACGGCTTAGAGATCTCTAGTCAGATCGTTAAGCCATTTCCTAAAAGGCGGTGTTTAGTGGGTAAAAGTCTCCACATAACCACGCAGCCGGCTGCGTGGTATGCTATGAGCATTCACCGCCTCCCTCCCCCGCTTTCCGGAGGGTTGCCCATATTTGCTTCGGGCGCAAAAAAAAAAGCCCGAACCGGCATTCCGCCTGTGGCATCGCTTCCGAGCGGTCGCATCCAGGTAGTCCGCGCTTTCGTTCCTGTACGGTTAGTGCTCTCCCGCTCTCGCGCCCCCGCTGTCCCGCTCGCGCTGTACAGCGCTGACGCAGTGCTCAGTCCGCCGGCGGCATCGTTCTCGGACGGTCGCCTCCTGGTGGTCCGCGCTCCCGTACAGTACGGTAGTGCTGTCTCGCTCTCACGCGCCTCCGCTGTCCTGCTCACGCGGAACAGCGTCGAGGCTGCCGGTGAGTCACTTTCACGCTACAGTTCTTGCCCCCCTGTCTTCGGGCAGGGAGGTCTGACTGACTTCCGCTTTTCATTTTAATTTTCACTTTTCATTTCATTTTCATTTTCACTTTTTTTTTGTACTGTCTCCTTTATTTTCTTGTTGTTCCTGCATTACTATTACGTGCATAGTGTGTCGTAGTACGTCTCGTGATCTAGTCCCTGTTCTACCGAGAACAGGGACCCGTCCTCATCTCTACTTAGCCTAGCTTACTGACCCAAAATGGCCACATCCAGTTTCACTGAGTCCCTCGCCGCCCTCATTAACCAATTCGGTTTAAATGGCAATGAGACGGTCCTCGCTGCCATCGCCACCATCGCCGCCCAGGCTCCCCTCCCTGCCCCTCAGGCACACCTTCCGCCGCCGGTAATCGCGTCTTACCTCGAAACGAGGAACTCCTTTGCCCCCCTTGAATCTGCCCCCTTAGAAATGGAGTACGCATGCTCCGAGTCCTCGGCGCCGACCTCCCGGAAGAGGCCCGCCACTACTTCAGGCTCCGGCTCATCGGAGTCCTCTGACTCCGACGGAACCGGGGGAGTCCACGTTCACCACCGTCACCTCCAAGCGCAACGGTAAGCGCGCCGCGTTAAAACGCACCCCCCTACCTCAGCGGCCCCTGCCGCTCCTACAACCTCAGCAGCCCCCGACGCTGCCGCCGTCCCACTCATGTCACTAGACATCCCCACACCGTCCAAACCAGCCTCTCGTTGTGCTCCAGTCCTTGCTAAGAAGCAAGTCCCGCCCCCTGTCTTCCTAAGAGACAAGGCTAAATTCACCCAGCTGTTAAAAACCTGCTACAACGCAGGTATAAAGTACGATTATGCCGTCAACCTCGGGGAGTCGATCAAAATCATCCCAAGCTCGATCGAGGATTTCCGTCAAATCACCCGACTATTCACAGCCGAACGAGTCTCGTACCACACCTACGCTCTCCCTGAAGAGCGCAAAGTCAGGGCCGTCATCCGAGGCGTCCCCTTCGAGTTCTCAAACGAGGAAATCCTTGAGGACCTTAAGTCCCAAGGTTTCCCAGTAGAAGCAGTGCACAAAATGCACAGTAGGACGGGCAAGAGATACAACCTTGCCCTCATCATCCTATCCAACGTAGAGGAGGCCAAAGCCATCTTCCGGCGGGTACGCACAGTGTGTGGCCTGTCGAGAGTGAAGGTCGAGCCCCCACATAGGCGCGGTTTCCCGGCGCAGTGCCACCGCTGCCAACTTTATGGTCACGCGGCGTCCAACTGCTCCGCCCCACCCAGGTGCGTTAAGTGCCTCGAACCTCATAACATGAAAGAGTGTCCCCGGCCCAAAGACGCCGAATCCCCGCCCGCTTCTGTCCTGTGCAACCAGACAGGACACCCGGCTAACTACAGGGGTTTCCCACGCGCACCTCAACCTCGCCCCAGTAGGCAAGCTCCACCGCCGGTGAATGACCGCTCATTCCCGGACCTCCAACAACGGCCCCGTCAGGGCCTTTCTCAGCCCATCCAGGGCTTCTCTCGACCCTCTCAGGGTCCCCCTAGGCCCCCTCAGGGCATAATTCAGCCCCCTCCGGGCTTCTCCAAGCCAATGCAGCCTCCAGTCTTTCCCTGGGGGCCCAAAAAGGCAGATCCACCGCGGACAACCTCGTACGCACATGAAGCAGAGCCCACACCTGACGACTACAACACACTATATTCCGCTATTAGGAATATCGATGTTAGGGAAATCACCGTAGTAGCACGCAAACTGCGCGCGGCGAAGTCCCCCCAAGAACGTCTCCTCGTTCTTGCAGAACACAACAATCTTCTATTAGCGTTGTAAGTTAAGTTAACTAATTAACTTAACTTCAATAACTGAGCAAATCACTCTACCTAAATCTCACGGTCGTATCAAACCTAAGGGTTTATCGCTTGTATCATTTAATATTCGCGGCTTGCGAAATAACCTCCCAGAGCTTAAGCTCTTTCTTCGGAATCGTGAAGTCGATTTCCTCCTCCTACAGGAAACTAATCTCAAAGATAAGGGCACTAGAGGCCTTTCTATTAAAAACTTTTCTCTTCTTCGTAACGACAGACCCGACCGCCGAGGCGGCGGAACGGCCATCTATTACAAGAAGACACTTCATTGCTCGCCCATTTCTACTCCGCAGCTTACCAATATGGAAGCCACGGTATGCAGGCTAGCTATGACTGGACATCAGTCCATCCTCATAGCCTCCTGTTACATCCCTTCAGGAACCTATCCCCTCAAAAAAAATTTTTGAGGCCATTTTATCTTTAGGCAATTCAGTCATTATGTTTGAAGATTTTAACTCCAAGCATACTGAATGTACATGCCGCACTACGTCCCCTAGTGGCAAGATACTGCTCGATATCACGCAGTCTCTTGATATTACCGTCTATAGACCTCTCGGTGTTACTCACTTTCCCGATAACACCGAACACGCCCCCGATGTGTTAGATTTTGCGCTACTCCAAGGAGTTTCTCTTAATCTCAGAGCAATCGAGACACTAGACGATCTAGGATCAGATCACCGACCGGTCTTCCTCATTCTTGGCCATCAGCCACCTCCCCCAACACACACGAAAACCTTCACTAACTGGAAGGGATTCAAGGAGTCCCTAGCTAAAGCTTTGGACTCACAGGACTCTTCCATCTCCCTACCGTCGGACTTAGATAGTCCCGAAAAAATTGACACCGCGCTCGATTCACTCTCCACCCTTATTAAATCCTCCCTTAAGGAGAACGAAAGGGTCGTCCCGGTTGCTAACAATAGTGAGCTTCCCCTACATATTAGCAACCTATTAAAAGCTAAAAAAAGCTGCTTTCTGGAGAGCAGCAAAATATCCCACCCCCCGAATATAGGCGCGCGGCCAATCGTCTTCAACGAGAACTCCGCTTCCGCCTCTCTGAATTTCGAGACCTCGAAAAGAGTAAGCTCATGGAGAATATCTCTCCATCTCACACAGCGTACTATCAGATGGCTAGAGCCCTCCGCATAGACGCTATCACCCACACTCCCCCTCTCTCCCGTCCCGACGGCACGGTTGCCTTCGAGGACGAGGAAAAGGTTGAGTGCTTTGCAGATAGCATTGCCGCTCAATGCTCTCCTAGTTCTCAACCCGTCGACCCCTCTCACGTCCAGGCAGTGGAGGATGAGGTCCGCCACCGGCACTCACCCCCTACGGCCTCCGAACCTATTTCTGTGTCCAATGATGAGATTTCATTCCTCATCAAAGGACTTAAGCCCAAAAAGGCTCCGGGTGCAGATGGCATCTCCAACCAAGCCCTAAAACACTTTCCTGAGCATGTGTTAACCTTTTTATCTATTATCTTCAACGCCTGCTTCAACCTCAGTTATTTCCCCACTACGTGGAAAGAGGCAATTGTGATTGGAATTCCCAAGCCAGGCAAGCATCTCAACCTCCCCTCCAGCCATCGCCCCATTAGCCTCCTCAAGGCAATGGGCAAGCTCTTCGAAAGAGTCATCCAAACGCGTATGAGGCGCTATCTGTTTCCCACAGACGGCGACCCTCTTATCATTCCCCATCAATTCGGCTTCCGAGCCAAACACTCATGTCCGCAACAAGTTCACCGCATTGTGGAATATATCCTCAGCGGTTTCTACCCTCGTCGTCATAAGACCATCGCGGTCTTTTTCTATATAGCTAAAGCTTTCGATAGAGTCTGGCACACAGGCCTCATCTACAAGCTCTACAAAATAGGTCTCCCCGATCGTCTAGTTCGTCTCGTGGCCTCCTATTTAAAACATCGTACTTTTCGTTTTAGACACGAAGCTACGCTATCTTCACAGCGAACTATCAAGACTGGTGTCCCTCAGGGCTTAGTACTTGCTCCTCTGCTGTACATCCTGTTCACCAACGACATTCCCATCCCGTCGAAAGGTGTTCAACTCTTCCTCTTGGCAGACGACACTGCCATCTACTGCAAAGGTGTCTCACTACCCTTCATACGAAACAAGATCCAAAAGTCAGTTGATGACCTAGGAGCTTGGTTCAAAAAATGGCGCATCGATGTGAACCCGGAGAAGAGCTCCGCCGTTCACTTCGATTACAAACGACGCCGTCTCAAAAACACTCCACCAATACGTATGCTAGGGACCCCTGTCCCCTGGCATACGTCCGCCAAATATTTAGGTGTCACTCTAGACACAGGGCTCACTTTCAAGCCCCACGTCAAAAGAGTAACCCGTCACGCATGGTTTTATCTGAGTAGGCTCAACAGTATGTTGGGCCGACATAGTAAAATGTCCCTTCGAAACAAGCGTACCCTTTACAAGGTCTGTATACGACCAGTCATGTCCTACGCGGGCCCCGTCTTTGCCCACGCAAACCCTAATATTTTAAATGAACTCCAAATAGTTCAGAACCTCTTCTGTCGTCGAGCTGCGAACGCACCTTGGTACGTCCGTAATGCCGACCTTCATCGGGACTTAGAGCTCCCAACAATTCAACAATTTTTTAAAAAACTCTCTGAGAACTTCTTCAAAGCCTCAGAGTCGCACCCAAACCATTTAATTCGTGAGGCAGCTTCTTATGCAGCCCCACCGCCCTCTCGCTATCGTGTCCGCAGGCCGAGAAACTCTCTCTCGGACCCACCTAATAAACTGTCAAACGACCTGAACTGTCTCCTGGCGGCTCAGGCCATCTCTAATTAAATTAAATTATTGTATTAACTAACATTAATTTGCCTTCGTAGGCACTCCCTCAGCGGCTCTTAGCCGCCTGCGCCCTCTTTTCCCAAAAGAGGGTCGCTCATGATAAGGCACAATACAGCTTAATCAGCCGGCTGCCTGTCCCCAAAGGCGGTTTTTAGAGGGTATCACTTAGGGTCCCCGGTAGGACAGTGAGCCCCTCATAACCACGATAGACCGGCTATCGTGGTATGCGTAACGCATTTTCCGCCTCCCTACGTATAGGGTAGCCCTTTAATTGCTTCGGGCGCAAAAAAAAAATCCCGAACCGAAGTAAACTGAACGACCTTCCAACGTGTGGACGCCGTCACCAACTCTCGGCCAATATATTCGCCACTCCATTCGCCACTGTGTTGGCCAACGTGTAGAGGCGGCATTAAGAAAATCTATTTAGCTGTTTTCAACAGCATGCAAATATTCAAAAGTTTTTATAATACAATCAATTACTAAATTTCATCTATATAAACAAACTAAAACGTCATTTTTACAATCTTTATAAATAAATAAATTCATATACCTATATAAGTTAATTAATTAATGCATCGATTTTTAACTAACTACACTGTACTTAGTCACTACAATTCAAAAACTCATTTACTGTATAAAATGCTTTATCTACCAGCCATCGTCGAAGTGACATTTTAAACTTATTAAAAGGTAATTGCTTAATATGTGAGGGTATTTTGTTATATATCATGTTACACATTGCATAGCTATTTTTTTGAAAGCGCTTACTTTTTGGAATTGTGTCAAGTAGTAATTTATGTGGGTTCCGTAAATTTATTTTAGTTGCATCTTTAGTTTGTAAGAATAAGTGCTTGTTTTGCGTTATAAGTTTGCCCACCTCAAATATATAGAGGCAGGGAAAAGGAAGTATGTTTAAACTCATAAAGTAAGGCTTGCATGACGTGTCTGATGGGATGTTACTAATAGCTCTAATACAGCGCTTTTGTGCTAAAAATACTTTTTGAGAGTCTGTGCCATTACCCCACATTAAAAGTCCGTATCTGATAATAGATTCTACATATGCGAAATACGCTGTAACCACTGTATTTTTGTTTGCTATTTTTGTCAATTTATGTAACGCGTACACAAATCTGTTAATTTTGTTACACACTTTATGTATATGTTCTTTCCATTTCAGGTTAGAGTCTATAATTAAACCTAAAAATGACGTACTAGTAGCGTTCTGCAGAAGTTGTCCATTATATTCAATATTAATGTCAGAGCTTAAGTTATTAAAATTAATGATTTTTTTTTACTTAAATTAATGAGTAGATTATTTTTATTTAGCCATTTATTTACTGAATTGATTGTATTTATATTGTCCGTTTTATGTTGATCTAGTGGTTTTTTTTACTAGTCGTTATCGTCATCGATATTTCATCTACAAATAAGGTAGTTTTATAGTTTGAGATGTCAGGTAAATCATTTATGTATAAAATAAACAACAATGGTCCTTGTACACTACCTTGGAGAACACCAAAATTATTATTTTTGAATACGGATGTATACACCCGAGCTATGTTTTTAGAATTTAACTGTGTTATTTCTCCCATCCCGTCGAAAGGTGTTCAACTCTTCCTCTTTGCAGACGACACTGCCATCTACTGCAAAGGTGTCTCACTACCCTTCATACGAAACAAGATCCAAAAGTCAGTTGATGACCTAGGAGCTTGGTTCAAAAAATGGCGCATCGATGTGAACCCGGAGAAGAGCTCCGCCGTTCACTTCGATTATAAACGACGCCGTCTCAAAAACACTCCACCAATACGTATGCTAGGGACCCCTGTCCCCTGGCATACGTCCGCCAAATATTTAGGTGTCACTCTAGACACAGGGCTCACTTTCAAGCCCCCACGTCAAAAGAGTAACCCGTCACGCATGGTTTTATCTGAGTAGGCTCAACAGTATGTTGGGCCGACATAGTAAAATGTTCCTTCGAAACAAGCGTACCTTTTACAAGGTCTGTATACGACCAGTCATGTCCTACGCGGGCCCCGTCTTTGCCCACGCAAACCCTAATATTTTAAATGAACTCCAAATAGTTCAGAACCTCTTCTGTCGTCGAGCTGCGAACGCACCTTGGTACGTCCGTAATGCCGACCTTCATCGGGACTTAGAGCTCCCAACAATTCAACAATTTTTTTAAAAACTCTCTGAGAACTTCTTCAAAGCCTCAGAGTCGCACCCAAACCATTTAATTCGTGAGGCAGCTTCTTATGCAGCCCCACCCCCTCTCGCTATCGTGTCCGCAGGCCGAGAAACTCTCTCTCGGACCCACCTAATAAACTGTCAAACGACCTGAACTGCCTCCTGGCGGCTCAGGCCATCTCTAATTAAATTAAATTATTGTATTAACTAACATTAATTTGCCTTCGTAGGCACTCCCTCAGCGGCTCTTAGCCGCCTGCGCCCTCTTTTCCCAAAAGAGGGTCGCTCTATTTTTTTAGAATTTAACTGTGTTATTTCTACACACTGATACCTATTTTTTAAATAGCTTTCTATCCAACATAGAGCAGGTCCCCTTATTCCAATAGCCTCTTGTTTGGTCAGTAGTTTATCATGTGAGATGCGATCGAAGACTTTAGACATGTCAAGAAATAGTACTGTTGTATAGTTTCTTTCATTTACATTTTGCAATACTTCCTTTACTAATGTGAATGCAGCATGTCCTGTGGATTTTTTTTTTTGAAACCATGTTGATTTTGTTTTATTAAATTATATTTACTAAAAAAGGAAGTAAGTTGGTAATGCATAACCTTTTCGAATATTTTTGAGAGGACTGGGACTAGTGCAATTGGTCTATAGTTGGTTATATCACTTTAATCTCCTTTCTTGTGTAACGGTTTTACTATAGTAAGTTTTAATTTTTCAGGAAAGACCCTTGACTCCAGTGAGGAGAGATTAATCAGGAATGCTAATATTTCACTTATTTCATTCTTACAATATTTAATTTTTTTGGTACATATGGAATCATAACACTCAGATTTTGTGTTATTTAAAGACATTATTATTTTTTTTGATAATATTTTCATTTATAGGAGTTTGAAAAATAGATTGAGGTACTTTCATGTCAGTTGTATTTTATATTTTATAATTTATCTAATTTGTTGCGTTAATGAAATTGTTATTTATAATAGATATTATTTCAGCAGGTTCCGTTACGGTCTTTCCATTATATAGAATATTATTTATGTAGTTTTTAGTATGTACACAATTTGTCTCATTTTTAATTATTTCTCAAGTAGCTCTACATATATTTTTACTATTTACTACAAATTTATTGTTTGTCGTTCTTTTGCAATATTTATACATTTTTAACAGTTTATCGTATTTTATATATTTAGTTCGATCAACATTTTTTCTCGTCATATAGAACTTGTACCGAAGTTTACGTTTAGTTCTACAACTTTTTTTAAGCCTTTGGATTTCCATGTTAGTTTGGTAAATTGGTTTTTACTCTTATTTTAGGAAAACATAGTTTATAGAGTAATGGTAAAAGGCTAAAGAATTCTTCAAACGCTTTATTTAAATCAGACTGAGCATAAACCTCACAAAATGAAACGCATTTTAAATATTTTTTAAATCTGTCTATATTTACTACGGAATAATGTCGAACGAATGAATATATTAATTTTGGTGTGATGTTCTTGTTATTTTTTTTTCAGTAAACTTTAGTACCTGTGCAGTATCATGATCTGACAACCATAGTGAACGCACAGATCCAATTGCGTCGTCAATGTTACTAATAATAAGATCAAGACACGATTTGCCTCTAGTTGGTTGTTTTATATCAAAATGAAGGTTATATTTTTTCACAATGTCCTTAAGACATATGGCGTAATGACTGGATTCAAGTATATTAATATTCATGTCACCATTAATAATTATCTTCTTTTTTGAATGTTTTATTATATATTTATTTATAAGTGTGTCAAATATATCAAAAAAACATTCTAAATGACTTTTTGCTTTTGACGGAATTCTATATATGCAAACAATAATTAAATTATTATTAATAAGATTTATTGCACAACACTCAAATTGGTAAGTCATAGCAATAGCATCGAAGTACTCTATTTTCTTATAATCAAGACCTTTTATTACTAATATACAACTACCCCCCTCTTTTAGATGATCTTGAAAATGATGTGGCTAATTTATAATTATTTATGAGTATATTTTTTCTTCACCTGTTTTCGCAAATGTTTCGGTAAAACATGGTACGTCAGAACTAATATGGTTTTTTATCTCCAAAAGGGTCATTTCTATTAGTTATCTTTTGGAGAGCAATCCATGTATATTCTGGTGAAAAAGTGTAAAGCACTTGCTATTTGCTTTGAAAAAACATGTCCTTGTTACTTTGAAAAGAATTTTGAATGTCTACGATACCATCTCGACTTAGAGTATAAATTTTTTTGTTTTTTGATAATATTGTTACGAGCTTGAGGTTCGTGACAATAAAATACAAAAAAAAAAAAACCTAAAAAAAAGAAAAAAAAAAAAAAAATTGCCGATAGAATTACCAAAATTAACTCTTTAATTCACTTTACACTAATTAAACTTAAAACACTAATAATTAATCACACTGATTCACTTTATTCCGCTCCGAAGCTTCGCTTGTCTCGCCAAATTCAATACTTCCCCGATCGCACCTTGCAGCGCCTATAAATACACATTAGTACCAGAACATTCAAGTAAATACGCGCACCAATCTAAAAAGCGCCGAAAGTTCGAGTCTCAGCTTCTAGAAGCTTAGTTCTTCGTTTCGACAACAGATGGTGCTGTCGGTTGAAAGATTAGTGATGTCATTTTCTGGAAAGCTCTCTCCTCGCTCTGTTACCCGACACTAGATGGCGCTAGTGCCAGATGTCAACTTAGCCGCGCAACAATATTAAGAAAATAGAAAGGTATTGTGCCTTTTTTGGGTATATGGTTAGCACTTAGGATATTATTACATTGAATCGTAATGTTCTTTATTTGTTTTTGGAACATAATATGAAAATAACAAGGTATAGTGCCTTTTCTAAATAATTTGTTGCATTTATTTTCCTTTGTTTCTGTTTCATTAATTATAATAGGTGACCTTTTTAAAAATTTATTAATATTTTCGACCGTTAAAAATTGTTTTTTATATTCTATATAATCGATGCATAAATTAATTTTATTATAAATGTTTTTTTAAGAAATTAAAAGCATTCAAATATTTAACATTAATATTGATCAGTTTACAATTCTCAAAATGTTTTGTCCACGATTTTATATTTAAATTTAATGTATTTTGTCAAAATAAGGATTATAGCATACAGGTGTTAGAAAGACAGAGACTTTACTTAACTTGCTTAAAGCTATACAAATATTGGAGTGTAACTTATATATATATATATATTTATCATTATTACCTATACTTAAAATTACAATGTCATTTACTGTCAATTTTTCATTGATAATGTCACACTTTAATATTTCGGTACTGTATCATTCCACTTCCCTGCCTGGTATTTATAAGTAAAGCTGACGATCCCTTTAGTTGTTCATCCCCAATAATGTAAATAAATCTTTTTTCATTTTGCTTTTGTGTATTACTGCCATCTACCGGTGTTTCGCGA
This sequence comes from Parnassius apollo, assembly GCA_907164705.1. Classification (NCBI taxonomy): domain Eukaryota; kingdom Metazoa; phylum Arthropoda; class Insecta; order Lepidoptera; family Papilionidae; genus Parnassius; species Parnassius apollo. The sequence goes on from CAJQZP010000196.1 coordinate 608,342, forward strand.
ATACTGTTAAAGTGAGAGTTTTTATCGATTTGTTACAACAATTTAATAAACATAAAAGTCAGCCTTTTAATTTTTTAAACATACCCTTTTATTGGCGAAATAGTTTTAAGAGACTGGGAACACTAATGTAGCAAGAGGGCAAATATTTGTGTGAAATAACAGTGAAAGAAATATTGAGGGAGGAAAGTTAAGAGTCAATAGTAACTCAAACAGCTTGGCAGGATCCTCCATTATTCAGAACTGTTTGTTTAATATTATTTGTTTCTGAGGTAAATGGCACTGATGTACTAACATGTTTAGTTGATTCTTTTTTTTCTGATTGATGATTTTATGGCGATTAATATTTTCCTCAATTTGAGAAAAATCTAACTTAATTTTTGTCAAACTTTTTTTCCTTTTTTAGCACTTTTTTCTAACGTTTTTTTTCGTTAACTGTTGAATTTTAATTCATATTCGGATAAGCTTCAAGCTTCCAGCCAGCAGTGAAAGACCTCGCCTCAGATTCGTAGGTCATCACTGTCAACACGGACTGGTTGTACAATTTAGTTTTGATGTATTCCTGACGAGAAGATGTGTTGTAATCTCCCGAACGCTGCCCAGCCGAGTTGAATCCATTGATTGACCTGTCAGTCGAAGTTGAACTTACCTAGTCGGACTATTTGCCCCAAGTAAAAATACTCGTCAACAACTTCAGCTAAGTGCTCCAAAAAACCACCGGCATATGTGTGACATGGACATTACACATGAATTTTGTTTTTCCATGTTCATCTTAAGACCTATCCGTTGGGAGACACTATTGAGGTCATTGAACATAGTGACTAGGTCCTCCAGCGATTCTGCCATAAGGACTATATTGTCGACAAATCGAAGGCGAGTGATGTACACGCCATTGACGTTAATACCGTATCTTTCCAGTCCAGTAGCTTGAAGACGTCTTCCAATGCAGCGGTAAAGTATTTCGGGGATATTACGTCACCCTGTCTGCAGCTTAAAAAAAACTCATTTTTATTGCGTATTTTAGGTAAAATTTCATATAGTAAGACACGCTATTGCATGTTTGTGTGTCTATCTTTATCTAATCTTAGCGACGATATGTTTTCACAACTTGTGTAAGCGAGATAGATATATGTTTATTTAAAATTGTTATTAGTTTCAAAGCTACGTCGTCGCTACTTTTTTCGACGCGCGGTAATGTGGTTTGCTCCTCTAGTGTTGTATAACCATTGATTTATATATTACACTAGATCAATAATAACCGCGCCAAAGCGTTGCCACTGCACATATGGCCACAGCCATATACATAGCTTACGTCAGTTCAGTGTTCATACACGCGACACAGATCGACTATTTTCTGATAAGACGGAACCAAATCAAGAGTGTAAAAAACTGCAAAGTGCTTCCAGGTGAAGACTTAGTATCCCAGCACCGAATTTTGACATCTGCTTAACTGTTCGCCTCAACAAACATAAGGATCGTCCCCCATCCAAAATAAAGTGGCATTTGTTGCATAAGGAGGAGTATGCAAGTGAATTTAGAGAGCTAGTTGTAAACAAGATGAAAGAGATGGGTGATATGGAAGGAATGAGTGTGAATGAGTGCTGGAAGGAAATGGCTGATTGTATCCGAAGTGTGGCAAGGAAGGTGTTAGGAGAAACAAAAGGGAAGCGTATGATAGATAAGGATGGGTGGTGGTGGAGTGAAAGTATTAGAGAAGTTTTGAGAGAAAAGAAAAATGCCTTTAAAGAATGGCAGAGCATAGAAGACCAGAATGAATCCATAAAAGAAAGTAAGAGAGGGGCGTATAAAGAATGTAAGAAGAGAGCGAAGAAGGAAGTTGCTATTTGTAGGGCAGAGGCGCAAGATAAATTATATCGGTCCCTTGAAAGCCCCGAAGGTCAAAAACGACTTTTTCAAATTGCAAGAGCGAGAGAAAGGAATTGAAGAGATGTTTCACATGTAAAATGTATAAAAGATGATTCTGGAAGGATTTTGACTGACGATGAAAGTATAAAGAAGCGATGGAAGGAGTATTTTGAGAAATTGATGAATGAGGAGAATGAATGGAATGGTATTCTTGAAAACCCACCAGTGAATATGGGCTTAGCGAGAGAAATTAGTGTGGAAGAAGTAAAAATGGCTGTTAGGAATATGAAGAATGGGAAGGCGGTCGGCCCAGATGGAATACCAGTAGAAGTGTGGAAGTTGCTGAGTGCGGATGGATGGAAGTGGTTGAGTTTATTTTTCGGTAAATTGTTGCAGGAAGAACAAATACCTGAGGAATGGTGCAGTAGTATACTGGTCCCCATTTTTAAAAACAAAGGAGACGTTCAAAACTGCAGCAGTTACCGGGGAATAAAACTCATGTCACACACGATGAAAGTCTGGGAAAGAATAATAGAGAGAAGAATGAGAGAAGAGTGTGAGATAACACAAAACCAGTTCGGATTCATGCCCGGTCGAGGTACGACAGATGGCATTTTCGCATTACGCCAATTGTGCGAAAAGTACAAGCGCGTGCATAAAAATCTGCACATGATTTTTGTCGACCTTGAAAAGGCATACGATCGGGTTCCCCGTGAGGTTTTGTGGTGGGCGTTAAAGATGAAAGGTATGCCTGGGAAGTATGTGAGGTTAGTCCGTGCTATGTACAGAGCATCCCGTACATGTGTACGATCTACCGCGGGAACTACGGGCAGTATCGGTTTGGCTGTAGGGCTGCACCAAGGGTCGGCATTGAGCCCATACCTCTTCCTACTGATTATGGACGCTTTGACGTCGGACTTGCAGGATGAGGCACCCTGGTGCATGCTCTTTGCCGATGACATCGTGCTTTTCGGGGAAGAGGGCATCGAGGTACAGAGCAGACTGACGGGGTCACACTGCAAAGCAACAGAGGCTGGAAAGTGTTGGCTTGAAGATCAGTAGATCCAAAACCGAATATCTGTGCTGTGATTTCGGCGGTCTTTCCAGTCCTGTACCCATGTCGCTGGATGGCGCTATACTGCCTACCTGCTCAGATTTCAAGTACCTCGGTTCCCTCATTCAAGGCGACGGTGAAATAGATAGAGCTGTGCAGCATAGGATTAACGCAGGGTGGATGAAATGGCGACAGGTCACAGCCACAACGTGCGATCCCCGAATGCAAATAAGGCTGAAGGGGAAAATTTACAAATCGACCATCCGACCTGTCGTCATGTATGGAAGTGAATGCTGGGCCGTCAAGAAGAAGGATGAAAATGGATTGCATGCGAATGAAATAAGAATGTTACGATGGATGTGTGGTGTGACAAGGATGGATAAGATAAGGAATGAGTATATAAGAGGAAGCCTGACAGTAGCGCCAGTGGTAGAAAAGGTGAGAGGAAGCAGATTGGCATGGTTTGGGCATGTGATGCGGAGGGATGAAAGTCATGTCACAAAACGAGTGTTGAATATGAATGTGGAGGGACACACGGGCAGAGTAAGTATGGAAATGACGGCTGATAGAGAGGAATGAATGGAACAAGAAGATTTACTGCGCCGACCCCAGATAATGGGAAATGGTTTAGAGAATGATGATGAGATATATATATATATATATATATGCATTCATTGGATACGTTAGGTAATTGTATAGTTCGTCTTTTATGCGCAAAATCTAAGGTTGCACCACTGAAGACCACAGCCATCCCTCGATTAGAATTATACGGCGCCCTGTTAGTATCACGCCTCTGTAATAAAGTGTCAAATGCGCTACGATGTAATGTCACCACAAAATGCTTTTGGTCGGACTCCAGAATAGTTTTAGGATGGTTGAGATACACATTCAAATAAATTAAATACGTTTGTGTCGCACCGAGTAGCAGAAATAAACCGGTTGTGTTCTAATGCTATATTGATGTACGTTCCATCATCACAGAATCCTGCTGACCTCGCCTCTCGCGGTGTTTTTTCGGATGAAGTTCAGTCGCTGTCACTGTGGTGGGAGAGACCTGCATTCCTACAAAACGCAGAAGGTCAATGGCCTGATCAAAGCGCGGCGATGCACATAAACTTACCTGAGTTAACAGCATACACATTAAGCGTTAGTAATCCAAAACCATCTATAATTGACTTCAGTAGGTATTCATGTTTCAGTAAATTGCGTCGTACATTTGCATTTATACATCGATTCATTAAACAACTGTAAGCAAAAATTGCAGTGTATTAGAAATATCGGAGCATTGTCAGACGAGGAACTTGAACTAGCAGAATTAAAATTAGTTAGAGTATGTTAGGGCTGAATCTGAACGACAGGGTAAGAAATTGTGTAATAAGAGAAGAGTGTGGTTTGCAAGATGATGTTGTGACCAGGATTAAGAAAGGAATGCTTCGGTGGTTTGGTCATGTGGAAAGAATGAATGAGGAAAGAGTGACAAAGAAAATTTATGTTGCAGAAGTGAATGGCAGAGTCGGAAAGGGACGTCCTAGGCGAAAATTTATCGACCAAATTGGCGATTTATTGAAAACGGGCCAAATTAGGAGTACCCTTAACCGACGAGCATGTATGCGTAGGTGTATGGATGTAAAGGAGGCGAGAGAGGTGTGTCAGGATCGTGACAAATTTATTCATTTATTCATATATAAATGGAAGTCTGTAGTCTCTGCCTACCCCTCTGGGTGACAGGCGTGAGTGTTTATGTTATGTTAAAATTTGCTTACCTTTCGCATAAAGAGTTTCTCCGATTTTTCTAATAAAAATAAATTACATGCTATATTTCGTAGCCTAAACCCGTTTATGGATGACTCAGGTTTGATTCGCGTCGGCGGAAGACTATATAATTCATTATTTATTTTTGATAAGAAACATCCAATTGTTCTAGACACGAAACATCCGTTTACAAAATCATTGTTCGAGTATTATCATGTGAAATTAATGCACGGCGGGCCGCAATTATTGCTTTCAGTCATTCGCGACCGTTATTGGCCTATTAATGGTAGAAGGCTAGCCAGGCGTACGTCCAACGAATGTGTGCATTGTGAAAGATCGAAAACAGTGGTCGCGCAGCAAATAATGGGTAATCTACCATCCCAACGCGTCGTGCCCGGTTTTGCGTTTGATGTCACGGGTACTGACTTTGCAGGACCTTTTTAAATAAGCGACGGGATAGGCCGCGGCGCTAGGCTTGTAAAATGATATCTCTGCATTTTAGTAGATTTTAAAGTTCAGGCAGTATATTTAGAGATAGTTCGTTGAGTACCGAGGCATTTATTTTAGCATTGCGTCGTTTCATATCACGTCGTGGCAAACTTGGAATATTTTGCGACAACGGGAAAAATTTTGTTGGTGCAGAGACATAGGAAAATTTCTTAACGCGGAAGCAAGCTCTGGCTCTGTGTCGAACACCTTTGTAGACGATAGTATTAAATTTAATTTTTCTCCGACGTATGCTCCAAACTTTGGTGGCATATATGAAGCAGCTGTGAAATCAGCCAAGTATTATATGAAGAGGGTGTTAGGGCATAGTCATTTGATGTTCGAAGAGATCACGACCCTTTTTGCACAGATAGAGGCAATATTAAACTCAAGGTCGTTGTCTCCCTTATCATCTTCTCCAAGCGATTTGTCACCTCTCACTCCTGGACAGTTTTTAATCGGGAGCCACTAACATCATTGCCAGCACTAGATCTACAGCTTGTCAACCCGAATCGCCTACACCGATATGCAAAAATCGTGCAAGCTCGTCAGCACTTTTGGACCAGATGGAGCTAAGAGTATATTTGCGAGTTACAATAACGCACACAACAAATGGCAGGAAAAGTAACCCAAAATCAAACCTGGTTAACTGGTGCTCATCAAAGACGATGCAACGCCTCCACTTAAATGGCCTCTTAGAAGAATAGAGACAATTTACCCAGGTACTGATGGAGTTTGCCGGGTGGCGGACGCTTATACTGAAAGGGACACGATCAGGCGAGCCCTAAATAAAATATGCCCGCTCCTGGAGATAGAAGCAACAGTTTAAAAGCAGAGCTTTTAAAAGGGGGGGAGGATGTTACCGCCAGCTACTGCAAGCGGTTCCATGCATGACGTCAAGAGCCCCGCCATTCGGGGCCTCATTCCATCCGGGGTATTCATTCCATCGTCCAAGTGACAGTACACCGTTTTAAATTAGTAATTGCTTATTTGCTATATAAAATTGTTATAATAATAAAAAATAGTTTGGCACTTATCCTTGGATTTTCATATTATTTTGCAACCCTATCTGGAAGCTTGAGGGAGTACTAACAACTATTTTAACTTAAAATATTAAGATATCTTTAAAAAAACTTTTAACTAAATATCTAGAGTAATAATTGATTAATTATCCACTTGCTTCGTATTAAAGCAATGCACAAATATATTGCGAAATAGAGTTGTCTCGTTTAGCTCCCCAACTTGCACCACGATCAACAGATATGGCAACAAACCTATTAAATATTTAAATGCAAATAATTTCTCACGCCTTGGGGTCATATTTACCTTAATACGCATTTTTATATACAATTGCTCTATCCATGTCGATTTTTATTGGAAATTTTAACCATAATTGTCTACGACCGCTGAAACATTAACAGGGTCCAAAACAAAACATAGTTTCCACGCTGGGCACGTGGGTTGGCAACCGCAGTTTTTTATTGCTGTTAACAAAAATACGCTGCGGTCCATCTCCTGCCTCAGTCTCGTCTTACGACACACATGGGATTACATATGTTAGTGTAAATTCTTAAACCGTCACTACATGGCCCGGACGATTTAGTAAGCTGAATCCTTGGGTGAGATCTATGTTGGACTTGTTAAGGGCTGTAATGTGATGATGATGATATTACTGACATAATGTTACACTGTTACAAAATGTGTGGAGGACGCTAGATACATACACAGCGCGTCAATGTCAATTGCAAATTATCAGACCTTGATGGATTTACGTGTGTGTAAAAAAAATTGTTGAACCATTTCGCTTATTTTCAGCGTAATATTATGCCCTATTTTTTTTGTCCGTGCTTGTACTTATTTAAAGGAGAATAACTTGGTGAATGAACTTGCTTAGCTTTAAAAAAAATTTAACTAAATAATAAATTCCAATCATATCGTCAAATAGCTATTTGAAGTTCTTAAAATTATAGAGGCTGCGGGACATTCCGTATTGGTCCACATAAGTGACTACGCATCTAAAATTCTATTACTTTCAATTAATTTGCGACGCGTAGTCTTGGCAATAATATACTTCACAGCCTCTAGTTATACTGGCTATTTTTCATTCATTCAATTATTCATTCAATTCTCCGAAAGTTTACTGCAGAACATAGAACTTCCCCATAGATTGTCTTTCAGGTCTTAATACCATTTTTACTGAAGATGCCTATTGTTCCATTAAATGAGCTGGCTTTATTAAAGAGAATCGAGCAGAAGAGATAACTGTCATAAAATGACAGCATCTTTACTAAAGATTAGGATATTTAAGCTTTTTATAACCTCAACCGAGAATTGTTATGAATATTTTATTATTATGGCTGTATCAACTCTTAAGGCTTATTGAGATTAATATCATAAATACTTCAAAGCGACAGTTATAAGGACCAGTCTTCGCTCCCTCATTGTAAGTCTTAAATTAAAAAGCACTCAGTTATATATTAATTATACTTGTTATTAAATTAAATAAAAATTCATATATACCAGAAATTGAATAATGATAAGAATAAGTAATTAGTTAGGGTTATCTTGCACGCTATTAAAGATTTATTTCGTTTAAAACTAAAAAATGATAAAATAAGTTAACTTTGATTATCTTCAATCTAGATAGGGTCATATTAATAGATCCAACACAGGCAAAGACATAGGGGGGCGTTAGTTTATACATATATACACATAATGTATATAGGGATTTCGATGTTATTTGTGGTTAAAACTATTTCATGAATATAATAGTAAGAAGTACAAAAATAAACTTTATGTGAAATTAAGTGCTAAGCTAATTAACTTGTTAAAGAAAGAAGACATATAAACGAACAATGTAAAAATATTCAAAGAGATTTTTACCATTACCATTATACATACCAGAATAAAAAAGAAGCAAAGAAAAATTGAACGACATTTTTTTATTTTATAGGAGATTGGGCAGACGAGCATGACTGACTGACTGTGACTACCGCCGCTCATGAACAACCGCAACATCAGGGTAATTGGAGATGCGTTGCTGGCCTTTTCAAAAAGAGTAGGCTCTTTTTTGAAGGTCACTAAGTCGTATCGGTCCAGAAAAATCGCAGATGGTAGTCGATTCCAACAGGAAGTTATGAGAGTAAGAAAACTTTTTCTAAATTGCACAGTGGTGGACCGCCAGTCATCCAGATTGTATTGATGGTATTGAGAGTTTTGTCTCAATGTGCTATGGTGAAATTGAGTGGCTGGAATTAGTCCGAACAACTCCTCAGATCACTCCCCGTGGTAGATGCGATAAAATATGCAAACTCGATCACCGACGATTCGAACCGCTCTGCGCTGGATGCAATTAAATGGATGGAGCTGGTACTAGGGTGCGCCGGCCCTAAGATGGGAACTGTATTCCATGTGAGGCCGAACCTGCGCCTTGTAAAGTTGCAGACATGCATTAGTTGGTATATCGAATATGAGTATTTCTGCCTCTGCATCATATTCGATAGATTTGATTTGCAGAAAAGTTACATGAGCCGTTTTAAATTTAAAAAAGGTCATAATAATTGTTTTACTAATTGTCGTATAACTATTGATGCAGAATACAGATTGCTTTTTGTGTTTTCCAAACATTCTATTTTACTTTATTATCTTATATCATATGCATTAATGACATAAATTCTGATATTACTCAAAATATTGGCGATTGTTTAACTACGATAGCTATCTTGTTTTAAATTCAATTTAGTAAATTATACTATCACCCATGGGTAACTTGTAAATCGGTGTGTGAAATATATTATTAACAATTTTTCTTCAAACATTTTCGTTACCCTCTTTAGTGGTGAGTAGATCTCCCATGATTTGCATATGACTGATATCTCATTCATATTAAATGATATTTTGTGGATCAAAGACACGTTCATGTTATATCTCATTCTATTTGATCTTTGACGTGGACCGATTATCCCCAGTATGTTATTAATACGCAACACAACATACATCAATGTTCACTTACATTAATAATTTACAATGTCATCCATGCAGTCACTGTATAAGTATATCCACTACCCCTTGTTATAATCCCGTGGGTGTCGTAAGAGGTGACAGAGAGAAACAATCAGAAGATTGGTAGCAGCGTCTTCCTAATTAATGACCAAAAATAAAAAAAACGGCGATTGCCAACCCTTTTGTCAATCGTGGTAACTTTGGCAAATATCCACCCTATGAGGCAACCTATGGAGGAGGCTTATGTTTAGCAGTGAAATTTAATAGACTGTAATAGTAACGGCATCGGTAATGTCATCTTTAAGTTAATTATGATTTATAAAAAAATATGATAATATAATTCGAATTAAATTTTTGAATAATTCTGAGTATTTTATTACTATTTCATTACTTACAGCAAGTCATATGCTCGTAGGTAGTTAAAAGTTGTGGTTCCTTTGTAAACTTAACAGAAAATAAAAACATCGATGTATTATCATTACATTGCATGTATGTTCAAACGGTAATATTGATTTACATATTTATGACTGGTAAAACTAACAGCAGTGAATTATCAATATAATATTATGTAATATATAATATTAGTAATATTATATATTATATTATATATTAATAGTAATATGTATGTATACTCTATCCGATTCGTAAAGGTACGTTTAGGTATCGCGATTTTATTCAGTTTATGTAATCACCTTAAGAGAACTAATAAAAATTACTTGCCAAAAATATTGAATGTGGAATCTTATATGGCAATACATGCGCTGCGACAACAGTATTTTTGAACGAGTATAATACAGCGTTCAAAAATACTGTTGCCAACAAAAGTATTGCCAGATTTTGAAAATTTGCTAAATTTTAAACTAATTGTAGTAATATAACATATATTTTAAATAACCGTAATATCCCAAGTAACATTTTTTCCGAGCCTAGGTTATAAAAAATGCCTTTAGGGTTTTAAAAAGGTTAATGCTTTGCTATCTGGTCATATCAAGTACTTGTGAATGATTATTAAGCCCTAACATTAATTGTTTATTATTACAACCTTAAAGCTGCTGACAAGAGTTTAACGTTATTTTGACTTGTGTTTCAAGAGCATATAGTCCTAGGGTCTTATAGTTGTTATTTACTCCTGATTAAGTTCTAAAAAAGCTAGCATTTTACTTAAGAAAGATCCAAAGGTAAAATTTTTTACTTTCATATTACCATAAGGTTGTAGATTGTTGAAATCGCTTATAAGTAATTTCTAAAACCTAATTCAAAGCTTTAGGCTGTATTAGAGTTGTCTATGTAAACACATTGGAACTGTGTGTTAAAAACCCAAACCAGTAAGCTGTTCTTAAGAGTTGAAGGTATGATTAAAGTCCTACAAGAATATTTTAAAGCTTTACAGACGTCCTCAGGTAAGTTGCGTCCGAGACTTCAAAGCAACGATTGTCTTGCAGGATGGACCGACACAGGTTGATACAAAAAACTAAGCGGAAATGTTAAACGTAAATTGCGTAAAAAATTCTTAAGAATAATTAATACACCGGTAAGTTTCAAGTCATCATGTTATTACAGTTAATAGGTATTTAAGTACAAAATGCGCTTTAGTCCCGCGGCATGTTATATCCATGATGGATTTCCTCTTGTAAAAATGGTTGTTTGGCTGTTCGATTTTAACTATTTTTATAGATAATTGTTTCGCTCAACCCGACGTCCTAAAACTCTTTAGTTTCTACCACGAGTGACGTAACATCATCTGAAATATTTGACGAATAACAAAAAAGTAAAGCAGATAATGATGGTGATTTATCTGAAAATTTTGAAGACCTTGAAGCTCTTACATTAGAAACTCGTGTTGATGCAACAAAGGATTAAGAATGTGGTCTTTGAAATACAAAACTAAACATGTTGCCTTAAAAGACCTTTTAGACATATTGAACAAACGAACTAATCTGAAACTTCCTAAGGACCCGAAATCCTTATTGAATACTTCCAATGGTAATATTCAAATAAAAAGTATTAAGGGCGGTTTATACTGGCACAATGGGCTTGAAGCATGCTTTGAGAACTTTTTCATTATATTTAAATCTGACGAAGAGATTTTAATTACGATGAACATTGACAATTTGAACCCTAAACCAATGATTATTGGTATTTATTACGGAAAAGTAAAACCACTAGACCTCAACGTATTCCTGTCACCATTAGTTGATGAATTGAACACAATTCTATAGCAAGGCATTAAAATTGGTGATTATACTATAGCGGTAACATTAAAATGTTTTAAGTGATTCCCCACCAAGGTCATACATCAAAAGTAGGAGTGACCATTTTTAAATGAAATTAGCCTCTTTTATTTCGTAAATTTTCTACAATAATCACATGAAATAAATGTTATTAAAACCCCTCAGTAAAAAGAAAGTAGAAGCTTCGGAAAGCTTACCTTGTAAACCTGTACCTGTTGAAAATATTTTCAAAAGCCATTAGGTTGTTGTATGCAATGCTTATTTTTTTACAGGAATGACGAATCTCAAGGAAGAGTGAGAGATGCACCCGTGTCCCACACTAATTTTTACTCATTTTAGTCAAATCAAAAATATGTTTCGTACCGGTAATAAGCCCTCAGCTCAAATAGACAACAGGCTAATAGAGATTCAAAAATATCAGTATGATGTGCAAAAAGATGTGAAAAGTGATGTATATACACAGTTAAAATTCGTCATCAGCAATTCCTATCTTAGTCATGTGATCAAAGATAATAGTTCAACCCCTATTTTAATGCTAATATTATTAGAGGATGTTTGTTTTGAAGGAAAGTAAGAAAATTGTTGGATACTTACAAAGAATAATCGCGTCGTTCGAGTGATTGCATTTTGTGAACTTGACAAAGAATTTATTTTTAGTGGAAAGGAGATGAAACATTGCTCGGATTTTTTTAGAAAACAAATTAATTAATCTGAACTAAACGTTTACTGTGTCGATATATCTACTGTGCATTCTAATGATTTAACGTCTTCAGAATCTACTTTTGAGTTCGACATAAAATTCAAACTTTTTAGGGTTTCATACAATTCTATTGTGTTTATTCCACTATTATATACGCTAAATTTATAAAAATAAGTTAGTATATAGTAGTTAGTAAGCACTTCTTTTAGAACTGAAATTAAAGAAAAATTTACTTAAAGAATAATAGAGATCCACTCTATATCTCGACGTTTAAATTAGATTTTTTCTAACAATACAAGTCAACATTTTCATTATATTTGAAACAAGATAGAATAATATTTTTATAAAACTTCAACAAACTGTCAGTTATTTTAATTATTTTATTAGTTATACTCTAGTAAGTACTATATAAGTGTTATTATCATAGAATAATAGAGAGAATGCCACGTAAGCATTAATTAGGATTTCTCAACGCAAAAATTTGATTTTTTCTAACATTAATGATTAAAAAATCAACTTTTATGATTATAAATTCACTATTCTATTAATGACTACTAATAATATGAATATGCCAATGAAATTCGGTGAAATTTATTATTTAACATTATTTCATGAAATTCTAGTGAACGAAGATTGGTTCATTGCTATGCAACACTGGTTGAGGGCTGTTGAACTTCAAGTTCGTCTGCAGTTGGCTCTGTGGCGTCATTTTGTGATTCAACATTGGATTTTTTTACGATTTTTAGGCGTACTTACTGAAACGGGCTTTAAGGTCGCCTGAAAACGTTGCTTAGAACTTTTTATTATTGCTTTTATACAATTATCATTATCTAGCTGACCTACAGTACTGTCAGCATTTTGTATTACAGAGAATCTGATGAATATGCGTAAAAAATGTGTATGCAATCTTTTCATTTTTGTTCATAGTGTTGCCACTCCAAGATACCAATGTTGAAAGCTCTCTGGAAAAAAATTATGTATTATCTTGTAGCAAATATTGGCCCCTTTGGTTCCTAATCTGGGAGAGCATAATGTTGACATGATTTTAAAATATTTGCTACGGAATTCTGTAATAAAGCTGCTCCGCTATTTTGAGTTGAGGAAAACGTTCTTCCAAGGAGTTCTATTGATTGGTAACTTACTGTGGCATTACAGTCAGCCATTTTACATCATAGTTCGTTTAATAGAACTTTATGTGTCGCAAGCCGCTGCATTATTTTTTTCTGATTGCTCTGCATATCTTGCAGTATTTCTATTATTTTACCTTGGTTTTCAACCACTTCGTCGTTAGCATTTATTTAGGATATACAGTCCGCCTGAAAATATAAAAAATGATCATATAAAAACAGTTATTTTCACAAGTGACTTCGCGCCATCTCCGCGCGGAATTCGTAGGTGTAGATTAATTTTTTATCGCCTTTTATGTCATTTCTAATTAAAACCCAAAATCAATGAATAATTAAATTGATTCAGTACTTACTTAAGGGGGAAAGACATGATATATTTCAAAAGAACTCCTTGTGAAATCCCCTTCCGTCGTTCATCTACCTACAAAACACTAAAAATAACAAAACCAAAATTCTAACTTACTTTCATTCGAAGAACAGCCTGTAGCAGTTCGCACACTTTTGTAACCACCCATCGAACGCAGGTCGGACTACAACCAATTAAGTTGAAAGCAACTAATTGTGCTCAGAGGTTGTTTTTGCGACTGGTAAGTCTGGAACCATCCCTAGCGATAACCTTTAAGTTGTGAAAACAGCTTTATTGTTTTAAGTAGGTCCGCGAGATTTCCTTTAGCTCTTATTTTGGCAAACATTGAGAGCTTTAAGCTTTTGCAGTTTTAAAAAAGTTAATTTTAATTCCTAAGAGTGATTTCCTTACGTCAGCCATATTTTTTCACGAAAATTAAAATTAATATAATAAAAAAATCAATTTTTAAGTAGATTAAGGAGCGTGTGCGTTTTTGCTTATTCACGATTTAAAGTGTATGTTTTTTAGTAAAATAGAAGTTTTATTTATAATGCTACTTTACACCTACTTCCGAATTTTATGTTTCTTACTTCATTAAAATATCTCCAAAAATTGTAACTTTCGAAAGGCCCGTATATTATATAGCACTATAATCTTAAAGTATCACGATAAAGTGCCAGTCGCACTACATTTCTCCTAAAAACAAGAAGTTAATTGCATAATATTTTTATGAATATCATCTATCTCGCCATTTTTGTTGTAGGTTTTGCTATAGCTCTCAGAAAGGTTATAAAACGTGGGCCCTTTGTGCACACAGGAGGTTAATATAAGGTTATTAAAACGTCATTGAGTCTGTTAAGATTTACGAGCGGATTTCCATATAAAGGTTCTAGAACCTTTTCAAAACCTTTCTAAAACCTTCCACCCATTACTTCCATTGCAGCCCATCAAACTTCCACCGGACATGGGCCTGGATGTGAAACTGGATATGTGGTATAAGTAAAATAAAAATTAATGAATTGCATGGTCAAAGTACCAATTTAACTACCGTTCACCACTTGAAGTGGCGGCGAAGAATCCAGTATCTCATATCGTTCCGTGAGGTTCGTTTGTTACAAATGTAAATAAGTAGCAAACTTTTCCCAGTAGCAACTTGAAAGTTAGGTACTTCGTTTGCCAAATCATCTGTTATACTTATATTATATATTTTGTCTGTGTTTGTCATACAGAAGTCGAAAATATTCATATATTAAGTCTTTATCTATGAAATTGCCATTTCTTGTAAAATAAATTAATGTAATTTTTATTTTTATTAATCAAAGTAATCCCCATGCAATCGATGCATCTTTTTCAACGCAGTGGCAGTTTATTGATACCCTTGTACCTACCATTCTTGAAGAAATCAGCTGGACGGGAGGCAATAAATTCCTCAAAAGCATTTTGTACTGCCACTCGGGTATTGAATTTTTTCCCGCCAAAAAGTTATCCAAATTCTGTAAAAAGTTTCTTGTGACTTGGAGACTCGTTTATTGTGCAGTGCAACATAAAAAGAGAAAGGACGTACAAGTTAATCTAATATATAAAATTTAATTTTTGTTTGTGTGTATTTTATGCGCTGCCATACTGTTCATGAGATTGCGCTAAAACTTTGTCAACATGTCAAGATGGATAAAGGAAAATAATTGTAAATAGGTACACAACGAAAGGGTCGTGGTAGCTAGGGGTTAAGCGTTATGTAAGTTAAAACGATTACCAAGAATGCGTTTAAACAAAATACATCACTATTTCTTATTACCCATGTTATCAATAGAGTAGAAAAACCTTAACTAATATTTTGAAGAGAGCTTGTTTTTCAGATAATAACCTACAGCGTTTGTTTATTATTAAAGAGGCGTAAAACGATAGTATAAAGGTAATGGTCAATATTTTTATATATTTTTATAAAAATTCACTTTAAGTGATGATAATATATCATAAAATTCAATAAGTTTCCAAAAAGGAAAGAAATGGAAAAAATTAGGTATAACCCTGACAGCAAAGACACTATTTACGATGCACGAAAATAAATGATCTTTATACATTAGGTAACTAGTTAATGGTAAAAAAACCATTTGCATTTCCAAAATATTCATGTTTATATTTACGTACCTAATATTGTAAAGAAATAAACAATATTTATTAGACGATGGTTAAAGTTATAGTTATACAACATTTATTATATTGCAATCACATAAAGAAGTTACAACAAATATTTTTCCTTCGAAAAAGAAACAAACATGGCAACTATATTCACAACAACAAAAAAGGGAAGTGTAGTCTGTCGTGTTGAACAGAAGTCTGTAGATATTATATCAAAGTGGTAACGCTGTCGTGAGCGAAAAAAACAGCTGTAACAAAGAGCCTACAAGTTGTTTGGTAACGACTCAATCACATGACTGTTGAGTCGTTGACATATGACAACGACTCATTACATACGTCACGCCTGTAATTCTCGTGTTCGGCACGCGGCTACATTTAAAAAGAGTGATAGGTGGCTAACCTACACAATCACAAATCTAATGTCCAATAGTCGGCTTTTACGACTTGTAAGGCATGTAACACAGTTGGCACTTTCTTTTTAATTATAAGATCCACATAAATATAGGACTTATAAGTCCAGACTAACATGGGATTAAGTAAAAAAAAACCAAGCAATGTGTCTTCGAAGTAAAAGGACTGTAACTGTAACACGACAGACTAAAAACCATATCTTAAAAGACTACTTGTATTATAAAAGAAGAGCTAGGGGCATTTCATAGGCGAACTTCCTCACATCGTTGAGAGGGCAATGGAGCGAGAGGAAACCGCACCGCTGCTTCACTATATGTTTACGTCTTTCATATGATATCCTTCGAATTTATATTATTTTTTGTATATGTAAAGATAGAACTAACTGTATAAGTGTAAAACGGTTAATTACGCAAATGAAATGAAAAACAATTTAAAAAAAAAATTATTGAAAGTTGTGCGTAAAAATCATACATAATAGGCGATTACTTACTTTATAAGATCAAAATTAACATTAACATGAGCCCGTGTAATCATGTGTGTAGAGCAAGTTTCTTAAATTTTCATCTTTCTGTATGTCAGGCCAACCTTCAAAACAACTAAACTTTTTGTAATGAAACTTCACGAACAGATAAAGAACACTGCCAGGAGTGCTCTGTGCAATAAAATTTTATTCAGAAAACTAGGATAGTTTTTGAACATTTTTTAAATGAATCTAAAAACTGGGATCAATGTCTTAAACGTATTCACGTCGGCGAAGCTGGGGCGCGTTATAAAAATGTATGTAAACTGACTTCATTTATCATCAGATGTGTAACACTATTGATAATACTATAATTAAATCTAAAAATTGGGAAATCAATGGATTTGGATAATTGTCTTAAACCTATCCACCTAGGTGAAGCCGGGGCGGGTCGTTAGTTGGATTATAAAAATGTATGTAAACTGACTTCATTTATCATCAGATGTGTAACACTTAATTACATTGTGACCAAAAAGCATTTAGATGCTTAATACATAAAAATAAAATTTTCTTATAACATATTTTCAATTTCAATAATTTCATTACAGCGATCAAATATCCACTGCTATACAAAGACCACTTAGTCCACCGATGGCCTCCTAGTGGGACATTTGAAATAGCTGCCCCGCTTGTCTTGGCAGCCTTTACAATGAAGTGTTATTTTTGAAATATATATTTTAAAAATCTGTTTCCATTTCTTTGCACATTTTAATTATTTTGGAGCGACCGCCACTCAAGACACTGCTCACAACATTCATTTTCAAGTGCGGGTGTTCGCCATGCACGTGAATGCCTCTTTCCGCTTCATGCTATTTACCTAGCAGAAGTTTCTTCCCTTCCTTATGGTGAAGGTGATTGTGTGCGTGCACAACTAATTCCAACACCATTATCTTTTCCACCACTAATATTGAAAAGACACACCCCATGGATAAAAGATCACGTATTTCAACTTTAATTGAGGCATCATCGAGAGAAATATACTCTGCGATGGTTGCTGTAATGACCACTCTTCAAACAAAAAGAAATATTATAATTAAACGATTATTTCTTAGGAATTAAAACTTTCGCGAGAGTTTATGGCGTGGCGGTGTTTCTTATTAATTTATAGCATTCAGCACACTGCTATACAACGGCGTGGGTTCCTAATAGCGCCACTATTATTAAAAAATAACAAAAAGGACAACAATAAACGTTCATAATACAGCTCCTTCGCAGACCTTTTATTTCGCTTTGTCACTTTAATGAAACGACTTCAGCAAAAATCTTTCATTTTGATAAGTGCTTCGTTGCACATTCAGTGTATTTTATTAAGACAATATTTTTAAGCGTATATTTTATTTTATAGAATAAGGATGACAAACGAGCATACAGTTCACTTGATGGTAATTGGATGCTATGGCCCATAGATATCCACATTTATCCTCTATTAAAAATTAATATACAGATGCTTTGTCACCCCTGATAACTTAGATGGAATGCCTCGTATTTAATGAAAAGGGTATGTGGTTCTCTACATTCACCATACGAAACACAGCAACATTGAGCTGCTATTTTACGCTAATATTCTGAGAAAGTGTGGTCCTTTCCGATTTCTTTTATTGAAGAGGGGACAAACGAGCATGCGACTCACCTGATGTTAAGTGACTACCATCGCCCATGATCAACCGCAACATCAGGGGAATTGCAGGTGCGTTGCCGGCCTTTTAGAAAGGTGTAAGCTCTTTTCTTGAAGGTCCCCAGGTCGTATCGGTCCAGAAAAATCGCCGGTGGTAAACTGTTTCACAGAGAGGTCGTACGCGGAAGAAAACTCCTTGTGAAACGTACAGTGGTGGACCGCCAAGCATCCAGATGGTGCGGATGGTATCGGGACGTTTGCCACGTAGTGCGTTCATGAAATTTGACGGCTGGGATTAATCCGTACAATTCCTCAGAGCACTCCCCATGGTATATGTGAAAGAAAATGCAAAGAGATGCAACATCTCTTCGCAGCGCCAGCGAATCGAGCCGATCGGAAAGCACTCGGTCGTCGACGATTCGAGCAGCATTTTGCCAACCCATTCGTGCTACAAACATAATATGTATGGCTGTAGTATGGCTCTTCCACCAAAAATGTCGGGTTTTTTGTAATACATACACATGTGTACCCTTAGTCTAAATATGCTTTTTTCTTTATCAGTTCGTAATAGCCCATTACTGAACACGGTTCTTCCCAGTAATAGGCATGATTCGCATTAAGCACCACGCTTAACAGAGGGATTAGTGATCACACTACCAGATGTCTCGCACCTTTGACGCTGCTCCTTACCGCCGGTCAGGGTATTAAACTAAATAATTATATTGTTGTAAATATTTTACAAATAATCAATCACATTATATATTTCCCACTCATACATAAATAAATATACTATGTACGTAGTGTTTAATATAATATAAACCCACCCATACAATGTGAATCATTCAAAAATAACCATAAAAAATAGTAATTAAGATGACGATGAGAGATAGTGTTCAGTTACTAAGTTGTAATTAGTAAGTTGGCATGGATTTCGCATGGCGGATCAGAATAATTAGCATGCCGTTAGTTACATACAAAATCATGAAGAGAGCTTTCGTCTTATGCTAATAGCAGTTAAGTAAAATTGAACCTTACCACGCGGTAGCGACATTAAAGGAATAAAACTATTTTTACGGGTTTTATTGTGGTATTTTTTTAAATGCCGACGTGTCCGACACTTTAAAGCTTCTATGACCACGTGGGACTGAGTTATTTTATATCCTGATGTCATAGTTAACGAAGACTACCTTTAACTTTTAATTGTTAATGTTTAGTACTTTTTATTTTCGCAAAGCGAGCTTACAGTATTTTGAAGTGTTACAGTAGTATGCTTTATTATTTGGTTTAATTCTATTAATTATTGGATTCAAGCTATATTGTAGCATCCGTGTGGCACCCAGATGGTAAAATTAGTTTGATTCCGTGCGTACTATTCGCGTAAATATAAGAAATCATAATCCATCTCCCTATTTTGTCTCGACTTTGGATAATGCTAAAAATATCACACCGCTTCCGACAGAGGGCGGTACAACCATGTCATTTATATCTTAAGCTCCCTCCACTGATTGAAACAAGTTCGAATGAAAAAAGTAATTAGGTCAAATCTTCTGCATGTGTATAGACCCGCGTTCGCCAGTGGAATTTTACAGGCTGAAAAAGGAGAAAAAGGAAGGAGTAAGTTGCGTGTAGACAAGTAAAATCCCATGAACGGTAAAATATATTGTGAACCCTTTTAAATGGATTATTATTCACGGGTACGCTATAATCTTCTTATTTCCGGCTTAGTCTGCATCTTCATATTACATTTATTTTGGTAAGTATATTTTAATTTATATTAAAATATTTATTTTGGTAAGCACGCCGTAATAATATATATTATTTTTGTGACGGCTTTGTAGTTTGAGTCACGAACACCACGTTTGAAAACGACTTTTGACAGACTCTTTTTACTGGTGACGAGGCATTCTACCTTAATTTTTAGGGGTGACCAGCAATAAAGGATGGATGTGTGTATAGAAACCTACACCCACAGCATTAACTTATTTTTGTCACCTTTACTTAAAAAAAATAAACCTTTCGATAATTGAAAGGGTCATAAAATTTACATTTTTATTAAAAACTATATCCGTGACAGGTCGTCGCTGCTGGTAATAAGAGTTCTGGTTCTTTTCTAGCTGAAAACCCAAGTATAGCCGTTCAGCGAGAAACACAGTCAGCGTTTTTGCACCATACCGCGGGGAATAGGACTGTATAAAAAATAAGTTTTTAATTTCAGTTTCTTTTATTATCGTATTTAAGACTGTATATATTTCAAAGTGATGTAATATATACAGTATTAAGTTTGTGTATCCATATCCAGAAAAAAAAAACATCAGTGTCATCTGCATAGGAGAAAGTCCTTCCATCACCCCACCTTAATTTGCATGGTTCATTTATGTAGATCAAAAATAGTGTCGGACGCAGGACGCTTTTTTTGTGGTAATCCAAATGTGAATTTTTTCACAGCTTTGTAAATTATTTATTTTAACCATTTGTTTTATTTTCGTGAGTCTTCGAATAAATATACCTAGTGCCGTATCCTCTACTCCTGTGGTTTCAAGCCTGCGTATAAGAATGGGTATAGGAACGGTGTCAAAAGTTCTTTTTAAGTCTAGAAATATGTATATATAAACTATGCTAATCATCTTTAAATACCATACATAATATTTATATACGTGGTAGAGCCATGCTGCAGTTATAATAGTATTATAGTTGTAGCACGAATGGGTCGGCTCGACCGGGGAGGCGCCACGCTCTCACAAAATATCACCGTAAAATAGTAGCCTAAGGACGCGTGTTTACAAAATGGATAGGTATAGAATCGCACTACTACATTGACAAAAGTCACACACACACTAGTGTACGCACGGTTGGCTGTGTGAATCGTAGTCAAATGAAATTATTTTGATAATTTGAAAGATTGAATTTGTTTTTCATTTCTTATACCTATCTCAGAAATATACTTCGATACGAAATTTGAATACCTGCTCCAAAGACTGCTTGGCACTGGAAGCCCTCTACTGGTGGTGAGATGTTAGCTCTGGACTTTGAACTGGTTTTGTCAGTTATAATAAGACCTTACCTACCTGCGGACTTGATGGAGTGACCTGAAGGTGTAATTTGGTGATTACAACAGGAACTCCTAGACTAGTGGAACTGGGTGTGCCGAGTTTGGGTTTGTTTTGTTGGTTATGATGAGACCTTACCACCGGACTTGATGGAGTGCCCTGAAGGTGTAATTCGGTGATTACAAGTGGAACGCCTAGACTAGTAGAACTAGGTGTGCCTAGTTTGGGTTCGTTTTGTTAGTTATGATAAACCTTACCACCAGACTTGATGGAGTGACCTGAAGGGGTAATTCAGTAACTACTGCTGGAATTTCTGAACGAGTAGAACTAGGTGTGCCGAATTTGGGCTCCGTTTTGTTAGTTATGACGAGTCCATACCTCCGGACTTGATGGGTAACCTGAAGGTGTAAATCGGTGATTGCAACTGGAACTCCTAGACTGGTAGAACTAGGTGTGCCGAGTTTGGGTTCGTTTTGTAGGTTATGATGATACCTTACCACCGGACTTGATGGAGTGACCTGAAGGTGTAGTTCGGTGATTACAAGTGGAACTCCTAGACTTGTAGGACTAGATGTGCCGAGTTTGGGTTCGTTTTGTTAGTTATGATGAGACCTTATCACCAGACTTGATGGAATGACCTGAAGGAGTAATTCAGTAACTACTGCTGGAATTTCTGAACCAGTAGAACTAGGTGTGCCGAATTTCACTCCATCAAGTCCGGTGGTAAGGTCTTATCGTAACTAACAAAACGAAACCAAACTCGTCACACCTAGTTCTACTAGTCTAGGAGTTCCATTTGTAACCACCTGATTACACCTTCAGGTCACTCAATCAAGTCCGGTGGTAAGGTCTCATCGTAACTAACAAAACGAACCCAAACTCGGCACACCTAGTTCTACCAGTCTAGGAGTTCCAGTTGCAATCACCGATTTACACCTTCAGGTCACTCCATCAAGTCCGGAGGTATGGACTCGTCATAACTAACAAAACGAAGCCCAAATTCGGCACACCTAGTTCTACTCGTTCAGAAATTCCAGCAGTAGTTACTGAATTACCCCTTCAGGTCACTCTATCAAGTCTGGTGGTAAGGTCTCATCATAACTAACAAAACGAACCCAAACTCGGCACACCTAGTCCTACAAGTCTAGGAGTTCCACTTGTAATCACCGAACTACACTTTCAGGTCACTCCATCAAGTCCGGTGGTAAGGTCTCATCATAACCTACAAAACGAACCCAAACTCAGCACACCTAGTTCTACCAGTCTAGGAGTTCCAGTTGCAATCACCGATTTACACCTTCAGGTCACTCCATCAAGTCCGGAGGTATGGACTCGTCATAACTAACAAAACGGAGCCCAAATTCGCCACCCCTAGTTTTACTCTGCAAGAAGTTCAAATAGCGGTCACGAAAGTACACCTTCAGGTCACGCCATCAAGTCCGGAGGTAAGGTCTCATCATAACCAACAAAATGAGCCCAAACTCGGCACACCTAGTTCCGCTCGTCCAGGAGTTGCAGTAGTAGGTAAGTTTATATATTCTACTTATTTTTAGCTAAATAAAAAACTGTGAGTATAAAAATAATAATTTTATCACTTGTCAAGTACTTATGTTTCCAATTTGTTTTTTTTTTTAATATTTTGTGTATGTACAGCGATCTTTTCAGAATGAGCCGCTGCAAACAGGCGATACAGTGTCCACTCACGACGGCGGCCGAGCACGGACTGTGGTTTCATCGAAATCTTTGTACAATAAATCAAAGCAGGCACCAACAATAAAATAGCCCTTATTGCAATAGATTATGATTCATCCGTATTACCAAAATATGTGAAAAAATGTGCATCAGTTTTTATTTTTTTTACGACTATTTATGACATTTTGTTAAAAAATAAACCCAGGGTTTTTTAATTGAATATGTCTGTCATCTTATAGTATTTTTTAAATTTTTTAAATATGTTGATAATAGACCAAAACATGTACCGAAACACAAGCCGGTATCGTTAATTTTGTAGAAAATGGCAACGAAAGTTCGTTTTTACAATATAAAAAACTACTATTTTCAACAATAGAGTTACAGATGTTTGCAGATGAAGAACCAATCTATACATGGTAGTTTTTACTTATATTTGATTTGGTTTAGTTTTGTCACAAAATGTACCGAAAACCACCCTAATTTTAGTTGATTTGAAAACGCGTCCTTGCTGCTGTGTTTAGTATGGTGAGTGTAGAGAACCGGAGACCCTTTACTGGAAACGAGGCATTCCATCTTAGTCCTCACGGGTGACAACGCATCTGCATTTTGATTAATAATCGAGGATAGATGTAGATGTCTATGGGCCACAGTAACCACTTAAAACATCGGGTGGACTGTGTGCTCGCTTGTCACCCTATCCTATAAAAGAAAATATCACAATAATAACATAATATTTATATGCCTAACTGTAACAAATAAATCACCGAAAAATGCTAAACTGAAATCAGAAACATTGATAGTAGAGAACAATTTTACCAGTACGAGGCTTTGTACTCAAAAATTTTGCCTGATGCTTATGAGCATATCTTTAATTAAATACTTGCCAAATGATATCCATCGTTTAGAACAATCCCGGCTTTCGTATTATATACTAAAGTATTTTATGTAAATAAAACGTCAATTTTCTGCAAGTACGTACGTTACGTGTTATATAGCACGTATACATTTTTATTACTTTTTTATTTGCAGGAATAGCAAAATTCCACAAAAAATATCAGTCTTAGATCTTTACGTCAACGTTAATATCTTAAAAGCTCGAGGTTCATTGAGAAGCCTTTGAGGCGGACTTTGCAAGCGTTTTATGTGCATGTTTCAATGGAAAGTCGTGAGATGCAACCTAGATAAGGCTTTGTAATTTTTAGAGGCGGAACATTTCGTCGCTTTTATGGTTTATTAACTTAATGTCAACCTCGATAAACTTTTATCTAGCATTTTACTAGTTAAATTCTATATATGACATTTGAAAAAATACACTTTCGCCGATTATAATGCAATAAATACATGACTATTTATTTATTGTATTATCTGTATTCTGAATTAGATTATGAACGATGAGTGTCGAAGTTTTTTTTTTGTAAAATCTCATATTATTTTATATAATTTTTTTTACAAAATAATTGGTCTTTTTAGTAGAAACAACGAACACTTAAACAACTAAAAATGAAAATAACCCTACCCCAAATAGGATAGAATAGAATAGAATCATTTTTATTCAATATAGATTACAAGAATACTTATTGAAAGTCATTTGATCTTTACCACTAGTTGGGATAAAAGCCTCTGTCCTGGTAAGAACCAGCAAGAAACTCAGCGGGACTAAGTATATTTTAATATATATAATTTATACAATTAATCATGCAATCATTTAGAAACCATGTGGTAGTAATCATCACATTACTAGGGCTTATTATCAATCATGTACTCTTTAGTAGTACGAGGAATGCAGTAAAAGTATCGGGAATGGAATATTTACACTGTTACTGTCATATTAAAATCTTTTTAATTGAAAAGTCCTTGGTTTTAAAAATCGAATACCATTTATTTATTTAAAAAAAGATTCTCGGTCCTGTCACAAGCTTTTGTCAAACTTGTTTAGTCGTTGAGAAAATGGAATTGACTCGAGAAAATTCAAGAGCGATGATTTATTATAACTTTCAAAGTGGTTTAACACAAAAACAGTGTGATACCGGATGATTTCTGCATTTTGTGATGAAGCCCCATCCAAAACCACAATTTGCCGCTGGTTTGCTGAATTTCAACGTGGACGTGTCAAGCTCAGTGATAATCCCCGTCAAGGTCGTCCAAAAACTGCAGTCACCCAGAAAACGTTGGTGCTATGCGTAAGCTGATTGAGGAAGATCGACATGTGACATACTGCGAAATTCAGGCAACTTTAGACATTTGCATGAGTCAAATACAATTAATCTTGCATGAACAATTCGCTCTGTGAAGAGCAAAAAGCGGCTCGCGTTACTTGGTGCGTCAGAACTCTCAAATGCTGTATACAACATCGTATCAGGTGACGAATCCTGGATATACGCGTACGAACCCGAAACAAAAAACCAGTCACGAGTTTGGGTGTTCGAAAATGAGTTAAAGCCAACAGAAATTGTTCGTTGACGGAGTGTTGCAAAAAAAATGGTGGCCACGTTTGTCTCTAAATCCAGCCATGTTACGACTATTCCTCTTGAGGGACAAAGAACGGTTAATGCAGAATGGTATGCTAGCATTTGTTTTCCACAGGTCGTTTCTGAACTCCGTAAAGAGAACTGCAACCACCGCATCATCCTCCATCACGACAATGCGAGTTCTCACACCGCACACAGAACAACAGAGTTTTTAGAGCAAGAAAACATAGAATTATTAGACCATCCGCCGCACCCCCCGCCCTAAGTCCTAATGATTTCTATACTTTGCCTAAAATAAAGAATAAACTTCCAACTTCCGAATGGAATGTTTGCTTCAATGATTGGTTCCATCGTATGGAAAAATGTGTCAAATTTCGCGAAGAATACTTTGAAAAGCAATAAATACATTTTTAAATAGTAATGTTGTGTCACTTCCTTGATTCCCGAAATTTTCAGTGCCGCCCTCGTATAATAACCCTTTTTAAGCAATTCCTGCTTAATAAAAATTTCAAACTTTTTGATAGATCGATAAAATAACGATCAGGTGAGACACATATAGTAATTGTTACAATCGATGCAAAAGCGGCTTTCGATGGTTATTCATGATGATATAGTAGTCTGAATTATATTTTGGATATATAATATATTAAGACAATTAACCCATGACTGGACTAGATGATCATAGTAAAAAAATACAATATACTCAGAGTGGAGTTTAGAGTCGTCATCACCAATTTTGGTCTCGTGGGAGTTTTTTCTGTGTATTTAAAATGCTCTTAAAATATTATGAATAATGAATGAAAATGAAGTAACGCCATCCTTTCTTAGAGTGTTTAGGTTATAAAAGTAAAGTTACAGCCTATATACGTCCTACTGCTGGGCACAGGCCTCCCCTCATTTCTGAGTGGGTTTTAGGGCAAAGAAGTGTCCGCCGCGCTGCCCCAATGCGTGTTGGCGAACTTCACATGTCTTCGAAATATTTTTTTCCTCTTATTCCTCAGACATGCAGGTTTCCTCACGATGTTTTCCTTCACCGCTGAGTACGTGGTAAATCAACACTTAAAATTGCAATTAACAATTTAATTGGTGGCAGCGGGGATCGAACCCGGGTTACTCGCGTTCTGTTATTCACCATATAAGTTACCACGGCTTAGGTTATAAGATGGTTAATTTTTAGGGTTCCGTAGTCAACTAGGAACCCTTATAGTTTCGCCATGTCTGTCTGTCCGTCTGTCTGTCCTCGCTTAATCTTCGTGACCGTTAGCACCAGAAAGTTGGTACCAATATGTGTATCAATCACGCCAACAAAGTGGTAAAATAAAAATTGGAAAAAATGTTTTATTAGGGTAGCCCCCCTATATGTAAAGTGGGAAGTGATTTTTTTTAATTTCGACCCTAACGTGTGATATATTGTTGGAAAGGTATTTAAAAATGAATAGGGGTTTACTAAAATAATTTTTTGATAATGTCAATAATTTCGGAAATAATCGCTCCAAAAGTAAAAAACAATGTGTGCACCCCCCCCCCCCCCACCTCTAACTTTTGAACCGTAAGTTTAGAAAATATGAAAAAAAAATCTGAAAAGTAGAACTTTATAAAAACTTTCTAGGAAAATCATTTTGAACTTGGATGGAAACAACAGTACCCACTACCGGGAGCAGTTGCAGGAGTGCGGAGCGCTGCTGGAGCGCGAACATAATGGATACCTTTAAACTCATAAGTGGGAACACTTATTGTGACGGACGGGAAACTTCGGAACCCTACACTGAGCGTGGCCCGACACGCTCTTGGCATGTTTTTTTTAATCAACTACTTCTTGTGAATAAATTTTCACGTTACAGTTACCGTTACAGCCTATTAAAATCCACTGCTGAACATAGACCTCCCTCACAGATTGTCTCATAGGGGGAGTAGTTGCCATAGTTGCCACGCTTGTCAAGCAGTTGGCAACCGCAGTTTTTTTTTCAGTTTTCTCGTTATTAGGAAGACACTGCTGGCCATCTTCTGAGAAGGTTTTCTCTCGCGCCTCTTACGTTTACACGTATTAACGTTTACTTATATCATTCATTCCATCCCTTTAAATTTTCAATAGAGTATGTTATAGTGAATAAGATGTTGTGGCAGATAGACTTCTACACCTATCCTCGATTAAGGTTCAAAATGCTGATGCGTTGCCACCCATGAGAACTAAGATTGAGAAGCGTTGCGTCCATTAAAAAGTGTCTCGATATTTAAACTCACAATACGAAACATAGCAACATTAAGCTGCTATTCTATTGTAGTATTCTATGAGAACGCGGTTCTTCCCTAGTTTAGCAACTCATTTGAGCACAATTATAATAAAGCTACAGCGTGGTTACAATATGTCTGTCACAAATTCTAATGCCGGCTGTACACGCTCGTCGAGACACCACGAGAGAGGCCTAGAGGTGAGCGTTATTTAACGTAATTGGTTTCAGAAACTGCTTACGAGCCTGATAATCGTATACCCAGTTTCGTGGACAAAATTGTAACGATTATTTTACGTAAGCAGTTGACACACATAACGACCGGCGCTCGCGTAAGCGTTTCGTTTTGAACAGATTATTATTAAGACGATTATAGGCACGTAACACGATATACGACTCGCACGAGAGTAAAGCGTCACTTCGGGATAGGTATGGCATACACGCAAGATAAAAAGAAACGGCATTATAGTAATCGGTGCGTTTTTTTTAAATGCAAATGTCCATGCGAATTTATATGCAATCGGGAAGACTTAAAGTTCATTATGACAATGTTTTTTTTTTAAAGAATATGCGACCTTGACCAGTTGACTGTGCTTCTACTTTCTAAAACAATTTTAGGCAGTTAACAAATACAAGGGATGATTGACGAATATTATTGTCTCGTGCCTGTGAAATATGTCCTTAAAACTATTTGAGTTTTTTTAAACATTATAACATGTATAGTTTTCTTTGTGAATAAACATTTAAAGTGTAAATAAATATTTACATAAACAGACATATAATTAGTGTAAATTAGACATGAGACCGATATATCAAAACGTAACTAATAACGTTATGTTATCAAATATCATATCATATCGATAAACCTAAGTACAAAACCGTTATCACATATCCAAGCAAAACCATATACCTAAACAACGTACGAAAACGAAACCGAAACGCATAACGCAAACTGTGGAACGATATCCCAAAACTGAAAACGGCCCACTAACCGATGGCCTTCGTTGATATTCATCACTTCTCGTTCTTGCAACGATAGTTTAAATAAGTATAGAAAGAGATGAAGCGAATATGGATATCGTTGCAATGTTTTTGTAGTTATCACACTACGTTGCATATCGCGAAATATAATATATAGCTAAAGCAATAAGGTCGAATTTTAAATAGTTAAAATTCCCTAAATTTTAAGTTTGTGTAGTTGTGAGAGTTATCAAATTTCAAATGATCTTTAGCTCATTAGGCACAAGGCTTAGATTTGTAGCACGTAAAACGCAAACACTGGGACGATATGCCAACATGGCCCACGAGCTAAACCAATGCGATGTCCTTCATTGATATTCATTGTTTCTTGTTCTTGCGACGGTATCATAAATTCCTATAGAAAGAGAGGATTTCTGTTTTGGTAATTTTAGTTTCACACGGTACGCAATGCACATCTGGATATATACCTAAAGCAAAAAGGTTGAATTTCAAATGGTTAAAATTGCCTAATTTTTAAGTTCGTGTAGTTGTAAGAGTTGTCAAATTTAAATGATTTTTAGGACAATAGACACAAGACTTGCATTTGTATGATCATATTATATTTGGTTTAGGCAACTTTATGTTTATGTTTTTTATATTTTGAATGGAAAGTTTAGAATTTGCTTTTTTCTAGAAGGTAACAATTACGCACTTGGTCTTGGTGACTCGTGCTCGTGCCATTCGCTAAGATAATAACATCAATTAAGTTATTAATTTTGAGGTTACGTTTTTACATTTATTTGCAATATTTGTGTGTATTTTGTGCATTAGGTAGCTGTAATTCAGACAATTATGTGTAAAGTGTAAATATAATATAGCATAGTACAGTTTAAGTTGATTTAGACTTTTAATCATTTTTGAATATAGACCTTCAAAATGTCGCGTGTGTGAAATATGGTCTCACTTCGATATAAAGGACAATTCCGACCACTTCTTCCATCGGAGCCGAATCAGCGGCTAGTGCAAATCAGATAAACCTGCGGTTAATAGAGTTGAATTTTGAAATTGAATTGAGAATTCGAATTTAAAACTTTTCTGCTAGTTCTAAGCCTAGTTAAGCATGAAGGACAATCGCCAACTTAAATAATTGTTAATAAATAAACTAACTAAAATAATTTTCTATAAATGTTCTATAAATTTTCTATAAATTATGTTCACTTCTTAAGAATACACTTTAATTATAGACTTTGAAATCAGACTCTGATCCTACGTCTCAATTTGGCAAAAAAAATGGGTAACAAAATTATAGAAATAAATAAGGATAGAATGAACGTAGTTTTATTCACTACCGGACTATCATCCCATCCCATGGGTGTCGTAAAAGGTGACATAGGGACAAATCAGGAGATGGGCAGCAATTATTTTTAGGTTTCCATCAGGCCATCTAGCATCTATCCTACATACCACCTTGAGAGTTAATCAATGTTTGTTCGACAAAATATCTTTACCTATACAACATAGTAGATGGCGCTATTACTGAAGTGCGCTCAGCTCAATTTTACTAAAATAAATGTGTGTACCTTGGTAACTGTCTTAAACAAAATTAATATAAGATTAGTATTTGAACAAAAGACCGTTGTAATCTTGTAATTGTACTACTATGTACTTTATGGTATGTAATGCCCTGCGTTTGCGACTTGAATGATCGACCGAATGCCCGGTACGTACGTAGTGTTTACACCCACCACTTTTCGTCATACAAAAAGGTTGCGGATGAGTATTTCAATCAAAGCCCTCCCGTAAAAAGTTTCACTTCAAAAAAACTTTGGTTGCCAACCCGCTTGCCAAGCGTGGCAACTGTGGCAAATATCCCACCTATGATATAATCTATGAGGAGGCCTATGTGCTCAGCGGTGTACTTTAATAAGCTGTAACAGTGACGGTATAATTTATTACTTCATAACATTGAATATACAAAAATTATATATATTAACATACATGTTTAAATATTACATCTAAGATAACAATAACATTAGAACCTCTGACTCTCTCTTCTAATCTAGAATAATCTGTGTAATTCATAAAATACATGTTGGTTGTCCGGTTGTCGTTTGCACATTCAGTAGCAAACCATTACTGTTGATATCGATATCTGAAAACGGTTTTCAATAACGATATGAAAACTAGATATCGGTTACGTAACCGTTGCAAATAAAAACTGAAAACGCCCATGCTTAGGGTAAATAGATAATTAATATATTTTTTATATTAAGTTAATTTTTGTGTATTATGTGGATCATAAAAATTACGTGATGTGATGGACAATAATACTTAGGTACTTAAATATTTTGTGACTGTATAAAATTGTACAAAGGTACTAGTATTTACAATGTCGCGCGCATATTATAATACCAATGTCTAAACTTGCGGATGTTGAAATTAAACACCAGATGTCACCACTAGTAAAAACAATTTATTTGCATAATAATTCTCAGACCCTATACGGTTTGCCGTGAACGAAAAGATAACGAGTTGTAATTCGAGGCTAGCGACTCGACTCGTCTCATTGGTTTTAAACGATCCTCGGGAATTTGGCCCATCAGCTGATAGTTGTTTTGTTTCGAATACCTTATGCATTTCACACAGGTTCTATACTGCTTCTTCACCAGGTCTCGCGCTCGAATGATCCAGTATTTTGATCTTAAGAAATTAAGCATCAAGCAAGCCCGCCATGGAGCGTTGTAAGGTGAGCATCCGCAACTATGAGCTTTGTAAGATGACTCTCACTAGGCGTAATTATTGGATAACGAGTGTCATAGTCAATCTTGGCTTCATTAATGCGTCCACCTACTCGTAACACACCATTCTCATCAAGAATAGGGTTCAGAATATGTAAACGGCTCCTCTTTGGGATCCAGTTGTGGGCTTTTAAGTGTTTGATCCCTTCTTCAAAATATAAACTCTGTGTCTCCTTTATACAATGCCACATCACCGTGCTGATTTCGTCGGCTGTTACCGTCTTCGATAAGGTGAGTCTTTGTTTCTTTGGTAGTTTTAAATTCAAAAATCTTTTGCAGTAGGACATCACGCGTAACAACCTTGGTAATGAAGAAAATCTCGTCCAAAGGAAAGCCTCTTTTGGTTGTATCGTAGTCACCAAAGACTTGACAGGCTTTTCTTCTTCTGCAGTCTCAAATTCTTGACAGCCTTGGCTCTCATACATTTTGTTGTCCCTTAGCCATGTAGGTCCGTGCCACCACAACTCGTGATCAACCAACTCTTCACTGCTTATGCCTCGGCATGCACAATCCGCCGGATTATGCTTTGTGTTTACATGTCTCTATTGACTTCTATCCAGTATCGTAAGTATCTCTGATACTCTGTTGCTCACAAAAGTCACCCAACGATGAGGTTCTCCTGCAATCCATGCCAGCACCACGGTGCTATCCGACCAGGCGTATAATTTTTCCTTTGGTATTTTCATAACTTGGGAAACTTCATGTATCAACTTTGCGGCAAGAAGTGCAGCACACAACTCTAAGCGAGGTATTGATATCTCTTTTAGAACTGGCGCCACCTTAGTTTTGGATGTAACCAAAGCAACTTTACTATCCTTGTCTTCAGTTTTCAGGTAAATAACTGCAGCATATTCAGCTTGGGAAGCATCTGCAAAGGTGTGTAGCTCAACATGATCCTCTCTTTTTGTTTGCAGCCATCTTAGAACAATAAGCCTAGGAACGTTTACCAAATCGTCTCTAAATTTACACCATTCGCGAAGGAGTTCCGACGACAAGTTTTCATCCCAATCAAGACCAGACTTCCATAGTTTTTGGATGAAGACTTTACCCACAAATATCACAGGCGCGATCCAATCGATTGGGTCGTAAAGTCTTGCAATGTCGGATAACACAGATCTCTTAGTCACCGTCTCATTCTTCATAGTAAATTGTATTCGAAATTGTCAGTGCTCTTGTTCCAAGATATACCCAGTACTTTGATCTGTACTGGGTATATCTTGGAACTGATCATTGTTGCTACACCACTTTCGTAGTTCATAACCTCCGGCTCACATCAGGTTCGTCATCTGCTCATAAATGTCTATGGATTCCTCATAAGTCTCGCATCTCGATAGCAAATCGTCCATGTAATAGTCCTCAAATGTGATCTGAGATGCCACAGGATACTTTGAAAAGTCATCAATTGCTAGCGTTTGCAGAGACTTAACCGCTAAATACGGCGCTGACGCCGTACCGAAAGCCAGTCGCTTCATTCGAAAATACTGTATTGGCTCTTTGGGATCTGATCTCCATAAAATGCGCTGTAAGTCAGTATCTGGTTCCTGGACTATTACCTGGCGATACATCTGCTTAATATCCGCCACAATGCAGATCGGATGTCGTCTCTATCTCATTAAGATATGGCGTAATTCCTACTGTATCTTTGGACCGACGAGCAGTTCTTCATTTAAGGAAACATTGTTCTTCCCTTTGTACGAAAAATCGAAGACCAATCTCGTTTTGGTCGTCTCTTTATCTTCTCGCACAACTACGTGGTGAGGAGCATACACTACTGTCGGATCTTTCACTTGCTCTTCCTCACTGATAGGAGACATATGGTCCTGAATTAAATAGTCATCGATAGCTTTTGTATACTCTTCGCGTAAAGATGGATTTCTCAAAAGCTTCTTCTCTAAGTAGGTAAACCTCTTCAGCGCATCTCCCTCGTATTACCATGTAAATACTCTGGGTTTGCACTTTTGAAGGGTAGTCTCACCATGTAACGTCCGTCCATGTATCTCATTGTGGTCCTTTTATAAATTTCTTCTCACCTCATTTCTTCCTCTGTCATCTTTTTCTCGATGTTGTCTGGCTCTCTCTCTATTTTTTTCAGAACTTTTTCAGAAGCTCATCTTCATTAACTCGGATATGAAGACTGATGGGAAAAGAACATGCTCCAGGGAACTCGTTATCGACTTTACCGGACAAAATCCAACCAAGTTCAGTATTTTGAGCAAGTGGACTACCTGGCTCTGCAGAAGGATGTTTATAAGACCCTCTTTAATTATCCCACTATGAACATCGACTCCTAAAATGAAATCTATTTTAGCAGGAGATCTATATTGTGGATCAGCTAGTGAAAGATTGTCAAGCTCAGGCAAATCTAGATTTGCAGGTTTGCGCGAAGGCAGTAATGAAGTCAAACTCTTCAACACATAGGCGTCTCCAACTGGAAATGAAAACTCAGGATTAAGCAAAGACTCAATATTAAAAGATACTATGCTTCTGGTTCTTGTTTCACCTTCACCTACATCGGAAACTATACCATTAACAGGAGTTCAATCAAGACCTAATGACTGAACGGTTGCCTCAGTGATCAAAGACACCTCAGAACCCTGATCAATTAACGCTCGGGCTAATTGGGAGTAGCCATTTGACGAAACAATTTTTACCAGGGCGGTTGCTAACAATTTACTCTGATTGCCCTGATAGCTCTCTTTAGCAAAATGAGCTACTACTCTCGACTCAGTATGATTATTAGGTTGTTGATTAAAATTTTGTGGATTCTTCTTTTCAGACAGTTGCTGATTCTCTGACAGAACTGTAGACGAAGTAGCTAGCGGTAGTATCGGAACCGCACCAGCCACTTGTTGATCTCTCTCGTAATGTAGTGTTGTGTGATGACGTCGTCCACACCGACGAAAACTCATAAACTGATGACATCCTCTCACACAATGACTCGATGATAAGCAGTTGAAGCACAAGCGGTTTCCTTGCACATACTCAGTCCTCTGCTCTGGGGACAGCCTCTCATATTGCTTACATTGGTATAGTGAGTGTCCTCCTGAACACATCACGCAAGTATGGATTGACACTTTCTTCTCGTTGTTGGCAACAGTGAAGTGAAATGACTTGTGTTTAATTGTTTGTTTCGAAGTATTGTTTTGTGTAAAGCTACACAAAACAATACTTCGAAACAAATGGTGTATATTTTTGGCATTCCAGCATCTCTAAAGTTCGAAATCTAGTCTCCAAAAAACTCGCAAGTTGATTCCAAGATGGTAAGGTGTTAGGCTGAACATTCCTACTTACATACATTTCCCCTTGCTTGCGTGATTCGGTATCAAGCTTAGATACTACCAGATAGTTCATGATAGGATCCCAAGTGTCAGTGTTAATATCAAGATTCCGTGGTGACTTGAGACACGCAGATGTATTATCTAGAAGTTGCTTCGTAGAGGTCGCTGACTCAGCAGCAATAGCCTTTTCAACACGAGTTAAATTTTTCTAGACAATTATTCACTGCACACGAAATATTCTAAGTTCTAAACAGTTTGTCAATTTTACAGTTCACTCACAATTATTCTAATTCTAAGTCTTTAACACTTGTAATTTTTTCGTCACTTTACTCACACACTTATGTCCTTCTTCTCCCGGGTTCGGCACCACTTTATGTCTAAACTTGCGGATGTTGAAATTAAACTCCAGAACTCCAGATGTCACCAGTAGTAAAAACAATTTATTTGCATAATAATTCTCAGACCCTATACGGTTTGCCGTGAACGAAAAGATAACGAGTTGTAATTCGGCGCTAGCGACATCTCTTGACATTTTTCAGTACTAAATACTAAGGTTAGAGTAGAACTATTATAACTGAAATTAAATGTTTTTAAACAACCTATAAATGGTTATATATTCGTAATCATAACATAACACAGTTAAAGTAATATTATGCCTATAACGCGATATATATATGAACGCAAGTAACCCGGGTTCGATCCCCGCCAGCACCGATGAAATTGTTAATTACAATTTTAAGTGCTGATTTACTACGTGCTCGGCGATGAAGGGAAACATCGTGAGAAAACCTGTATGGCTGAGGAATAAGAAAAAAAATATTTCGAAGACATGTGAAGTTCGCCAACACGCATTGGAGCAGCGCAGTGGACACTTCCTTGCCCTAAAACCCTCTCAGAAATGAGAGGAGGCCTGTGCCCAGCTGTGGGACGTATATAGGCTGTAACTTTTAACCTGTTAATATTTTCGTAATCATAACATAACACAAACGCAAAACTAACCTACGCTATACTGTATCGAATACAAATGTATGTAGCGTTACCAGGCATCCGGATAATGCCGGACACCAGTCAGCCTTTTTGATTGGGTGTCCGGCCAAATTAAACGGTGTCCAGCCCGTCCGACTTTTGTTAGGCTTATTATATTTGACCCTTTTTTTACATTTTTCATGTACTTAAATACATACTATTGCAATTATTGAAATGAATATTGTAATGAATATTGAATGATTAATAATAAAGAACACCGATTCATTCAATTTTAAGATTTTATGGTAAATGATATAAGCATTGTTTTACTTTAAAAAATGTATTATCGTGTTATACTAAGACCGAATAATTAAGGGTGTCCGGCCTTTTTACCAAAATTTCCGGCTAAGCTGGACAGTCTGTCCGGCTTTTCAGTTTAAAGACCTGGCAACTCTAGATGTATGTAGCTCATGGCGGCTGTACACGCTCATCTCGTCGCCTCGTGTGCCTCTCGTCGCGTAAAGGCTCGACACGAGAACACACCATGTACACACTCTGAGATGGACCTAGATAAAACTGTTGCTGCGTTTTGCCTTTGAGCTAATATAATTTTTTACACATTTACAAAAAATAAAATCAATAAGCCATTGCGAAGAAGGAGATGGTGGACAGTTTTTATTTACCGTAACAGTACCATGTACAGTGAATAGAATAGTGTCGCGTAGTGTGCGATACTCACGAGACCCTTTGACTCGAAGGCAAAAAACCGACACGCTTTGGAGAGCGCACGAGGGCCACGAAACGCGACGCGACTCGACGAGAGCACCACGTACACACTCGTACTCAGCCTGCTAGATATAGGTCGTAACGTCTTTTGGACGTAATCGGTTGTACGTAGTTTCGTGGATATGTGTAACTAGTTTAAAAACTTCTTATTTTTCTTATTAGTTACATCTGTATACAGAATAGCGTAGGTTATTTTTGCGTTTGTGTTATTTTATGATTACGAAAATATTAACAGGTTATAGGTACTATAATATTAGTTTAACTGTGTTATGTTATGATTACGAATACAATATAACAGTTTATAGGTATTATAATATACGCGCGACATTGTCAATATATTAGTAGGTACCTTTGTACAATTTTATACAGTCACAAAATATGTAAGTACCTAAGTATTTTTGTCCATCACATCACATAATTTTTATGATCCACATAATAATACACAAAAATTAACTTAATGCAAAAAAATATCAATTATTTATTTACACTTGTATATTATGTCTATTTATGTACACTAAATGTTTATTTACACTTTAAATGTTTATTCACAAAGAAAACTATATATGTTATAATATTCAAAAAAACGCAAGTTTTTAAGAACAATGTTAAATAACGCTCACCTCTAGGTCTGTCTCGTAGTGTCTCGACGAGCGTGTACAGCCGGCATAAAAGTCTTACAAATATTGTACAAATACTTTAGATCAAAAAGGTGTACCTATATGGCAGTAATAATTCGTGTGAAAGTATAGCATAGATTTCTTGAACTTAAAGGAGTATTTCCTGAACTATGAACGAGCAATTTAGACTTTTTGCTTCAATTTTGAATTATTCAATAGGATATGAAAGGTAAAAGTCAAATCATAATTATCAACTTTACAAATTCTAGTATGATACCAACACGCAATCGATTCATTACTAAGTGACGTAACACCAAGTGTTCTCGAAATTATTCAATTAGTGCTAGAACATCGAACATTGTCATACTTATTTTTAAACTTCATTAAAAAAGACGGTAATGAAGTTTATATCATTTGATAGTTACTGTTCGCTAGATGTGTGCACAAGAAGCGAAAAAAACGTACACGTTATATTTTCGTACAAATCGCTATTACAAATTAAATGATCGAACTTTGATTAGACGCGATAGTAATATTTTTCTTATAAAACTGAAGTGTTTATAGAAATCACAGTCTACCTGATGGTCATGAAGTTTATATCATTTGATAGTTACTGTGCGCTAGATGTGTGCATAAGAAGCGAAAAAAACGTACACGTTATATTTTCGTACACAACGCTATTACAAATTAAATGATCGAACTTTGATTAGACGCGATACTAATATTTTTCTTATAAAACTGAAGTGTTTATAGAAATCACAGTCTACCTGATGGTCATGAAGTTTATATCATTTGATAGTTACTGTGCGCTAGATGTGTGCATAAGAAGCGAAAAAAACCTACACGTTATTTCTTCGTACAAATCGCTATTACAAATTAAATGATCGAACTTTGATTAGACGCGATAGTAATATTTTTCTTATAAAACTGAAGTATTTATAGAAATCACAGTCTACCTGATGGTCATGAAGTTTATATCATTTGATAGTTACTGTTCGCTAGATGTGTGCATAAGAAGTGAAAAAAACGTTATATTTTCGTACACAACGCTATTACAAATTAAATTATCGAACTTTGATTAGACGCGATACTAATATTTTTTTTATAAAACTGAAGTGTTAATAGAATTCACAATCTACCTGATGGTCAGTGGTCAAAAAAAGGAAGGCTAGAGACGCGTTGTCAGTTTATGAGAAATAAAATTGTATACCTCACAGCCTGTTATTATACTGACTCTCTATTTTTTTATAGGAAAGGATGACAAACGAGCACACAGTCCCCTAAGGGTAAGTGGTTGCTGTGCCCCATAGACATCTACATCTATCCTCGATTACGAATCAAAATGCAGATGCGTTGTCACCGGTTAGGACTAAGTTGGAATGCCTCGTTTCCAGTAAAAAGGGTCTCCATTTCTTAACACTCACCTTAAGAAGCACAGCAGCATTAAGCTAATATTTTACGCTGGTATTCTGTGAGAGCGAGGTCCTTCCCCGGTCGAGCCGACGCATTCGTGCTACAACTATACTACTAATATAACTGCAGCATGGCTCTACCACGTATAAAAAATACACCCTTCACATCGGCACACAGTGCAATCACTGCTACTGGTCGGCAGAAATGGGTAAGAGGATTGTATCAATTCCATCCAGGCGGACTTCAGTACTCTTTACTTTTGTCAAAGTAGTTTTATTTATGAAACATGCAACAATAAATTAAAATTAAAATTGAGAGTTTCTCGGCCTGCGAACTTGCTAGCAAGAGGGAAGTGGGGCTGCATAGGAAGCTGCGTCACGAATGAGGTGATTTGAGTGAGACTGAGGCTTCGAAGAAGTTCTCAAAGAGTGAAAATTTTGAGCTCATATCGGACGCCTCTTATACTATCCTACGCCGCCACTAAACGGACACGTGCATTTTATTATTAATTAGCGATACGCAACGGCTTTGCAAAGTCGATTTCTGTATTGAACAACAACAGCGCAATGTTCAGGGTGCAATTGAAAATATAAAACCATTTAGCAAGACACTCAAATACACAGAAAAAAAATTATCAAAATCAGTCCAACCATTTAGAAGAACTTCAGTGATAGACACACACGCACTGAAGAAATATATATATATACAATAAATAACATCGAATATAAGAAATAAAATTTTGTTTATGCACTACGCAGAGACGGGGCTGAAAAAGTACTAGCTTAAATAGACTGCCTGACTCAGCGAATCCTACCTCACAGAAACTGCAGCGTCTGGCGTTTACCTACCGACGTTATTAAAAAAGTTTTATGGAAATATTCTACTGTACAAAAAATTGCTGGCAGCGCTTTTGACAGGCGTTTTAATAAAATTATTGTAATTCATATTATATTTTATATTTAATCATACTCCAAAACGTAGGAGCACCTCCGTATACACCAAAACAAAGTTCAATAAAAAACCATACGCATTCTAATCTATATCTCTTGACAATAAATTCAATAGCAGATTGAATACTTATACTTTGACTTGGACTTAAGTTAAACGTGTATTAACTATTAATAAAAAATACTTTTTAATTTCTTATTTTGTTTAATTGTTAATAAAATTAAAATTTAACGTAAAACAGTTTTATACAAGCATTCGAAAATGGATCAGCAAGCTAAAATGGCAATATACCAGCAAGCGATGATGAAGAAGAGCCCCATACCAATGACCGTCTCTACTCGGAGGTTTACCCACCTACATTTTTGTTAAGGATTCCGAGGTACCGCCTGTACCCACATTTTTCTGACATAATGGCAGTGTGCCTGCACTGCTTTTTTTCCGTTCTGAAGAATATAGAGAGCCATTTTAATTACAGGCTGCGAGGTATTTCCTTTCAGACGTCAGAGGTAACAACGTATCTGTTTACGCCTACGCTATACGAAAGCCAACGCTTCATCCCAAATAAATTCATAATTGTCCTAAAGTTAAGATAATTATATCTGTTCGTCTAAATAAAATTTTATATTTCTTGCATCTATTTTTTTCGGTTTTATAATTTTCAAACTATTATTATTTCTACAAAAATCGAATGACAAAGTAAACAAATTATTTAACGAAACCGTAAAACAATTTGTTCACTTTGTTTTGTTTTACTATGAATAGATAAATAGTGTTACCAATAAAACGTTTGTTTCAATAACTCTTATTTATTATTGTTAATTTAAATAAGAATGTATAAAAACCGTCGAGGTTTTAAATAAAATTTGTCAGGTTACGTACACGTTTTAGTTAAAAAAGCGGGTGCCAGAAAAATGGGTATGCGTAGATAAACCTTACAAAACTACTACAACTAACTACTATCGGCCTTACTAATAAAGATTTACACACGACGTATACCAGAGTTATAACGTTAAGATTACCAATAAATGACATTTGACAGTTCAGTTGTATACATCTGTTATAACGAGTGTATGAATTGTATGGGAAATTACGCAACCGTTATACAGTTCTCAACCTTTGTTTAAGACGTGTATAACCTCTATTTGACGTGTGGCGTTTTTGAAAATAATGGATTATTTACAATATTTCGATATTTTTGATGAAATCGACCGTGAGGAACCACCAAGAAAAAGAAAACTTTACAAAAAACGTTTAGATCCCTTTACTCTACAAGATAAAGAATTTCGAATGAAATATAGATTTAGTAAAGTATATATGAGAAAAATAGTTGACTTAGTTCAACGTGACATCGAACTACAAGCTAGTGGTGGCGGGCTGTCTGTGGAACTTCAGGTATGTACTGCTCTCAGAACGTGGGCTAGGCAAGAAGTTCAAGATGATGCAGCAGACATTCATGGACTTAGCCAACAGTCCATCACGAATATATGCCGAAGAGTAGCTCTTGCTTTGGCAAGTAAAGCGGCGGAATTTATACGCATGCCTAGTACTTTAGAAGAGCAAGAACAAGTGGTTTCTGGATTTAGAAACATTTGTGGCTTTAAGCAAGCAATTGGTGCTATTGATTGCACTCACATAAAAATTAAAAAAGTCGGAGGAGATAGTGCTCAATATTATTTAAACAGAAGGGGGTTTTCATCCTTAAATGTCGAAGTAGTTTGTGATGCCCAATTAAAGATAAGGGACATAGTGGCACACTGGAGGGGCAGCACACATGATGCAAGAATATTTAGAGAAAGTCGAATCCGACAACGATTTGAAAATGGGGAATTTCATGCTCGATTACTAGGAGATTCTGGCTACGGTTTAACAAATTATTTGTTTACACCAGTCCAGAATCCTCGTATCGCTAAGGAGGAATCTTACAATAAATCACATATATTGACAAGAAATACAATTGAAAGGTGTTTCGGAGTTTGGAAACAGAGGTTCCGATGTTTATTACTTGGATTTAATATGTCACTGGAAAATTCAAAATTATACATTGTTGCGCTTGCAATATTACACAATATTGCCATTGAAATGAATGAAGGCATTGATTTTCTTGAACCAGTCATATCTGAAGATAATGGTGACCAACAAATGCTAAGGAAAGGTCTCGATAGCCGATCTGGTCAAGAAACAAGGAGATTATTCATTGAAACACACTTTTAGTTACAAAAATGTTTTGTTAATAAATAAAATCAATTTATTTCAGACAGAGTCCATATAAGTGACATACATTATAGTAAATTTAATTTAATCTTATTCAATTTAACCTAATTTGATTGTTTAAAATAAAAAAAACTATTAATTTAACATAAAAAAGGTAAAAGATATTTTATTGTGGCAATTTTGATTTTAAAAGTAAAATTTCTAATTTAAGTTTTTCAACACGAAGCTGCGTTTCTTCTTTTTCCAATAATATTTTTTGGATTTTTAAATTATGTTCCACTTTAATAAAACTATGAGCTTCCATCATATTTTTCATTTTTAAATCATGTTCTTCCTTTATGCAACTGACAAGAACATGATTGCGCTCTCTGGTTAAGTCTCTATCCTGTAATAAACATGTTATTATTAATCATAAATCACTAATCCCATAATTTAGTTATACTTAAATTAAACTACTTATTAAAATTAAATTAAATTTTACCTCACGTTTGGTTGTGTGTATATTATCATTCATACGATTGAATGATAATTTCCGTTTCGTTCTATCTTTTTCATTTTGCATCTTGAAAGGTAGTGGTGTAATATTCTGGAATATTAACAAAAGTCATTCAGAATTCAAAAGATACTAATCAAAGTAAATTCAATCAACAAATTTAAACTAACAAACCTCTTGCACATTATCATTATTATCTCCTGGAGTGACATACTCTTGTGTTATTGTATTAACCGAGGACTTCTCCTGACTTTGAACCTCTGGATGCTAAAATAAAATAGAATATCACACACTGATGTCATAATCGTAAGATATAACATACTCATTCTGATACTAAACATTGTGTTAGTGCTAAGACAAAATAATTACAAAAATATAGTATGAGCTCACTGTGGAATCATGCTCAAAATGTCAATGGTTTCCGGGTCAGGGCTAAGAGGTTTAGGCCCTCCACCAGTACATTTGATGGATGTCTTTACTTGTGACATGTTTTTTTTTTTGGCATCAAGTTTCATTGTGCGCCACTGTTGCTTTAATTCAGCCAATTCTCTTACCCTTCTATTCAATTCACTAAAAC
The DNA here is from genome assembly GCA_907164705.1 of Parnassius apollo. Classification (NCBI taxonomy): domain Eukaryota; kingdom Metazoa; phylum Arthropoda; class Insecta; order Lepidoptera; family Papilionidae; genus Parnassius; species Parnassius apollo. The sequence goes on from CAJQZP010000196.1 coordinate 651,070, forward strand.
TGAAAATGTTTCAATCACAATAAGCATAGTTTAATGTATACAATATTAATAAAACTTACACAAAACTAACAAATAATAAACATTAAAAATATTTAAATATATATTTACACTAAAATGAAAACATACTCATTTTAAAAAATGAAATTAAAATATCTTACATATACTATAATAATTAACAACTTATCAAATTATACCTAACAAACATCTTAACACATCTAGTTGGTTAACTAACACTTAGGGGTTATTGTACTGAGGTTTGACTGCGCTTTGATTTTGGATGTACATATTAGTAAGCACCTATGAAATATTCTTACACTACCATCAGCTTTTTTTAGTATTCTGTGCAAGATTTTATATTCATATTTATACTTAACATAAGTCCACAGATATGTTATGCCTACTCAAAGCACATGTTACTTTCTTTTGTTTCTCAGTAAGTGAGTGTATATTCTTTTTTTAAATTTAATTTCTTAAACTACAACTTGCATACAATAAATATGAAACAAAATTCATAAAATGTAGTATTTTACTAACCTTTTCATCACTTTCTGCCAATCAATGATCTTACTTTTATTAGTATTTGTATCAGTGTTTTTATTTTCTATGACGGATACAAACTCCTTCATACAACTTTTTAATAAACTCTGAAAGATAATATACAAAGTTAGATTACAAATTGTGACCATATAAACAGCAGTATTTAAGAAACACTATATAGTTTTAAATGTTTATTCTAGTAAATTATCTTACCTTTTCTAATGCATCCCAATTTGCAGACCGTTTTCTTTTGACAAAGTTTAAATTACTATAAGCCATTATTACAGAATTTGCGTTGTTTTTAACAATATAGTAGCTATTAACGAATTATTAAACCCAAACAACAAAATTGACGAATGACGATTGAATTGGAAACTGTCTGAAAGGTACGTTCATAAACTTATGAGGATAATAAATATGGCTTTGTCAAAATAATGTTCAGTTTTTATCGCCTAAAAACATTAGATTATTTCTAAATTCAATTAAACAATGTTTTGGGCTAAATTTATGTGTCATTAACTACAAAAAGAGAATTTATAAGCTATTTATGTGTTTTCAAAATGTCTCTACAATTTTACAATTGAGTTTCAAAACGTTTTTGATGAATGTTGCCAATGGTTTTTGTTTTAGCGAGTTTATAACTATACAACGGTTAAACACCCGTTATTGGTAAAGAGCGTGTGTAACTCTTACCCAAAGCTTATACAATGTATAAGTACACACTTGTTAAACAGATGTTTTAGATATTTTTATTGGTAAGACTGTATGTGTATAGCGATAGTACATAAAGTCCTACTTGTATTGATTTAAGCATTTGGGGCACATTGTTAACGAATATCTGACATGGAACAATGATATATAGAGAGAGAGCGACGAGCGTTGGCGAAAGAATATAATATATATATATATATAGAATATAATACAAAGAATAAAATATTTTCTACACAATAGCTTCCCAAGTAATTAAGGTCGTCATCTTTGATTTAAAAAAGTTTTTATTATATGAACCAGTTATGCTACCGTTATACTAAACAAAGGATAGTTAAGTTAAAATTGTAGCGCAAGTCAGAGCCCTAACTCGTATAATAAAAATTATGTTAAACGGAGATTTCATTCTAAAAAGCAAGGGCTGAAACGCCAAATTAAAATAAAAACAATTTAGTTCAAGTACCTTACACCGATGAAAATGCTAACTGTAAGTACAAAGTTTTAGGAGAAGAGTATCATTAGCATGAATACCCTCCGGAGTTTCTAAACTCTTACTGATACCGTCCAATGTGGTTTATTTTTTGTAGAAATTATCATAAGAAAGATGCCCATTTTTCACCTGACTGTGTATAGAAATGAAATAAATCTTAAAATTCAGGTAATTGGATTGTAAATTAATTACGCTTATCACAATCTTAAAAGAAACACAAGAAAAAATATTTTTTAATATTTCTTTAAGCTTTATGTAAACGTATTACCATATTTTGAACGCATCTCAACTACCCTTTTTCTAGGTCGTTTCATTTTACACACTGTTACTTTACTTTACTCAACTTTGTTTCTGAGTTTTATACATTATTTTATGTTTTTTCTTATATATTATATTGATAAAATAAAAACATTATATATGTATATTAATTAATAACAGCTGGAGGCTCTTATATCTATATTGCTACATGGTAATCATATAAAATTACACTCTATTAATAATTTCAAGTTTTTAGTGATTAAATTGTTACAAAAATAAAGATAATTAAATAAACTAATACGAAGGAAATAAAATTCAACAGGAACATGGCGACAGAAAACTGCTTGAAAAATTTCCTCTTTTAAAAATTTGTCCATTTAAAAGGCGGCTCGAAATTTTATCGTATTTTGTCCAACCTCCATCACATTAATGGGAGTGGGAATAAAACAGTCGCAGTGAATTTATTATAAAACTTTTTACAGATTATTTTTATTCATATATCTGAAAATAATAAATATTTCGTGCTTATATTTAATTTTTTTTATTCGGAATTATTGTTTTGGCAGGAACCCAGTTAACATAGGTAAATCTTACATAATAGAGTCACCTTGCAATATATTATAGCAGCAGCACTAATGCGCCGCTTTCCCTGCACTCTGTGGCCGAAATTTAGTCGGCGGCAGAGTAGTCGTATAGCAGATCTGCTGTTAGGGTTGGGAAGGCCAATGTTTCCGGGGCACGATTTTTCTGGCCTCATGGATTTCGGGAAACATGTCCGAGGGGTCCGCAGCGCAGGTTGCGATCGAGGTTGTGTAGGAAGGCGCACCTGTGTTCCGACATACCTCACTAGTGGTGAAGAACGGGGGCAGTTGTTCTCTACGAGCTAGAGGTCATCAAGGAGTAGATGGCACTGGAGGGACCACGGATGTTTATCAGAGTTTTCCTGTGGCTTTGACTGTTCATGAAAAATGTTAAAAACCATAGGGTTTTATTCGGTGCAAGTCCGAGGTTAGGTATATATTCCGTAGTAGAGATAGGCATAGGCTTTTTCCTTTGTAAAAAGGGAAGACAGCGCTTCGACGTTTTGGTTCTCGATTAAGTATGGATGTCGATTTCAATATGCATAGCATTTACTTACCATCAAGTAGTCTGTGTTATCATTTGGTACTCTTACTATATCTCATATCCAGTAGCAGATATAAAAAAGAAGATATTTAAAAACTCAAATGTTTACCCTCTTATAACTCTTAAGAATTAGAATTCGAATGAGAAATTATATAATTCAAATAATTTTAGTATACTATAAGCCTCATTGGGTAAGAGCGACCACTATAACATTAAAGATAAGCCTAAAATTTGGAATATAACCAAGGAATAAACTTTAGTGTTTGAGATCTTTTCGGGTACGCTTAATAACCCAGATAAGGGTCTTTCCATTTATCTTCTAGTCCTTTATAAAATAGAATTTATATTGAAAGCCTCCACGTGTTTAAGAATTTTATTGGAAAAAAATTAAGTATTTCAAACTTCTTGGGAAATATTATTACACAACCCTTACTCATCGTACATCTCGTCTTACGGACAGATTTTTAACCGACTTCAAAAAAGAAGTAGGTGATCAATTTGACTGCATTTTTGGTACGCATATCATGCGATAGCTCTGCGAATGCGCCGATTTAAACGTTAGTATTGTCTTGGTGGATGAGCGGGGTACCCAGTAATACAGGTTCCCAACCTAGTACAGGGGCCCTTGCGACTGGTTTAAAATGTATCATTGTAAATCAATAAATCATTTTTCATTTTTCATTTTTCATAAACGATACTTTTATAAGATTATTTTCATTAATATATTGGATAGGCTAATATATCGTGTTTAATATATCAAGTTTTTGATTTAACTGGGCTTGTGGTGTTGTCTAATCCATTCAAAGAAGTTACTCTTTTGATTTCCCTCTGTCATATCTTACGACACACACGGGAAATTATAAAATATTTTGAAATCATGTGGTATCTTTCATCGCGCACTGGAGTAGCACGATAGATTCTTCCATATCCTGAAAACTTCTCAAGAATTACAGGAGGCCTGTGCCAGCAATAGGAAGTGTATAGGTTATTGCTTTATTTAATTCTGCGTTGCCTATTACTAAATCCATAGTAATTTTTGAGCTAATTTAAAAGAATCAATAAGTATAAATTTGCTAAAACTTGTTTTTCTATTTCAGCTTAAAAACTCTACAACGAAGCATATTTACAAACCTAGAAATACAACTTACTATATTAAGCGTCACAGAATTTATTTCTCACAGCTATGTGTAAAATTTGTTTTTTTGTAAGAAATATGTGTATGTTACATAAAATAAAACAATGTGATGGATTACTTAAATAGTCTTAAAAACCACAAAAATTGTTTAAAATGAACGTTTTTTACCCTGTGATTGAAGCAACTAAAAGTGCATTGGTTACTTGACTTAAATTAATTAATTTACTATCATAATAATTCTATGAAACGTGTTCATTTTTATACAAAATTAAAATAATTTCTGAAGAAGCCTGTGTTGATTTGCAAATCAGTTGAACGGATGGGCATAATGTGATTTGTCTAGTTGTAAGTTGGTTCAGAAGCTTTTGAGCTTGAACCCATTATTTAAAGATCTGGAATCAGCAAAGCCATATAAAGTTCTCAGACTAATTAAAAATAATAATTGGCAGGATATTTTTCCCAAATGTATCTTGTTGACTAAACCTGTACTAGAGCCTTCGCTAAACGGAAACGAAGTTTTAGTACATTAAAAGATTTAAAAATTACCTACGTTTCTACTGTGTTTCAGGAAAGACGACTCCGTGGCGCAGTGGCTTAGCAATGAGTGGCTGCGCTGAGGGTCGCGGGTTCGAATCCCGCACGGAACAAGTATTTGTATGTCCTACAAGTAGTTGTTCCGGGTCTGGATGTTCGTCCTTGTGCAATTTATGTTTGTAAACTGCCCCCAAAATACAAGAGAAAATCTTAGTGATGTAGGGGTAACGTTTATCAAAAAAAAAAGATATGTAGAATGTTGGTGTACGCTAGTGGCTCAGGCCCGTGTTTAATTCATTAGTGAACTACAAGGATTATGGCGAATATTGTGTTTTGATTGTTTGATCATCATTATCACTATCTTTATAGAACTTCACTAGTCTACTAATGAATATGGACCTTTTAAAATGCTTAATATATTGACAATATTGATGTGGAATCTATAAAAAATATAATTATAAAATAAAGTTTAACTAATGACTTTAATTACTTTATTTACCTTTGTAAATATAAATCGAATAAAAAAGGGGCGCTCAAATTGCGAGAGCCCAATGAATGCTACCTTTTCACTTTCAGAAACGATTAACATAAATACACATTCAGCGTGAAATGGCAATCAAATACCGTGTAGAAAAATTTGATGGCTTTGATATAAAATTAGGAGAGAATAATTTATTTATCAATATAAAACTGAAAAAATCATACCTGAATTAAAGGAATTTTAAAACGACGTAATAGCTCTATAGACTAATACAACATTCTTGTTTTTAATCTGTTTTTATTTTGTATCCAGAATTATTTCAGCCAGTCTTGTGATGCTTATGTAAGAGAATCAATACACCATTTCTTTACGTGTATCGCGTGAAAGGCAGTATGAAAATATCGAAAAATAACCAGTTGCACAATATTTTATAGACCATTTGTGCAACCATTTCTTTGAGGTCTGATATTATACGCACAGTTTGTAGCAACGTTAAAGGTCAGATAATGTCTTATTCTCTTTTTTACTCTTCTTTTTTTTAAAGCTCTGGCTTAAAGCTCACCACACTAGGATTTTCTCCTGTATCGTGGAGGCAGTTTACAAACATACATTGCACAAGAACAAACATCCAGACCCGGAACAATTATTTATAGGCCATACAAATACTTGTTCCGTGCGGGATTCGAACCCGCGGCCCCCAGCGTAGTTACTTATTGCTAATCCACTGCGCCACGGAGCCGTAAAATGTTCTTAGAAAGGCCAGACATCCCGTCTGGCATTTATAGATTAATTGTATAACACATCTTTTTATAGATATGCATAATAACAATAATAGTATTGTCTAGCAGAACGAATTTGGTCACGGCGGCCAGTCTTAAAAAACTAGACAACTACCTAAGAAAGGATTACAGTACCCGAGTACCGAAGCAAAGATACACTCTTTATTCGGAACGGCAGTCTAAGATGACCAAAGAGAGACCAGTTGCATGATCAACAGCTTCACGTGCTTCCCAAGGCACGATGGTCTAACACCTACTTACCTACCCGCCTACCCTTCTGACTTCCTTACTCCCAGCTTTTACTGAGAATTCCTTGTCAGAAAAATAAACAAATATCATCTAGAACCCGGGATTCGGAGCAGGGCCCTCATTAAGTTGCTTTTGCGATCACTAGATCAAGGAGACAGCCATGTATACGTATATGTACAGTATATCATATTTAATTGTACAGCAGTCAATAATGCTAAGTTCTTTATAAAAACGAGGAAAATCCATGTCTAACTGTGATATCTTTTTGCTTGCTGATGATGAAGAAAAATTATTATTTTTATTATTAAATATTTCTATAAAAATTACTTTATATGATCTCGACTTAAATTTTAACATTTTTAAATTTAAATGTCAACTGAAGATTGTCCCCTAATACAACAGACTTTATTCTATTGTGAATGTATACCCTCAGTCCAAAAAAGGAAGAACACACATTCTTGACTGTCTGATAACAGAGCAATATTGTGACTGTTATTTTATTACCTTTTTTGTGATTAATTTTTTTGATGTCCTTTGATTGCATGAATAGTTTTACTAAATGTTCCATCAGAAACATTTAGTAAAACTATTCATGTAGAAATCATTCCAATTATAAAAGTAAAGTAAAGTAAAATATACTTTATTGTACACCAAGGAACATATTACATTATTTATATATTTAAAGGGACATTGGTACAACAGGCGGCCTTATCGCTAAAACAGCGATCTCTTCCAGGCAACCTTAGGGCAGAGGATACTATTTTAAAAGATAGCGGAAGGGGTGTACAGAATATGATAAAGAAAGATAAATAGAAGAACATAAATGATTAAAAATGAATGACGACAGGTAGTAACTTAAGAGGAAAGGTAATAAAGTTTTAATTTATTTTTAAATATAGGAAGAGATTTAGATTTTTTGATATGTAAGGGGAGAGAATTCCATAGTCGTATAGCGGTAACCGTAAAAGAATTAGAATAGAAGGAAGAGGAATGTCTAGGGGTACTTAGAAGGAGATTATTTTGAGATCGTAAACTACTTAAATATATAAATCGGTCTTTCAAATAAGAAGGAGTGGTCGGATTGAACAGAATGCAGTAAAGAAGATGAAGAATGTGAGTATTCCTGCGAAGACGAATCGGGAGCCACTTGAGCTTATGGCGGAATTCGGATATGTGGTCATACTTTCGTAACCCAAATATAAACCTTATGCAATAATTTTGAAGCCGCTCAAGTTTATTAAGTTGCTCGTATGTTAGGTCAAGATAACAAGTGTCCGCGTAGTCAAGGATCGGTAAAAGAAGAGACTGAGCCAGCGCAACTTTAGTAGGAATGGGGAGAACATTGCGTAATCTTCGAAGTGAACCAACTGCGGCAAACATTTTTTTACTTATTTCACTAACTTGCGGTCCCCAAGACAAAGTCTGATCGAACATAATACCTAAATTCTTAACTTTGTCACTGTATGGGATAAGTGTCCCATCGAATATGATTGGCGGGAGCAGCGACAAAGTTAACCGAGAGATTAATTTCGAACTCCCAATAATAATGGCTTGAGTCTTCAATGGATTAACTTTAAACCCAAATGAATTACACCAATGAGAACTACGAATAAGATCTTCATTAATTAATCTAATTGTATTGGGGAGATCCGCAATCTTACATTGAGAGTAGATTTGTAAATCGTCTGCATATAGGTGGTAAAGAGAAGTTATGTGGGAACAGATCGAATTGATGAAGATAGAGAACAATAGAGGAGACAACACGCCACCTTGTGGGACGCCAACTTTGACAGCAGACCAGTCAGAAAACGTGTCTTGAATTTGTACACGTTGCCGGCGCCCTTGCAAGTAACTATGAAACCAACCAATTACTTCAGGAGATATGTTAAGAGAACTTAGGACAGCGAGTAAAACATCAAAGTCTACAGTATTGAAGGCATTACTAAAGTCAAGCAATGTCAATACTGTAACCTGCTGACTATCCATGCCCAGGCGAATATCATCAGTGATTCTAACCAAAGCCGTAGTCGTACTATGACCGGGACGGAAACCTGATTGGAATGAATTCAAAAGTTTATGATTGGACAGGAATTTGCTCAGCTGTTAGTATATTAGGCGCTCGAGTACTTTAGAGAGAAAGGAAAGGATGGATATAGGACGGTAATCCTCATATGTCGGATTAGATTTTTTAGGGAGTGGAGTTACTAGGCCGTCTTTCCAGGATGAAGGAAAAACACTGGTGTCAAGGGAACGGTTTAAAATAAGTGTAAGTATAGGAGCTAAAAGATCGAGTATTGGGATAATCATCTTACGACTAATGCTGTCAGAACCAACTGCGTCGGAAGTAATGGCTAATATATTCTTCTTAACATCACTGACAGTAACTTGGCTAAAGACAAAAGAGGAAAAATTGGGAGTTGATATAGCAGAAAGTTGAGCAAGTGTATTTTTCTTCGTAGCACTGTCTATAGTGGCGCTAGAGAGGAAATGAGCATTAAGCTTATTTAAATTCAAATTAAGAGATTCTACATTACGCTTATTATTATTATAATTATTTTTAATTATGATACTTCTTAAACTCTGCTAATAATACTAATCCTCGCTGATTTTAAATAAACGCTTGATAGGCAACGACAGACATTAAGTTCGCCCATAGCTATGTAACAATAAAAAAAATTACTAAATAACTTTTTTCAATATACTTAGTGCAGACTTTTTTTAGGAGGTGAGACACCTTTTCTACAACATAAGAGTCCGCCTGAGAAGTTATATATTATGTAGGTAGATAACAGTGTTAGCACGGCTGCTTTTTGTTTAAAAAATATAGATCCAGTATAATTACAGCCTGTGAGAAATTTCTTCGTAGTCCTTGGAGACGACAACTCATCTGCAGCTTTCTTTGTTTGAAGTTATTTACAGACGAAAAAGCCACTTACGACTAGACTGTAGGTTCGTTTGTCATTTCAGTTTTATGTAAAATAAAATGACTCCAGTCATTAGAAATGCTAAACTCTCAGTTTGCAGATTTTTTATAAGGAACAACATTACATGAACATTTAAACGTGGTAAAGTGGTAGAGCTGTTGCTGTTACACGTATGGATCGCCTTCAACCAGAGATGTACCACGACCTCAGAACACCAGCATGAAGATAGGTTTGCTTCTGCGTTTAGTGTAAGTGGCCAGAGGCCCAATTTTCCCGGTATCTTCTCCAGCATGTATTTCGAATCTCTCCTACCCGGGGTACAAATTGGAACACTCCTTTGTACCTCGGGCTGGAGTTTGCGTATACATCAGAGAAGACATCTGTTCTTGACGCCTCGGCAATCTTCAAAATTCGAACCTGTTTATTCTTTAGCTACGCGTAGACAGCGACGACCGTCTACGCGTTTACGGGTGGTGATTGGTTACATATTCATTGCTACAGCAAATCTCATCCATAGAGATCGTGATCCTTGGCAATTTTAACGCCCACCACGCCAAGCAGCTCGGTTCTCTGTAAACCGATCATGCGGGAAGATCTCATTATGACTTGCTTTGCCATATGGTCCTAAAGAGTTGGTTGCTTTGTCTGCGGGGATTCCAGATGTGCAGGATCATGCACCTTCCTTGTTAGACCTTCTGCTAATCTCTCTTCATATCAGGTTTCGGTAGATGCCCCTTTTGGTTCTTACTTACTTACTCACGCTTACGTCACGGTGGTATTCTACAGACTGCCGTCGTGTTTGGCACCATAAGTCGATCGATTGAGATAGGATGCGGTCTTTTTTGCATCCTATCTCTCGACAATTTATAAAAACGTATTAGGAAAACTACATATCTGAGAAACTAATGCTCAAATACTCAAATGCTACTCAATTTTAAGAATAATAATAAAAAAGAATAATTTTAAAAATCTATCACTTTGAGACTTAATAACATCTTGAAATTGAGTAGATTTTGATGAGATGATTATTTGGTCAATAAAATTTAAGAGAAATAGAAGTCCGTACAAAGGGGCAGAAAAGAAAACTCTTCCCCGACTCAAAAACTCTCAAAAATGGCAGAGAGTTATGCACCTTACATTTCAAAGGAATGTATAACTTTTCTTTTACATATAATTTCGCACAACAGGGCAGGGACACAAAAAACTCTCAAAAATTACAGAGAGCTAGCCACCTTACATTTCAAAGTGATGTATTATATCCTGCAGCGCCGTCTACACATCGTTATATAAAAGTGAATAGCATAAATGCTTACTCCATTAAAATTATATATATATATATATATATATATATATATATATATATATATATATATATGTACCGTTTTTCATAATCAGTAAAACGGTGTCGAAGTCTACTAATATACTCAAACAGACATACCAACATAATTTGTTCACATTTGTTACGTTGGTGTGGATTAGTTGAAAAAAATCATTACATTTCTTTATATATCCATGATTCATTCTTCTGATTTTTATTTGAAACTACGGTCCTTTGAACTCGAAACACAAAAGAATTAATTTCAGCAAAATATTATCATCTTGACAGGGTTTTCTTGCAAATTAATGAGTCTTTAATAGAAAATGAAAGATTTTAAACGCATGTTATATTCTGTAAAACTATTTTTTTTTAATTAATATAACATTGAAATATATTCAATATTAAAAACCAAAATGAAAACAAGAACTAAAAGCTTAAATTATCATACAGCCTCTGAGCAAGAAAATAATTTTCTCACCAGTCACTCTACTTTTCTCTCCAGCTGCGAAAATTATAAAAAAATATATTTGAATTGATAAAATGGCGCGTGTACTTACGTAGTATGCGAACGTCGGAATTTATAATACTTCCGCACTTAGTAGCTAATTTCTAATTTATATGCAAATGGTTTCATTATAACAATAACTTTGTAATCTCACTGCGTTATTCATTACTTTCTCAATCAGGAATCTTCTTTGTTTAGTATTTATCTCACTAAGGAAATTTACACATCGTGATTGTGGGGTTTTCTTTTCGCTGTGGCAGTCCCGGTGACAAGTTGTAAGATAATTGCTTCTAACCATTAAAAAAATTAAGTATTGTTAATCCATAATATTCACCCCAATATCGAGTTACAGTTGTTAAATACGTATTATTAGTATTTGTAAAATAAGTAAAAGTTATAGGTATATTAATAACTAGTGCATATTGTTTCAACTAAAAGTATCAGCTGTTACGAATATCGTTTAAACTTACTGTAAGTGTAATTCTTGTTTTACTTTTTAAATTTTTGAGATTTACGTTTTAAGTAAGTGGTGTTTCGTTTAGCCCACTCCTTAATAAAACATCAGAGTGAGTATCAGCGCACCATACCAGGTTAACCGGGGACAATGTGTGTACACAATAATGTAAACAGTAATGGCTTATTATTTTCACCAACACTCTATGGCAGTGCCATGACAAAGAACATAAACTTAAAAAAGTAATTTAAATAAAAAAAATGAAGTTCTTATGTATTGTGATGACATAGTGTTAAGTATTTAAAAGGACAGCTGTATTGCATGCCTGAAGGCTCCTTTAGTCATATAATGAATTAAGTTTTAGCTACTAAGTTTTGCCCTAACAGCACATTAATAATTCTTGTTAGGAGAAGAGACAATGTAAATTAAAATCAATTTTAAAGTATAATGATAATTTAATACTTTAAATGTACATAAAATTATCTTGTTTTCAATACAGGGTTAGCCACAGGATATTAAAATAAGATACAATTTAAATTTATTAATGAATAATTTAGAATGTAGTGTACAAATCCTTAATTGTATGAGTTCACAAAATGATAATAAAAATTGTTTACACTTGATGCATCAAAATATACTAGGCATGATAGGCAACGAGATAGGAATTGAGTTGTTCTTAAATAGCAATAATATCTATATTTTATGTACTACTGAACATTGGTTAAAGCCTTATAACTTAATGTTGACCTCAGTTATCACCAGGTGGTCAGTTCTATCATTAGAGAAACGGTTTTCAGAGGTTCAAAGGCTGTTTAATATTAGCTAGTAAAATACGAGTATTATCATAATACAAAGAAAGTAAATACATTGCGAACCTCCTTGTTGAGCGAACGAAATGGATTGTATTGTTTTAGTACCTCATTTTTGTGAGCGTCTACAAATCTCCACATTCTATGAATGATTACCTTTTGAAAAATCGTGCAGGAAGTTTTGTTAAGCTCAATGAACAGAAAATCTGTTGTAGTATGTTGAGACTTTAATATAAATATTCTAAAAGATTCCTCTTCCCATATTAAATTTAGATAATTGTTTAAATCGTAAGGTTATTTTGAAATATTTAGAGCTAACAAATACTGCTGAATCTAGTGTAACATGTATAGATAACATTCTTACAAAAGTTATGCGGTTGCATAAGTATATATTTCAAAAATTTACTTCTCTGATTAAGATAATTTACTGGTTTAAATTTTACCGTCCGCAGAACTCATATTTTTTAACTATTATAAACCAGTACTTGATTAATGTTGATTGAAAACATGGTAATTCGAATTGATTTAGCTTAAAAATGCCTTTTCAGTCTCGTATTGAAATTACCCACATGATAATCTGATGGAAATAAAAATGCTGGCTAACTGTTCCACTCCTTTGTTCTACGCAGAATGAACGACGAAACAAATCACTTGGTTCGAATGTGTACTATGTAGACAACAAACACGGACAGACCAGCCGAACATCTAGTGGTCCGATGGTGGAATGGAGAGAGCGAACCTTAGCCATTTAACTCCTGCGCATAGTCTCAGCAATTTCTGTAAAATCCCGAAAGGTTAGCCACTTTGCGCTTGCGCTCGAGACTGGTAAAATTGGTTCTAACCATCTTTTTGTATAAGCCCTTCTCTCTTCTTTCTTCGCTCTTAATGTAATAAGCCACTTAGCACGCCCTAACATTGAGTCCAAAGCTGCTAGATGGCATTCTGTAGCACCAGCAGCCCATATTTTGTTCCCAGCGTTTTATTTTTTGTAAGCAACTGTTCCAGCATGATGTACCTCCGCACCTTTGCACTAAATTAAAAATAGTGAAGGGTTTTATTAACCCTGTGGTAGCGGTGTAAGAATATTTCCACTATTCCGTATCGTCCCGAGGGATTCGTTTGAGGCGACAGAGGGAAAATGAAACAAGAGATGGGCAGCAGCATCTTCCTGATAACAACTCATAAATAATGAAAAAAAACTGTTGCCAACCCGCTTGTCAGGCGTCGCAACTATGGAAAATATGAGGCCTATGTTCAGCAGTTTTATAGGCTAATGACTGAATGGAGGCTAGGGCTTTATACAATAAACACACCCTTGAGGAATGCTGTAAAATATTTATACCTATGACTTCTCTAGTATATTTTTCTACCTTTATCCTTTGCTTCCTTTTTGAGAGATATTCTTAAAAATACAGCTTTCCCAGTTCATTTTTTTGGGATCCATAAATATGGCCATACATTCTTACCTCATTTAGTAGTAATTTTATTGTAATTAATTTCTAGAATAAACAAACTATCTACAAACTTAATCAAGTTTATACGGAACCCGAATTACGCGAGACCTAGTTCGACTGTAAATTTTTTTATTATTTACTTTACTTAGTTTAGGAACCTTAGAAAAAAAGACGAGATATAAAACATTTCAGGAAGAGAAACTTTGTTATATTTAATAAGAAAAAAAGTATTTTGTAGAAATATTCTCCAACTAAATATTTTCTTAAAATAGTTCTCTTAAAAATATATTACAAAAATATAAAATTTATATTAATCGTTATTTCAAATATACGAGTGCGGGCCATATTTTATTAAGACATGTTTGCGGTACACCCATGCACAAATGGACGATTAAAATGCATGCCAGTAAAAGCTTTGCTATGGATTTATAGGATAGGAAAATAGCTTTGCTGTTGCAAAATAACTTTACGTCATATACAAAACATTTGAGAAATAGAGCTTGTAAAGATTGTTTAATATGAAAGTATCTTTAGAAAGAATATTACATCATTTAATTTTTTTATGGTTCCGTTTACAAGAGTAAAATAAAGCCCTAATGTCTATTTGTTTGCAAGTTTTTTTGTTCGTCTGAAACTAGGTATGTCACAGATATCTAACTCGTAAGTAGAGTCATCTACAGACCTAAAATTCAGAGTTTTGACCAAAAACCGAATTTTGAATTAGAAACGTAATTTATAAAAATATTTATAAAAAAAGTAAAGTTACAGCCTATATACGTCCCACTGCTGGGCCTCCTCTTATTTCTGAGAGGGTTTAAAAATAATTATTATTAGCGTATTATTTTATGCGTATATAAAATGAGCCGATTTTTTAACCCTAACATTTAGGGTGTCAATTTCGATAACTCATCGAGTAGAGTACAAAAATCCTATTTTTATTACTTTTTATGTTCAAAAATAAAGAAATGAGTCGCGTCTATGTTGCCATTTTGAAACAGATTTTGTTACGGGGTCTATCTCAAAAACTAATCTAAGTAGGAATTCGCATATTATGTAAACATACTGTGTTTTAGTTACAAATATTCGAAACTTTCGATCCGTAATATAAGTTGTAAGCTGTGACTAAAACAAAAGAACATTTTTTTAAATGTTTATAAGTGTGACTTATAGTTGGCCGAATTTTTAATTATTTAATGATTATATTTCTGCAGTCATAATGCGATAATAATAAGCCAAAAGATTGACAAAAAGCGACACAAGCTTCCCCAAAGTTTTTTTTAATTTTATTTTGTTAAAATTTAGTATTATTATTTGTATTGGTAACAATTAGTGACTTGAAAAAAATGAATACAGCTTAGGACAACTTAAGAGAATTTCATTTCTCAGATGAATTTCGTACCGAAATGCTTATTCAGGAGTGATTTTATAATATATATTCTTTGGGCCAGAGTACTCCATAAAGCGTATAAATAACTCTCGTTCTAGATAAGTTTCAAACTCGTTATGTCATATACAGAGATTTCTAAAATATTTAAGATTCCTGGATGTTTTATTATAAATATTAACATATTCCGTCAATTCTGTCGAATGTGTGTTCCTTTTCCATTCTTCATAATTCGAAAAGCTTGATCCTATAATACTTAAAGTATCCCCGTGTTTATTTGTATATAACTGTTAATATATGTAACTTGTTAATATTTGAAAATATAAAGTGCCATTAGTCTAATGACATCTTTGGTGAATCAGTAATTGTTTGTTTAACGATTCTCAAAAGCGAGTTGTAAATAAAAACTTAGTTATAAAACGTTTTATTTTATTAAAGAAAGCTTTTGAGAAGATTTTTCCTTTTCGATTTTTCCAATGTATAAAATATGACTTAAGGTAAACATTTGCGAAGTTTCGGCGTACAACTAATCGAGCCTTCTACCTCCCTTAAGAACTCTAAACTTCCCAGAAAAATATAATATGTATATTCGACAAGTATAAGATCAAAAAAAGGAAGGGGGATACAAATATATCTCAATAAATATCAAAATACTTTAACTTTATTATTTTCCCTTTATTTGCACTTTTGGAATTCTTGCTGCTACTTGAGAAAGGTATTGAATATATTTTGTAGTTATAAATTTATAGTTACGGCTAAACACCGAAGTGCGAATACACCTAGGTTTGGCTAACTACAACTAGGCGGTTTGCTAAACATAAATGTACTGTTAAATTATTCAAAATTACGAAAGCACGTATTAAATAATATCAGCGATAGCAGAATAAGGTGCAGCTGGTGTGGCTCTCGAGATACCTCAACTGCACTTAGCTGTCGCGGGCTAATAGCAGTTGTGTTTAGCACATACACTAGCACATACACACCAGCAATAAGCTACTAAAGTATTGTCACTTTGCACATTCCAAGCTTTTTATATTGCGTATTTTAACTTTGCTTATTAACATAATATACGTATTTGTAATAATATAATATAATACATGATTTCACCGAAAAAGGACATTATCAGTATATATTACGAGTAATACACTTTTTACCACCGAACCTTTGAGTACATATTTATATTAAGATGGTATCTTTAGTTATATTTTCAAAATCTCAGTACGAAGTTGTTTTAGTAAAACTTACATTGTAAATATAATGAGCAATGTATATATTCAATACAAATCCCAGACATTTTCTCTTCACCTTTTTTCTTATTAAAATAAAAAGTAACCGATGAGATTCAGCAATTAAAGGGGTGTTATTCTTCTGTAGCTCTAAACAATAGCAGAGTAACTTTACCAAAATAACGAAGAAGGCTAAGGCTTTTAATGAAAACAATTTTTATTTTTAAGCATCATAAACAGCAATATTTATTAATTAATTACAGCCTATTAAAAGTATCCTGCGTTGGTAGCTCATATACTTGTCAAGTATATAATCAAAGGTTTCCGGGTGCTCAGAATGTATACGAATACATTATGCCCATCTCGCAAGAAATATTGTAATTAGATAATGGTAAGGATAGGTAGATATCACAATAATTTATTCCAGTCAGCAATTATTATAATATTAACTATATGAGTTTATAACATTAACGTACTAATATTATTATTATTATTAACTAATAGATAAACATGTTCAATAAGTTCACTGCAAATCTCGATTTATGGAAGAGTGCGTTTTTAAAACACAAAGTGCTTTAATATGTCTTCACCCATTTGATAAATATTGTAGACACTTTTAACACACTAATACATATGGTAAATGCATGTTTATGGAAGTGTTCGTAATGCGCATAAGTTCAATTTACCAATTTTTTTTAATCTTTAAAGGCCGGAAACGCACTCTGCCATTCCTCTAGTTTTGCGGATTTTCATGGGCGGCGGTAGTCACTTAACATCAGGTGAACCGTATGCTCGTTTGCCCCCTCTTCTATAAAAAAAAAACATTTTTTGCATCTCATGGAGTCCCTAAGCGTATACTCGAACTCTCTGAAACGATACTCAGTCTTAACTGCAAGACGCAAGAGTCTTGCAGGCTTAGTCTTGTTCTTGCTCAAATCTAGCACGGTTAGTTTTGGTCTTGGTCTTGCTACAATAAGGCGATCTTGTTCTCGGTCTTGGTCTTACTAAAATGCAACAACAAGACCAAGACTGCAAGACCAATACTGACTTTGGTCAACACTACTGACAACGCATCTGCATTTTGATTATTAAGCGAGTTCTTAAATGTACCTACTAAAAATGTACATGCAAAATGACATTTATATATAATTAGGAACCGTGGGTATTATCCAATAAAATTTAAAACATATCAATCTTAGTTTGGAAAAATTATAACAATTTTAACGACATTCTAAAAAGATCAGTAATATTTTATCATGAAAGATGTGTTTGTGGTATGCCAGAGTACGGCTAATGGATGACAACATGCCGTTAAAAGCGTTAGCGAAATACAACACAATAGAGATACATTTTCGTTAGTATGTACCAAATATAATGACATTATTCAGCAAAAATTAGAAAAACGTTAAGAGCCTATTCTAAGTAAATATGAATTTAAGTCGTATTGTTAGCTCAATGTCAAAACATTTGTGAATAAATTTATTAGTCGACTAGATTTCCTATTGATTGTTAGTTTTTAAAGAAATATTGATTGAAGACCAGAGTTGATGACGTGCCGCCATGCTAAATACAGTCTAGTTTCAAAATAATTTGAACCCATTTGTTCCGGGAATCGAACCCAAGACCCACAGGCTCAGGGTCAACCATTTTTTAGGTCCTTCACTCCGGATTCGAAGAGCAACCTAGTCGCCCCACCATTTTGTGACCATCCGTTTGCCGGATTCGAACCCAGGAACCCCATTGCTCCACCAGCCTACATAATTTTGGTCTGGGTTTGGGTTTTATTCATATGCCATTTATGTATATAAAACACTTCTAGTATAGGAGACTTTTCTAGTCTGGGGATTATTTATGCCTTATTTGTAAAATTTAGGAATATATTATATTCCATATTTTTATTATTTACACAAATCCCCTGAAACTTTTCAGTACCGTATATAGCTTCGGACGCAGGCTGTATGGATCATAGTTGGGTGGAATTAAATTACTTTGCCTTTCAAATGACATAAATATAGTTTTGGTAACTTTGACTTGAGTTATTAAAGGAGCAGCAACTGAGAGCGCTTTAAATACAACCTTACCTTTTGTACAAGATGGTGCAAATAAGCTTGCCGAAAGACATGAAAACTGCAACATCAAGAGATTTACAAATGTTAGCCGGTCTTATAAAAAAGAGTAGTCTATTTCTTGACGATCGAAGTTATCTCTAAAAAAAATCGCTGATTGTGGCTGACTCCACAAGGAAGTTGTGAAAAAAAATTAAAAAAATTTAAAAACTGCGTTTGCCAACCCGCCTGCCAAACAACTGGCAAATACGAAAATATCTCCTCTAAGAGAGAATCTTTCGGTGAGGTTTATATTAAGCAGTGGACTTTTATAGGCTGTTATGGATTGATGGCTGGAATAACAAATAAATAATAATGTAAGAGATAACCTAGTAACCAATGAGCCAACCTAGTAGCCAGAATCCTACACCAGGAGCTCGCCTTGAAATACGGTCCCGAGGATTTTAAACTGCCTTATGATAAGTACTTGCCGAAAGCAAGCAAGATATTTTTGGTCGACATTACCATTCCACATGACGAGGACCTCGAGAACCCACGAGGTGACTGACGTGTGGGGTGGTCTGCTAAGTGAAATTATTCCTTTAGTAATATCTGCAAACGGGCTAATCCCGGTCAGCTTTCGGGTCATCTGAGGTGTCTGGGACTCCGTGTCATTCCGCTTGAGACTAAAAATCAGAAAGCGGTGTTCTGCAATACAGCCCGTATTGTCCGACCTTTTCCCCTAATCATCGGCCCTTTGCACTCTTCTATATTTTACTAATTTTAATGTACATTTATGTAATTTATCATTTTATTTTATAATGTCATATGTTAACAAAGCCCAACTACATGCGAATATTGTATAAATACAAATTTTAAGAAACAAACAGATAAAAACTATCTACGTTGTTATACATAATATCAATACAAATTCATCATTTTGGAAATTTTGGTTAGTTTTAACTACTTTTTAATAAAAACTGATAACCGTACTCCTGATCCCCAAAATAAGGGCAATGCCTAGTTTGTGTAATATAATAAAATATTTATGTAATTTAATTGAAAGATATTTTATTTTTCATTTTTAAAAACAGTTCGATGATGAAACCATCTGTTTAAAAGCCACCATCAATTTAAAAGATTTAATAAACTAAGTTTCAATTACATCTAATTTTCATAGTCAATAAAAAAACGTTTAATTTTGACTGAAACGAAATGATAAAATAATGAATCGCATTAAGTTGTGGTTTGAAATTGAATGTCTGTTATGTTAAAACATTCATAAATTTTCGGTCCTGAAAAATTACCAACGATACAAAATAATTCAGTCATTATAATACTATGTTGTACTAAGTTGACGTTTTCATATAATATTTGCAGTTTGCTACCGTAGCTGAAACAGAGCAGGCGGGCATTATCACTTTCATGCAGGCGGAACAGAGAGTTGT
The DNA here is from genome assembly GCA_907164705.1 of Parnassius apollo. Lineage (NCBI taxonomy): Eukaryota > Metazoa > Arthropoda > Insecta > Lepidoptera > Papilionidae > Parnassius > Parnassius apollo. Next base: position 670,933 of record CAJQZP010000196.1, read on the forward strand.
AATAAAAGTATGCTTATTTAAATCACGCTTGTTGTCAACTATTAAATATTATAAAAACACTGATCTTATCATAGCCCGTCAAACATATACTGTACTCCGTAAGCGTCAAATCAAATGGTTGAAAGGTTAATTAATGAAGTATGTGGGATGTATCTTGTTAGAACCTGATTCGCAAAGGGGTCCTTTCTTATTCTTCTTCGGTGAGCTACTAGTTATACGACATAAAGTTACAGCCTATATACGTCTCACTGTTGGGAACAGCCCTCTTCTCATTTCTGAGATGGTTTTATGTATACGATATATCATAAAATAAGTTAAATTTTGAACATACACTTACAAAAGCGCATTAACTTCTGAAGCTCCTGAAATATGATATATGTTTCATAATTTATACAGCTGGGGCTTACCCACTACAACACACATTTTATTACATGATTAACATGATTAAATGAATAACTTAATTTTTTCGTGATTATAATATTACACGAAAAATTTTTATAAAAAAAGGATTTCCATAATCCACGATTCGAACGCAACGTGGCAACAGAAAAATGCACGAAATATTTTCCTCTATTTAAAAGTCGTCCATTTATAAGGCGGCTGGAAATTTTACGGAGTATTTTTTTCAATCTTAATCACATTAATGGCAGTGGTAACAAAACATTTGCAGTGATTTATTACGAAATCTTTTACAGTTTTTATTTCAGAGATATCTCTTAAATAATGAAATATTTCGTGCTAATATTTTAACTTTTTATATTATAAGAATGATGATTTTTGGGCAAGTATTTAACATAGGTAAATGGAAATTTAACATAGGTGAAAGGAACCATCTTGCGGCGCATTATAGATGCAGCACTTATAATGCGCAGTTATGCCTACCATCCGCAGTTGAAAAATGTTTGAAGGCAGAGCCATAGACCTGATCTGATGCTCGGGTCAGGAAGGCCATTGCTTCCCAGACACGACTTTCTCGACCCCATGACCTTCGAGGAACAGATTTGGGGTTCGTTACGCGGATGTGTGTGAAGAAAAAGAGTTGTTACCAGGGGGTAGAGGTCAACGAGGGGTGGCTGGCGCTGGTAGGGCTGCGATGTTTGTTGGAGTTTTCCACGTCTGAAAGTAGATATACATATATGACGAAGAGTAGGTGTAGATATAGGCAAAGGCACTTCCCCGTAGAAAAAAAAGTTGTAACATCGCATGTACCTTCTGATTCTTAATCGCGTATGGATTTCGATTTTAATATGCCACAGCATCCAATTATCATGAAATGGTCTGTGTGCTTATTTGTTACCTCTACTCCATCTCTTATCCAGTAGTAGATTCGAGATGTTAGTAAAGAAGAAGATATAAGAAATATTTTTATTTAGCACGAATGGGTCGGCTCAACCGGGGAAGGACCACGCTCTCACAGAATACCAGCGTGAAATAGTAGCTTAACGCTGCTGTGTTTCGTATGATGAGTGTAGAGACCGGAGACCGTTTTTACTGGAAACGGGGCATTTCATCTTAGTCCTCACAGGTGACAACGCATCTGCATTTTGATTCGTAATCGAGTATAGATGTAGATGTCTATGGGCCGCAGTAACTACTTACCATCAGGTGGACTGTGTGCTCGTTTGTCACCCTATCCTATATAAAAAAAGATATTCAAAAACTTAAATTCTTACTCTCTAATAAGTTGTATAAAACCACTTTTATGGATTTTATCGCGTTTTACTTAATTTTAGTACCAGACGTTTCGGGTGCTTTCTAGCACTCATTGTCATGGGTATACCTCCAGCTTTTTATTTATTACCTTTGGTTCGATCTACGCAGAATTAATTTACTGTGTCTTGATTTCTTGCAGTGATACCACTGCAAGATTTTAAGTTTGAGCTTAGTTTTAGTTTTATTAATTACGAAATTCAAAGCAGGTACACAGCCTTCTTCTCTATTGAAATTGGGTTGTTTCTTTTTAATTTCAATAGCCTCACTGGTAAAGAGGATTTGTGGTCTATCAAAAGATAATTCTTGTAACTTTTAAGAACTATAAGTTGAATGAGACCTTTTTTAATTAACAATTTCAATACACTCTTAGCCTCATTGGGTAAGAGAGACCACTATAACAATAAAGATAAGCCTAAAATAGGAATATAACCAAATAAACTTAAGTATTTAAGATCCTTCCGGGCATGCTTAACAACCTGGATAAAGGTCATCCATTTATATTTTAGTCCTTTACGAAATAGAATTCATTTAAGAAGCCCCCACAACCCTTACTCACCTTATGTCTCGTCTTACCAACAGATTTTTAGCTGATTTAAAAAAAAGAGAAGGTTGTCATCTTAACTGGATTATTTTTGTATGTACATTACACGATAGTTCTGCTAATGAACTGATTTTAATGATTCTTTTTTATAAAAGGACTATACTTACAGGGGTAGTAAAATTTAAATTTGAAAGGAAAATTGAAATAAAGTTATTAATTTAAATATTTAGATGATATTTAGCTTAATACATTGAGTTTGTGTATTGCTTAGTCAACTCAGAGAAGATACTGCTGCTCATCTTCTCTTTTGTTTCCCTCTGTACCATTTACGACACCCACGGGAAATTATGAAGTATTTTGTGACTTTGTAATATCTTCCAACACGCACTGAAGTTGCACGATAGACTTTTTTTATAGGATAAGGTGACAAACGAGCACACAGTCCACCTGACGGTAAGTGGATGCTATAGCCCATAGACATCTACATTTATCCTCAATTAAAAATCAAAATGCAAATGCGTTGTCCCCCCTGAGTACTAAGATGGAATGCCTCGTTTCCAGTAAAAAGGGTCTCCGGTTCTCTATACTCACCATACGAAACATAGCAGCATTAAGCTACTATTTCACGCTGGTTTTATGTGAGAGCGTGGTCCTTCCCCGGACGAGCCAACCCATGCGTACTACAACTATACTACTAATATAACCGCAGCATGGCTCTACCACGTGTTAAACTAATCCATATCCTAAATATTTCTCAAAAACGAGAGCGAGTCTCAAGAATAAAAATGAATCTATTCACTGTTCACACTACGTCGATTATCTAAGCTACGTAAGTTTTATAGAAATTTAACAATTGAGAGAACTACACAATTATTTGTATGGTAGCTCAGATGATCGCCGTAAGTTGCTAAGCATTCAGGTAACATACAAACATACATAACAGGAACCACAGGGTTTTTAATACATGTTATATAAAAGGATCGATACTAACCGATATTTAAACGGTGAATCTCATCATTACCCATTACAGTTCGCTGGCTGTGCCCATATATTCCTGTTTAAATGAGATTAATGACTTCGGGAATTAAATATGTGCAGTATTCACTTAACCTCTTTAGCGGATCTGATTTACACTCTTAGAAATACACCTTAATCTATGAAGCGACAAGAATTTATTTCTTGTAACGATTTTTTAAATTAAACTCATAGTGTTTCACCAAACTATTACCTAACTGAGTTTTATGTTTAAAATGCTTTGTAAAATGAATTAAAAAACAAAGAATAAGTGATAAAAATAGGTTAAGATGCGGCAGGTGTAGCATAATGCAGCGGACATTTATGTTGTTTATATATTATTTAGGTAAGTAAAATATACCTGAATTTACTAACCGCAATGGGCAGCATTTGGCTGTATTCGAATTAACTTAGATATAATCGCACTAAGGCTTTTAACCGTGACATATAAAGAGATATATGATAATACAAAAATCACGTTATATGTAAAAATAACACATAGGTCTATTTTATACCATTACATCATTGGTAAAAAGCACTATTAAACTTAAATATTGTTACAAATAATTAATACAATATTGTTAAACTTAAATATTGTCCCTTTTAGTTCTCTATCTTTTAGCGGTATTTCAAGTGCTTTCAAGTTAATGTTCCAAACTAAAATCATTGCAAAACATGAATTTATCCCCGGTAAATGTCTGAAACCAAGTTTAACGTAAATTATTCATCATTAAAGTACTTTTAAACATTTAAAATATTTGTTAAATATTTGTCTCTGGTTTTTTGTTAGCCTATTTTTAGGTAATTTCACAACGGGAGCCCAACATTTTATTTCTAGGTCATATAAGCATTTGCTAGAGCCGTGAAAGATAACAGTATATATGCCTTGGAATAATACTAGTTTTTACGGATTTTATCGAGTATATTTAACTATAAATACCCGACGTTTCGAGCGCTTTACAGCACCCATGGTCACGGGGAGGACTGAGATGTTCAACGTCCAAATGTCATAGTTAACAGCGGTTACCATAGATAAAAATTTAACTTTTGTTCCGATCTACACAGTATGAACTTATGGTATCTTGAAGTCTTGCAGTTGTATGCTTGGATTGTGATTTAATTTTATTTATTATAGGATCCCAAGCAGGTGGTAGCACCCAGCAATCTTCTCTATTGAAATTAGGATGTTTTTTGATTTCAATAGCCTCGCGAATCATCCTTGGAAAGAATCGGTGTTCTTTAGCGAGGATTTGTGGTCTATCAAATCTGATGTAGTGACGGGGGCGATCCTGTACGTGTTCACAGACTGCAGACTTCCCGGAGCGTCGATCCTTCACATCAGCTATATGTTCTTTAACTCGGGTTTTAATTGATCTTTTAGTTTGTCCTATATAGGAGAGACCACACTCACAATCAAGCTTGTACACTCCTGCATCTTGCAGAGGGACGTTACACTTGACTGATGGTAAAAACTGACCAATCTTCTTCGGCGGCTTGAAGTATGTTTTGATGGAAGCGCGCTTCAAGATGTAGCCAATCTTGTCAGTGACTCCTCTAACATATGGCAGTACATCAGGTACACGCTCGACTGTGGCCGGCTTCACTCGTTCAGTGTGACGTAGGCGCGGGACCCGAAGCTTGTTCTCATGCAAAACTTGCTTGACATGGTGGATCTCGGCATCCAGGTGTTTACTGTCACAGATCCCTCGTGTTCTCTGAAACAAAGATTTACCCACGGTAGCTAACTGTGAAGGATGGTGGTGAGAATCACCGTAATATCTATCTGTATGGGTCTTTTTTCTATACACAGTATGGTGGTTGTTAACACAATCCGATAACGCAAGGTGTTATCAGGATTCCGAATTACTAACACATCTAGAAAAGCTAAAGAATTGTTTACCTCTAACTCCATTGTGAACTGAATTTTAGAATTTATAGAGTTGAGATGGTCTAAAAATGCAGTTACTTTATCTAAAGGTAGAATTGTGAAAGTGTCGTCTACGTAGCGCTTGTAGAATCTTGGATTTATGGGCGAAGTAAGCAGGGCTTTCACCTCAAAGTCTTCCATGAATATGTCGGCGACAATGGGAGATACAGGTGAGCCCATCGCCACACCATCTACTTGCATGTAGAACTCCTCCTTCCACAATAGGTAGCCAGATGTAAGGCAGTGTCTGAGTAATACTGCATAATCTACGGGCATTTTGTTTTCTTCCAGCCTTGTAGTTACAATTGAGATGCAGTCTTCAACAGGTAAGCATGTAAACAATGACTGCACATCAAAACTGACCATAGTTTCATTGTCTGCCAGATGTAGGTCTTTAATCTCGCTGACAAAATGGTAGGAATCCTTTATGTGTGCTCTTGTATGTCCCCTGAGCGGTGAGAGTATTTTCGCTAAGTGTTGAGCCAATTTGTAAGTTGGTGAATCGATTTGGCTCACTATGGGACGTAATGGAGCATTGGGCTTGTGTATTTTTGGTAACCCATACAACTTTGGTGATTTAGCACACGTAGGTATTATCTATTTTACGTCCAGATTTAACTTTTCGGAGTGTTTCTTTACGATGTCACTAGTTGTTTTTAGTGCGCTATTTGTTGGGTCGTTTTTAACCTTTTTATAAGTGCTTACATCCGACAAAAGTTCTTGTATTTTAGAATTATAATTTGACGTATCCATGACTACCGTGGCATTTGCCTTATCTACGCGGAGAATTGTGAGTTCTGGTTTATTGCGTAGGTTATTTAACGCTATAAATTCGTCTTTGGGAAGATTCGGTTTAGGCACTGAACATCGACGTAACATAGACGAAATGTCTTGACGTATCGCCTCCAAATCTTCTTTCCGCATATTGTTTTTAAATAAACAGTCCTCGACACTACAGATAATTTCTTCGTACGGTAATCTGCGTGGTGTTACTGCAAAGTTGAGGCCTTTGGATAAAACCTTAATTGTTGCATCATCCAGTGTTTGTTTTGACAGATTATAGAACACGATTAATCTATGATCTGTATTTGTCAATGGCTGCTTTTGGTTCCGGCATTGATTCGGATGTTTGACTTTGGGTCGTAAATATGTTTGTTATTTCATTCGTTATATTTACTGATTTCGCGTTTATTTAATGTTTCCAAGCAAAAATTATAATCAAACGTCGTTAAAACTTTCTTTAATTCACTGGATGATGTGTCTATGGATTTATTTATGTCATATAGATCGGAGCGTTTTTGTTGGATTACCGTCCGTAACAACTTTTTACTCGCCTGATTTAAGATCTTAGCGCTTCCTCGAATGTCATTTTTGGTTGATATTTTGACACACGTAGGAATGAGATTATGGTCTCGGCATCTCTTCAAGAAATTTAAGGCTGTTAGATATCTTGCGCGCTTGGTCTTTAGATCTTCTAATCGGCGTATTTTGTTTGCAATTACCAGTCCGTACTGGTTTACATTAAACATGATCTTTGTTTTGTCCATGTTCATCTTAAGACCTATCCGTTGGGAGGCACTATTGAGGTCATTGAGCATAATGCTTAAGTCCTCCAGCGATTCTGCCATAAGGACTATATCGTCGGCAAATCGAAGGTGAGTGATGTACTCGCCATTGATGTTAATACCGTATCCTTTCCAGTCCAGTAGCTTGAAAACGTCTTCCAACGCAGCGGTGAAGAGTTTCGGGGATATAACGTCACCCTGTCTTACACCTCTCTGCAGTTGGATAGGTTTCGAACTCTGGTTCTGTACTCGGATAGCCATCGTAGCCCTACTGTACAAACACTTCAGCACTTCGATGTACCGACAGTCAACTTGGCACCGCTGAAGGGACTGTAGCACCGCCTAAATTTCGACGGAATCAAAAGCTTTCTCATAGTCCACATACGCCAGGCAAAGTGGCAAATTGTACTCTTCGGTCTTCTGTACAATCTGCCGCAGGGTATGTATGTGGTCTATGGTACTGAAGCCTTTTCGGAAACCGGCTTGTTCGGGAGGCTGGAAGTCGTCGAGTCTGCGTGCGAGACGATTCGTAATGACTCTCGAAAATAGCACGTAGACGCGGCTCAGAAGGGAAATCGGTCTGTAGTTCTTCAAGAGAGCGTTGTCGCCTTTCTTAAAGAACAAAACCACCGCACTTCTGCTCCACGCCTCCGGAGTAGTGCCACCATGGAGGACGGAATTGAAGAGCTTCCGAAGGACTTCAAGTACCGGTTTTCCACCCGCTTTCAGAAGCTCCGCTGTAATTCCATCCTCGCCCGGGGCCTTGCCGTTTTTAAGGTCGTGGAGAGCCATTCTAATCTCGCTCAGACTGACGTCCGGGATATCATCGGAATAGTGTCGGATAAGACTTGCTCTTGGATCGTTACTCACTCTTACGTGTGGCTCCAACGATGATGTGTACAGCTGCCCATAGAACCTCTCAATCTCACTCAAAATCTCAGGTGTCCCGGAAACGATGTTGCCACACTCAGTCTTCAGCTTTCACAGTTGGCTCTTTCTGGCAGACAGATCTCTGGCAAAGACTTTGGAGCCCTGGTTCCGCTCGATCGCTTCTTTAATACGAGAAGTATTAAAGTTGCGTAAATCTCGCCGCATGCATTTGGAGATCTGTCTGTTCAGTTGCCTGTATGCTGTCAAATCTGTTGACGATTGCAGCCTCATCTCCCGTCTAACAGCCATGAGATTAAGAGTGTGATCGGAGAGTTTTTGTGTTCTTCTGCGGCGGGTCTTGCAGAACTTAGCTCCGACCGCATGGACAGTTTCCACGAGCTTGTCGTTCATATCGTCCACTGCATTGCAATCTTCTAGGCACTGGAAGCGGTTACGTAACTCGAGCTGAAAGGTTTCGGGATTCTGGATTAGAGCACGAGGGGGACGGAGCGTTGATTTCATTAGACGAGACCTCTCCAACTTAACGTTTAGGTTCAGTGTGCCTCTAACCATTCGGTGATCGCTGCCAGTTTTCACCCTTGCGATCACTGAGACATCACTGAACATTTGGCGTCTGGTCGTCATAATGAAGTCAATCTCATTTTTTGTCGAACCGTCGGGGCTCGACCAGGTCCACTTCCTGTGGGGCCGCTTCTGGAAGAAAGAGTTCATCATAAAGAGTCCCTCTTTCTCCATAAAGTCGGCCAGCTGCTGGCCCCTTCGGTTCCGTTGCCCTACTCCAAATTTCCCTACCTTCAGCTCACCGCTTTCTCTTGTGCCTAGTTTTGCGTTGAAGTCTCCCATCAACACCGTGTAGTGGGTTTTGGAGGAATGTATGGCTCTGGAAATATCCTCATACATTTCCTCCACCTCCTCATCGGGATGTGCCGAGGTTGGTGCGTAAACCTGAATGACCTTCAGCGAATACCGTTTGGTGATTCTGAGTATCAGGTACGCGACCCTCGTCGACACACTCCCAATCTTTAAAACGTTGTTGACGAGAGACTTGTGGACGATAAATCCGACACCTCCTTGGGACAGATGGTCGCCCTCCCGGTGATAGAACAAGTTGCCGGACTCGAGGATTGCCGTGTCCTCCCCCTCTCTTCGGACCTCGGATAATCCAATAATATGCCAGCGCAACTTGTCTACCTCTTCTTCCAGCTCTAGTATCTTCTCGTCAGTCCTCAGGGTGCGTGCGTTATATGTTGCCAGGTCGAGTCGTCGTAGGTGGCAACCGAACCTCCACCGGAGATTCTTAGCACCCCCTGCCCCGCCGTTACCATGGTCGCCACCGTAACCAGGAATAGCGGGGCCGCCGGGGACTGGGGGGCCGTCTGTTTGTGTATTTATTCATTGGGGGGTATTTGCCATAGTTGCCACGCTTGGCGAGCGGGTTGGCAACCGCAGTTTTTTATTACGTCACAGTTGTTATCAGGAAGATGCTGCTGCCCATCTCCTGCCTGTCTCTCTCTGTCGCCTTTTACGACACCCACGGGAAGATATGGGGTAGTGGATATTCTCAACCGCCACTACACGGCACACCACGGCAACACGGGTTTAATGTCCATGTCACACCTATGCCGGTAGTTGTTGGGAGCACTATGCTCGAAGTTGTTGACGAGTACGTTTACCTGGGACAAATAGTCCGACTAGGTAAGTCCAACTTCGACCGAGAGGTCAATCGACGGATTCAACTCGGCTGGGCAGCGTTCGGGAAATTACGACATATCTTTTCGTCAGGTATACCTCAATCTCTAAAAACTAGATTGTACAACCAGTGCGTGTTGCCAGTGATGACTTACGGATCTGAGACGTGGTCCTTCACTGCTGGCCGTATGAGGACGCTTAAAGTCGCTCAGCGAGCTATGGAGAGGGCTATGCTTGGAGTTTCTCTGCGTGATAGACTCAGAAATGAGGATATCCGCAGTAAAACCAGAGTGATCGACATAGCCCAACGGATTAGTAAGCTGAAGTGGCAATGGGCCGGCCATATAGCTCGAAGAACCGATAACCGATGGGGAAGAAAGGTTCTCGAGTGGCAGCCTCGTACCGGTAGGCGTAGTGTAGGGCGACCCCCCACTAGATGGAGTGACGACCTGGTAAGACATGCAGGAAGTCGATGGATGCAGGTGGCTCAGGACCGTGCTTTGTGGCATTACTTGGGGGAGGCCTATGTTCAGCAGTGGACTTGTGAAGGGCTGTAATGATGATGATGATGATGATGATGACTGGTTTACATAATGATTTCTTATATTTACGCGAACACTACACATTGAAATAATACTAGTTTTTACGGATTTTATCGCGTATATTTAACTATAACTACCCGACGTTTCGAGCGCTTTACAGCACCCATGGTCACGGGGAGGACTGAGATGTTCAACGTCCAAATGTCATAGTTAACAGCGGTTACCATAGAAAAAATTTAACTTTTGTTCCGATCTACACAGTATGAACTTATAGTATCTTGAAGTCTTGCAGTTGTATGCTTGGGTTGGGATTTAATTTTATTTATTATAGGATCCCAAGCAGATGGTAGCACCCAGCCATTTTCTCTATTGAAATTAGGATGTTTTTTGATTTCAATAGCCTCGCGAATCATCCTTGGAAGGAATCGGTGTTCTTTAGCGAGGATTTGTGGTCTATCAAATCTGATGTAGTGACGGGGGCGATCCTGTACGTATTCACACAATGCAGACTTCCCGGAGCGTCAATTCTTCACATCGGCTATATGTTCTTTAACGCGGGTTTTAATTGATCTTTTAGTTTGTCCTATGTAGGAGAGACCACACTCACAATCAAGCTTGTACACTCCTGCATCTTGCAGAGGGAAAATAGTTAAAAACTATATTAGATCAAAATTGTCGCCAAGTAGATTGAACATAAAATCAAAATTGAAGTCAGTGACATTATTAAAGATTTTGTTAATGCAAAAATTAGCTTTTTGTAAATATCTTTATGTTGTATTGTGAGCGTCCTGTAATCTAACTTAGTTTTTTAAACTATCTACAAAGTTGTGCTTTTTTTGTTCTTGTAACACCTTTTTTCTTAAAAAATCTTTTTCACGTGCTTCCCAACGTCGTTTAAAATCGGCTCATTTGCCCCCGAATTTCCGTTTTAAAATATAACTGCACTGTTGTTACAAGAGCTCGAGCCGCCTCTGGTAATACATAAAATATGTATATTTTTATTATTTTAAAAAGAGTTAAACTTCCAATTCTTTGCCTATACCTTGTATATTTTAATGCACCTGGTTTATACAGTTTTTATTATTGCTATTTTGTGAAATTACACAGTTAAGTATTGGTGAGTTTGATTCATAGCTATTTAAATTATCATTGCTAGAGATTACCTCCATTGACTTATTATCTAATTGAAATTACGTGGAACTGTTTCCAAATCAATTCTAATTTTTTTTGCTGCTCAATAGAAACAGATGCCAAGGTAGCCAAAATTTTTTGGCTGAGTTAAAATGTAGATAATAATAAAGCGTATTTGCTATCAGTCTTAAACTATACTTTGATAGGTAATTATCGATCTCGTGTCAAAAACTTCTTAGTAAAATTGTGAACATCAAACAAATGAAATTTATAAATGTCAACTTTAAATTATTATTACATTTCAAACTACTCATTATTAAATTTAAATTATATCTTTGTTTATTTTCCTGCTGCCACCCCTCTATGTAAGGCAATGTTAAACAAGGTAATGAATAAAAACGATTTAAGTACATTTAAGTTATTAAGTAATTTAAAAAAATGATTCTTGTTAATGTTGCCTCTTATGCCAACTATATATATCATTCTTGATTAATATACTATTAAGGCAAAATTTACTAGTTAAAATTTTATTTAAAATATAACTGAATGATGCTCCAGGCATGCAGTAATTACTTATGTGTTGCTCTTTTTACAGTTATTTAATGATATTCCCAACCTTTTGATGATATTCCCATAATAACATTATTTTTTCGTTATATGAATTACTTATTAAAATTATCTGCTTTTTATGATACTGTTATAGAGTGTAGTTGAAAAAATGAGGTATTATTAACACACACTGTCCCTAAAGAGCATCCCTAAAGGTATTGAGCGCTGTTAATTTTGATGTTTAAATGAGGAGTCCAAACGTTCGTCGTCATATATAGATGACTTTACCACAGATCATACATTCTTTCTTTTATAAAAAAAATTCTTTCTTTTAAAAAAACGTTACCCCTACACTAGGATTTTCTCCTGTATCATGGAGGCAGTTTACAAACATAAATTGCACAAGGACAAACATCCAGACCCGGAACAATTAATTGTAGGCCATACAAATACTTCTTCCGTGCGGGATTCGAACCCGCGCCCCCAGCGCAGCCACTCATTGCTAAGCCACGGAGTCGTGAATACATGGCCAATATGTGTATTTTTTATTTCATTCTATTCTGATTTATATTTGGCATAAACTAATGAGATTTGACATAAATTTTCTGAATTAAGACACTCACACTATTTAGATTAAGTCTCATAGCATTATTTAAATTTTTCCATCCCAATTGAATATAATTTAAATTTAATAATGAACTCCCGCTTACTTTTATAAAATTTTAGTAATAATTTTAGTTTTAACTAATTTTTTGCACTTTCTTAATATATTTACTGATTTATTAATATTTTTTTATTATCCTTTTACTGCCAGTAATTTCTTCTGCTGTTCTTGATGTGGCAGAATCATCAGTCAAATCTATTATCTATTGTTGCGGAGGATTGTAACGTTTTAAAAGTTTTACATTCTTCAAGCTCAATAAACAGACTCTCAGTTTACAATGCTTGCAAGTTATCTAATACGATGATGGTAATGGTAATAGGTACAGTATGAGCAACCAAAGATAAGAAAGTGGGGCATGGATGGTTCAGACATAGTGTATAATTTACTATTTGGTATTTAACATTACTATGCTCGACTCATTTGGAGAACCGAGGTTAAAGACGTAAGACGCAAGATGAGTGTTACTGAGACAAGTGTTTTAACATAATATTGGACATTGTAAATATAAGGGATTAGGCTAAATGACGTTTTTTTTTGAAGACCTAATCCCAAAAAATTGTGGGACCTCTCGCAGATCAAAAGGTTCATCGAGGATTACAGCGACGACGATATTTTTATATGACGCAGCACACACGCCAGGCGGCCACGAATTCAGAAAAGATGATTATTAACACTGCAACAACAATGTCTGAACATAAGAAGGCAGAAGGCGTTATGGAAGGATTTTTCACTATACAAAAGGTTGATGGTAAATATAATACGCACTCATCTGCAAAGTGTATATATATATATATATATATATATATATATATATATATATATATATATATATATAATCATTTTCTGAATCATCACAGCTCATGATGAACGAAGTTTATTTAGATTCTAATATTGTTATGCACAGTTTACATAAAATATTTGATAAAATTATAAGTATAAACTATTTTGTGAGAGATTTTAAAGTGCTCTACAAGTTTATAATCGGGCATTTATCTAAAGTATTGTAAAATAAATAGCATTTCTAACGTATATGACAAAATCAGAGAGAGATACTACGCAGCCACCGATAAAACATAGTTGGAATTGTTATCAAGTACAAACAAAGTTCAAGAGGATTAGCTAAAGTTTTGTTGAACATAAAATTACAAGTACGTACTGCTGTTTTAGAAATGCTTAGAAAATTAAGATTTATTAAGATGCTCTAACTTAAACCAAGTTTCCTTGAATTGCAAGCGTATATGAGTTTTGTTTATGTTTGATAGGCGCTTTGGAAGTTATTTATCAACAAGCAAAACTTAAAAAAATTAATTCAGTATTATTTTAAATTAAAATTTGTTTGACTTAAATGACACGGGATACTTTTTTTTAGATATTGCAGGTTTTGCTCTTCAAATACTGTAAGTTTTGCATGTAAGGCTTGCTAACCGTTTAGTGGCAGTATTTACCCATATAGACCCGTGAGTGATATCAGAGGCGATAAAGAGAAACAAATCAGGAGATGAACAGCAGTATGTTCCCAATAACGACTAAAAATAAAATAGTGTGGTTGCCGACCCACTTGCCAAGCGTGGGAACTGTGGCAGATATCCAAATATAAGGAAATCTATGGACCTATGTTCAGCAGTGGACTTTATAGGGCTGTAACGGTAATGGCAAGTTTTGCTCAATATCAAATATATGAACCGAAATGATAATGGACAATGAAAGTTTTTGGTTTAATTTTAAAGGTCTAATCTAGAAAACAGTTTCAAAGGTTTATTTATCTTCTCCTTTTAACCCTATTTTCTTCATTCATCATTCATCATCATTTCTTCATTCATAAAAAAAAAATTCACTTTTTTAACTCACATAAGCTTGTAATACCAGTTTCTAGACTTCACAGAATTAGTAATTCATTTTTAAACAAGTGGAAATGTTTGATTAAAGAAAAATTGTACAAAAAGTTTTATTATAATATCAAAGAATACATAAATAAATCTAACCCTTGGGAATGAGGTTATTGCCACCATGCTTATTCTATAAAAAAACTATTCAAAAATTGTTCAAATTAAATTTATTGTAAAGTGAAATATGTTTAAAAAAAGTCCCGCTGGGTTTCTTGCTGGTTCTCTTCAAGACAGAGGTTTTTTTAGAACCAGTGGTAAATAAAAAATGACTTTCAATAAGTATTATTCAATAATTCATATTGAATAAAATCATTCATTTCATTTTACTTCATTTCATTTCATTTCATTCTATTTCTGTAACGTAGCTTATCCTACATAAGTAAGGAAAACCAATAAAAACGTGTTAAAAAATCACTAAAATAGATACATTGTTAAATAATTGTGCTACTAACATACTTGTTTAGCTTGGTATATTCTGGATTTTATGAAAGAGTTATCTTAAAAGTGTTGGGTAAAGTGAGAGGGCCTAATTTAATATCTGCTCCGGGTTTTTTTGATATCCAGCTACGCCACCGACTGCATGAGGCTTTTGCTTTTATTTATTTGTTTGTCACTCTACAAAACGTCATATATGCAATCTCTAATTTAATGTGAAGTTTATCTGAAATCTTACTTATAGCAAACGCTACGATAACACCGGCTACGAGTTGAACGAGCTACAGCCTCTATGCCTATGTTTGCTCTATGCGTAGATGTTGAAAATCCTATTACGTACTATGTCCTACACGATAAATAATAACTTTTGAAAAAATTGGCGAGCGACAATTACCATAATATTCAACAAATTAAAACGTAACGTCGGTAATGTTACGACAAATATAATCAAAGTTATTAAAATTAAATTCAAATAAATATACCTACACAGAGACACAAAATTCCATCTGCATGTTAAAAACTCATATAGAAATTAATTAGTTATTGTTCTACTCTTATTTGAGTTTCTACTGGGCGTAGGCCTCCCCTACTTTTTTAAAATGGTGGGACTGAAAAGAGTTTGCTGCACTACCGTGTTGCCAGCTGTAACACAATGTTCCGGAAGCATTTTTAGACATTCTGATATCTTAATAATATAAAAACGTTCTCTTCACCGCTAAGCACGTGGTGAAACAACAAACGTAATATGATATTTCATAAATTTAATTTATTTTCTTACATAAAAGGAATAAAGTTTTTTTTTCTTTATTTAATTTTAAGGGCTTTTGTCCCGAACCATCCAGTCCCATCATAAGTAGGTACAAAGACATAATATTTAATTTAATTTCATAAAGTGGAACCAATATAGGAAAGGTTGGAATTTGGTTTGCTTACACTATGAAATCTATGGTAGACTTTGCACAGCAAAGTCAATTTTATTTACCGTAATTAAAGAAAATGAATACTCAAATTTATGCATATATCAAACAAACTTTATACGTGACTCCATTCAATTCATAACATAATTGAAACTATGCACGAGTAAATCTGGTTTTACATAACCACGCGACATCTGTAATAGATATAAATCTTTAGCAAGACAGAAACTGACCGCTATAAATCACGAACTGGACGCAGAATATTCATGAGCATATGATATGTTAAATATGTGTGCCGCTTTACTTTTAAACAATGGATTATATGAGTATTAGGTACTAAAAAAATTATAAAACGACAATATGCTCTATAAAAACATTTAACTGAAACATTAAACCTATTTTACTATTATTCACAGGTTTAAACTAGAATTTATCAATAGAAAAGACCCGTGAAAATATGCGGAATAAAATAAGTATGGAATTTAACAGCAAATTAATATCAAATTCCACAAATTCTTTGGTGTATGAATCGATGAAACTCAAAATCGTCTCTAATCACCAACTGATATGATCAAACATTCGGTGCTCAATCATTTTTAACTATGACATATTTTAGATGAAACAAACTTTATCGCTCGTAGAAATCGTCTACCATAGTTTACAACAGAATTTCTTAACTATTTTAAGACAGAACTTCACTAATATTCCACCTGATGGTAAGTGGTAATGCAGTCAAAGATTGTTAAGCGCACTGACTTAGATTGAAAATGACTTTTCACTATTGCTTTGAAGACATCCACATCATACACGAATGGAAAGGCAGATGCTGCCAAGTTATTCTATTTTATTGTACGCATAACCAACGACGCAGTAAAGCACTTGGTTCAAATGCGTTGTGTGTCGACAACAAAGGGATGGAGACCAGCCGAGCATGTGGTAGTCCAATGGTGAAATGGAGAGGGAGGAATTTATTTATGCGATTCCTGTGCGCAGGACACACTCTCCGAAATGTATCCTGTAAAACACCGCAATGTTAGCTACTTAACGCTTATGCTCGAAACTGGTAAGATTGGTTTTAACCGTACTGGTGTCATCAATAATCCT